>CM068369.1:384442451-384978638 GCA_034769895.1 Magicicada septendecula
GAACTTATATATAACATATGTAGGTCAAGGATCTTGGACTTGACCTAGTTTCGATCAGCTGATGGGGTCATACACAGACTAAGCTTGTATAATAGGAAGTTAGTTTAATTTGTTTAGTTAATCTATTTAAACCAAATTTTAATAATTTCTACACATAGAGGGAAACATTTAAATAAATTTAGATTTTTTCTTGAATTTTAATATTTTTGGGAATTTTAATTCTTTGAAAAAAAAAAAAAAAAAAAATTTGTTAGAAAAACAAGGAAGAGAATTTTTTGAGCATATTATTTTTTTGAATTTTGAATTTTTTAAATTTTTAATAAATTTTAAAAGAAATTTTTTATTTTTAGTGTGTTATGGCAACATGTAATGTTAGTGTGTGTGAGCCCAGTATTTGCTAAAGGCAGCCCAGCTTGCAAAAAGGGGAACCATATCGGCGGAGGAGCTGGAATAATTTTAGCCAGGGATTGAGGATTTTTGGGGGGTAGCATGTTAAAAGGCGAGGTGCGCTGTGGTACGAGTCTGTTTGATTTCTCGGTGTTGGGATCTTTTACGGAGAAGTCCAGTGATCTCGTTCAGATGAGTCCATGGTCGCTGAGCCAGGGGGGTCGTGTACCCATGAGATTAAGAACCAGGGGGTTGTTGGCACCAGTTCCTCACCGGTCCTCTTCGGGGTTATCGATGAGATTTCTTCTGTCGTGAACAGCAGAAGTCTCATCGAGGGGGTATTGTAGCGGGTCAATTTTTGGGTGTGTTTATTTTAACCGTTTGGGGTATATATATATATTTATTCATTCCGTTTTCGGTCGGGAGCCTTATAAAATATTGCGAAATAATTGTATTGTGCAACGTATTTGTCCGTACAACAGAACAGTGTTAAGAAACAGTTCGAAACAAAGCAGTAAGGCGCAGTTGTTGTCGAGGAATGCGGCAGAGAATTCGCGCCACCCTAAAAATTCGCAGAATTCTGTACTGGTGTGGCAGTGCACACACGCCACTACTCGCGCGTGAGCGCCTACCCAAGCGATGGTGAAAAACCAAGATGGCTAGAGAGGATAATATTCATCGCCTTCTCCAAGACCTTGCGGAAATGCTGTTTTAAGTCCCACCCACTTTTATGACATTAGCCAGTGCCTAGTTGAAATCGTCTGCTATCGTCACTCCAACAACTACATGACTAGCATGAGTCGAAACTGGGACGACTAACTGAAAGGCATTGATGTCCGTCGTCTTGACTAAAATGCTCCCGGAGTGGGGAACTGAGAGACGCCAGCAGTTCGTTGTCGACTCCCGCCTGCGCAGGCTGCCCGACAACCAGGGCTCAGAAACAAAATTTTTGTAATTAATGTAACAACTAATATAACAGTGTAAAGCAGTATAAATTTATATGACCGCGGTCGTGTTTAGAAAAAAACATCATCAAGAATAACGTTGGAATAACTTAAAATCACCAATTCTCGGGAGAAGATGCGCGTGTGCGGTGACCGCGTGGCCGGCATTTGGGGTTTGGAATTTGTAATTTAAAATGTTCAGGGTTTAATAATTTACCGAGTGAATGTGTGTGTGTGCAAAGCTGGGCAGCTTTTGTGTATATTTGTGTTTGTATTTGATATTTGCATTTGTGTCTTGTGAAATAATAAGGTAAGCTGTAGTTCCTAAGTGTTATGCTAGTGTTGCACAATTTTGCATAAATGTATCTAAATGAATCTTCATGAGTTTACAAGCAGTCAAGATTAAATAATAATAAATATTAATTCTCTTCCAAAATGAGTTGTGTCAGTACTTTGCGTAACCCATAGACCATGTTTGTATCTAGGTACATGTGATCGAATCCTGTGACCCTGTAAGAGCTATCGTAACGGTAAGTAACAACTAATCTGAAATTTGGTAATAATAATAAATGTGATCGATCAGTACGTCACATGCAGACACTGAACAAGTTGAGGCTTTTCGTCAACAGATAAAGGAAACGATCGAATCTGAGGGTCTCATTTTGTCTCAGGTATACAATGCTGATGAGACTGATCTCTACTTTCGTGCTGTGCCTGAAAATACTCTGGCACACAAACATGAAACTAGCACACCAGGCCGTAAACTCAACAAGGAGCTGCTTTCTGCCCTACTGTGTGCGAATGCTGATGATTTGCATCGACTTACTCCAGTCATAGTCGGAAACGCAAAGAAACCTCGTGCGATAAAGAACATAATGAACCAGTTGCCAGTCATTTATGAAAGTTCAAAAAATGCTTGGTTTACCTTCAGTATTTTTTCAGACTGGTTTTTTAATCATTTTGTGCCAGAAGTGCGACGTATTCAAGAAGAGACTATGAAAATTCCATCGCATGCAGTGAAAGCCGTCTTACTACTGGACAATGCACCGGCCCATCGCAACTCCGAGGAGTTAGTTAGCAACGACGGAAAAATAAAATGCGTCTTCCTCCCTCCGAGCACCACTTCAATTTTACAGCCACTGCACCAAGGAGTCATTGTTGCCTGCAAAAGGCTGTACAAGAAGAAGTTTCTTGAAGAGGTGATGGTTGTCTTGGAGGACGAACAAGACCATGGAAACGACACGAGAGGAGCTAGAACGCTGCAAAATCTGCGTGCATACAACATCAAGTCCGCCATCTTTAATTTTGCTGCCGCATGGAAGGAGATGAAGGAAACAACATTGGCTAATGGGTGGACACAGTTACTGAATGTGACTGAACCGGAGTACGATTTCAGAGGGTTTGAAACATCCGATTTCTGTGAAATCGTAAAGAAGGCTGGTGAAGACGTAAACGAGAATGACATAGAACAGTGGCTAAACTTGGACGAGGGTGATCCAGGCTACCAAATCCTGAGTCAGGAAGAGATCGCGGAATCTGTTCTACACGACGATCAAGAAGATGGAGATGATGACGATGAAGAAACATCTGTTACAGGAGGCCCTAAATTATCAGCGATAAGAAACAGCATGGACGAAATTATCGGGTACATTGGGGAGTCTTCAGATCCAGAAGTGTGTGCTTATTATGACCATTTTAGACAGTTTAGATCTTTAATAATAAAGAAGCAACATTCTAGTGGAAAACAACTGACTCTTGATGCTTTTATCCAGAATAAATAAAGGTGTGTACATAACATTGTATTTGCATGATATTAATAGTACGTATTAAAATACAGATAAGCGATGTTGTCGCTGTTACAATAGAAAACCACACTGGCAGTTTACCCGTTATTTAGAAACATGTTACTCACACCCCCTCTACTCATCCTTTGTCTTGCTGCCTACGGAAGGGTCCGAGCACACATGCATGCGCAGGTACGTACACTTTTCTTCCTATTCATTGTTCAGTTTGCTGTTAAAACGTACAGCTGTTGTCATAAATCATAATGCCAGTGTTAACAACAGCCAGGCAAATTGCTGTTGCTTACGCAGTAAACAACTCATAGATACCAAAAGCGTTCATCCCGCCAGAAGTCAGGTATAACTTCGAATTTCGTTAGTGCGCGAATGCAAGCCGCAGGCCAAATTAGCGACCATGTTTTTAGGAGAAAAAGTGCGGCTTGTATTCGGAACAATACGGTATTTGCATGATATTAATAGTATTAAAATTTCAAGTGTTATAGGCCTATTTGATTTAAATATATCCTCAAAAAACAAAATTTGGGATTTAACGGACTTTCGATTTAACGGACACCCCTCAGCCCCAATTAGTCTGTTAAATCGAGGGTTTACTGTACTATTACCTCCTCTGCACATCAAACTCGGATTAATGAAACAGTTCACTAAAGGTCTTCCAAAAGATGGTGACTGTTTCCAGTACGTACTTGGTAACAAGATTTCCGAAAGTATCTTATGAGAAACTTAAAGAAGGGATCTTTGTGGGACTGCAGATAAGAAAGTTAATGAAAGACAATTTGTTTGAAACTACAATGAATCCAGTGAAAAAAAGGGCCTGGGTTTCGTTTAAAGAAGTTGTTGTCAACTTTTTGGGCAACCACAAACATCCAGAGTACAAAACCATGGTTAAAAGAATGTTGCAGAGTTTCATGAAATTAGGATGTAACATGAGTGTAAAGCTTCACTTCCTACACTCACATGTTGACTTTTTCCCTGCGAACCTCGGCGATGTCAGTGAAGAACAAGGCGAACGTTTCCACCAGGATATCAAGGACATGGAAAAGAGATACCAGGGAAGGTGGAATGCCAACATGATGGCCGACTACTGTTTTATGCTAAAAAGAGACGGCACTGGTGAAGGGAGACAATCACGGAAGAGAAGTTTCAACCCACGTCAGAAAGATCTTGAAGCAGTGAATTCAGCGAAGAAGAGGAATTAAATTGTCATATATGTGTTGTGTTTTCGTAATAATTATAACATTTTTAAGTGAGTGTATACTATTGTCTACTGCACCGCCATGTGTT
Source organism: Magicicada septendecula (assembly GCA_034769895.1). Taxonomy (NCBI): domain Eukaryota; kingdom Metazoa; phylum Arthropoda; class Insecta; order Hemiptera; family Cicadidae; genus Magicicada; species Magicicada septendecula. The sequence goes on from CM068369.1 coordinate 384,446,866, forward strand.
GTGATTTTATGCAGGATTAAAACATAAACAATTTTGAAATCACAATCAAATAATAATTTTCCCTGTTCACAAAATTCGATTTTTTAAAACTTCGAAATTGAATTGTATAAAAACCTTACGTGATTCAGAAAAACTAAATCAGATTTGAAATCAGCTTGAAAAATACTTTTAAAATCACCTTACAGTCTTAAAACATCGTACCAAAAGTTTTAAAATGTTGCATAGTGTAATATTTAACTCTTTTCCAATACACAAGAAGAAATTGAAATCTTTACTCTAAGGCAATAATATTTAAAACAATTAATCAAGTTTACAAGAATCAACAAACAATTTATGTATATACTTCTTATATAGAACCCAAAACACAAATTCATTATTTCAAAACAATCTATCTATTTAAAATTCATTGATCATCTTTCATGATCCTAATCCTTTAAAACAAAATCATAATTATTTTTATGATCGACTCCATTATCAACATTATATACTTAATATTCATTAAACGTTACTACCCAATCTAGTAACCTCCTTCCACACACACTATGATCCCCCTGGACTGTAGCGCCCAGTTGCTTCCACAAGGACTGAAGTTAGGGAGGAATTTTGGCATCTCCTGTCCTTGCTTCGGCTTTACATTTTAAACTGCCAGATATCGTAATACCTGAATTTATATAGTTACAACCTTAAAACGGGTCTATCACCTGTTTTACTGTTCCTACTCAAACAAGGTGATAGCCGCTGTTCCATAGTTCCGGTGATTTCCCCTAAGTGGCCCCCCCATTAATTTCAATTTTCACCAATTTCAAGAGCAACCAACCATGGTTAGTTTTACAATTTCTGCCCACAGCTGTTTGTCGTCCAAAACCACGATTAGTGCTGGTAAGACAGTAATTGCCCGAAAAGGCGGGGAAATCTTCTCTCATTCGCATGTTTCACTTCATCAATATTAACACTGCACGGTATCAATTAACATAATATAAAATTATATAAGTGGTTGTGCAGTGTATATACGCCCTCTTGAGGCCGCCGATGATGGTAACGTATCTTGACGTTACTCATCAACACTCACCGCTATCTGCAGTGGCACATGCCGCCACTGCAATAGCATAACTAATATCTAAACTTATGTCCTTCTACACATACTATTTCTACATTCCACAATTTATTTGTACTTCTAATGACACCAAACAACCCCCCAAAATTACCCATTAATCTTGCATGAGAACAAGTTTCTTTTATTTTCATTAAATTTTCATATAGACACATTTTGCAAGTTCCAGCTTTCACTTCTCACTAATATCTTCTTTAAGACAAGATAATAAGTACCACAATGGATCATTTTACAAGTTTACATTACATTGCTTACATTTCTGTTTTTCTGAAAGGAAATAACTCCTTGAAAAATTAATTATTTAAGTTACAAAATTTTGGTCGTTTTATTTCACAATTCATCAAACAAACTACTGTGGTTTGTGGAAAAATACTACCACTATCAAATCTTTTTTTTTTTTAGATATATGAATCTACCTTACCTTTCCACGAAACTAGGGGTCCCCCTCCCCGTTCTTGTAAACAAAGAATTTCTACTGACACCAATTTGTGGAGTAAGACCATCGTTGCTTTCACCCCCTTGTTGAGGCTACCGCCAACCATGGTCCGCCTCCAGATTGCCAAAATCCACGATCAGAGGTGGTGAGTCTGTGATCGCCCGAAAATGGGGGAGAGTCCCTTCTGGAAACATATAACATCAAATTAAATTTCATACATACATTAATATTTATAACAATCTTAAAACTCTTACGATGACCGATACAATTTCAGATTTGTAGCATTGTGTGTCCCTACTATCTCCCTTGTCTCTCTGTTCTGTAATACATATGAAATCTTCATCTTAACTTCTATTACCTCATAAGGTCCTTCGTATAGTAAGAAAAACTTCTTGATCTCCTTGTCCTGAGCACTAGACAAGTCGTGCCTCCTCACCAATACCAACTGTCGTACTTCATACTTCATCCACTTACCTTTTGCGTCGTGTCTACGTTTTCGTCGTTCACCTTTACTTAATAAATTCTCATTAGCCAACCTGATTTTAATACTCACATCTGTTTGCTTGCTCTCAGGTGGGTAGTCAAATAACTGTTCTAAAATCCTCAGGGGGCGTGTTCCCTTGATTAATTCGTGAGATGTATATCCTGTGGACTCGTGGGTGGTACTGTTCAGCCAATTTTCTACCCTTTTGACGTATAACGGCCACTCGCTGTGTTTGGCGTGACAATAGGCTCTAAAAATCCTGCCTATCTCTCTCATGACACGCTCCGCCTGGTTGGACTGAGGATGGTAGACTGCTGTATGCTTCGGGATGATTCCTTCCTATCCGAGGGTCTGGCGCCATCTTCCACTGATGAACTGTGGCCCATGGTCCGATAAAATTACCTTTGGCTTACCCACATTGATCATATAGTCTTTTGTCACCTTTTCACTCAGCACATGACTGGTAGCCCTTTTCACACTATATAACTTTACATATTTAGAAAAAGTGTCTAACATCACAAAGATATACATAACTCCGCCTCTACCCTTCGGCAACGGTCCATACAAATCTACCGCAACTAAAGCAAATGGCCTTTCTACTTTTATAAAATTCATCTCCCCTTCAACCCTATAGTTCACTACTTTAGACTTCTGACACAAATCACAACCCCTTAACAAGTTCCTAACCCGCCTTTCCATATTCTTAAAAACACATGACTCTTTCAAAACATTAACACACTTTTTTGCTCCAAAATGACCATATCTCAAGTGACAATCCCAAATGATCTTATCTGCTAACCCATCTGGCACAACTAACCTCCAATCACGCTCATCCCCTTCTACTTTTTTAAATAGCAACCCTTGATAAATTTGGAAATGTTGATTGTACACTGACCCAGCTAATTCAGTCTCTAAACTATTTATGATCTTATTTGACTTACCATCTGCTCTTTGCATGGCACTGATATCTCGCAACTCTTCCCCAAAAATTCTATCTTCACGGCTTATCTGAAAAATCTCAATCTCCTTCATATCTCTACCAGTTTTATTGTTTAACATATCTACCCTGGAAAGAGTGTCAGGTATTTTATTATCTGTTCCCTTGATATACTCCCATGCAAAATTGTATTCTTGTAATACAAGTACCCACCTGGTTAAACGGCTGTGAGCAAGCTTACACGTGTTCAAAAAGGATAATGCCTTGTGGTCCGTTCGTATTACAGTTTTGTTTCCCAGGATGTATGTCCGGAACTTCCCCATGGCGAACACAATGCTTAAAAGTTCTTTCTCTGTGGTCGTATAATTTTTCTCCGCAGACATCAACGACCTACTGGCGAAGGCGATAGTCAGATGTTCCTTCTCACTGTCTTCCTGGTAGAGCCTCGCCCCTAACGCTACGTTGCTCACATCTGTCTGTAAATAAAAGGTTTTATTAAAATCAGGGTGATTCATCATAATCATGTGGCTAAATTTCCTTTTAATTTCATTGAATGCGTTGCGTTCCACTTCTCCCCATCTCCACTGCTTATTCTTCTGGAGTACTGCACTTAGTTTCACTGTTGTGTGCGCATAATTCTTCTGGAACTTACGATAGAAATTACAAAGTCCTAAAAAGCTCTGTAGGTGTTTGATATTCTTTGGTTCAGGGAAGCGCATAATGGAGTCAACCTTGTCTGGATTTGCGGAGATTCCCTCTTGTGTAATAATAAATCCTAAGAAATTGATTTTTGTTTGCAAAAATTTTGATTTCTCCCAATTTACGGTGAGTCCTCCTTCTTCCAATTTAGCTAAAACATATTCCAAATGCTCCAAGTGTTCCTGAAAAGTTCTAGAAGCAATTAAAATATCATCCACATACCCTGTTAAAAAGTCTAAGTCCTTTGGTTTCAAAATCTGGTCTAAACATTTTATAAAACTAGCTACACTAGTATTTAACCCAAATGGTAAGCGTCTAAACTGGTAATTCTTCCCATTAAACAAGAATGCTGTATATTTTATACTTACTTCTGCCAGTGGTACCTGCCAATACCCTGCTGTTAAATCTAGTGATGTCATGTATCGCACCCCACTAAACTTTTGGAAAATCTCATTTATAGATTCTGGTGATTCACGGTCGGGTATTATTATTTGGTTAATCCTCCTAGCATCTAAACATAATCTAACCCTACCATCCTTCTTTATGACAACTACTAATGGATTTGAGTCATGTGATACTGACCTTTCTATAATGCCTCCCTCCATCATTCTGTCTAACTCTTCTTGCACCGCTCGTCGTTTGGAATAAGGCACTGGATAACTCCGCTGCATGAAAGGTGTGTGTTCCCGTACCTGCAATACACATTCATAGCCTTTTGCCCTTCCTGGAATATCGGCAAACACTCCTCGAAACTGCTCAATCACCTGCCACAACGACGCACGTTGATCACTCCTTACCACCTCACCCTCACTACAAAATTTATCCGCCCTTTCTTCCCACACTTCTTCACTACTTTCACCCAACTCTCCTTCAAAACTCTCAATATACTCTCCCTCTCTACATGAATTTACTCTAGCTTCTGTGTCACTGTCGCCTACCCGTTTTTGTAATATTTTTACACCCGTTACTCTAATCTTATCTAACACCTGTTCAAAATTAACCCTGATCGACCGATCACCCCCATCTAACTCTACTACTTTCTCTTTAAAATTTATGACAGCTTTATTTCTCTGTAGAAAATCATTACCTAAAATTATATCTAGACTTAGCCCTTTTACCACTAAAAATGTATTTTCAAACTCTGCATTATTTATCAGGAAATTTAAATGTATTTGTTTGATTACTCTCTTACTACGTACTCCTGTAACTCCCACTACAGTAACCCCTGCTACTGGTAAAATCGGAATATTCTTATTAGTCTCCCTTAATTCTCCCAAAATGTTTTCAGCAATTACCGAAATCTCACTACCTGTATCTATAAGTGTTCTGTAACTCTTACCTGCTATGGTTACCTGTAATTCGGTTAATCCAGTTCTCATCTCGATGGTTGTATGATTCTCCTCCAATAAATCCGTCACGATGTCAGTTTTGATTACATTACTTTGAAAATCGCTCCTTTGGTTGGACCTCATTCGCTTCCCTGGACAGTGGTCTGGTCCGTGCTACCACTGTCTTCTCTAGTTTTCCGCCTGGTTTCTATTATTACTGGTGGTTGGTTCATTGTGACCCCTTGGTGGTCCATGGTTATTACCAGCTGTTCCCCTGGTGCTTGGTATTCCTCTCTGCTGCTGGACATACTGTGTTGGTCCTCTTCTCCTCCTTGGATCGTCTCTCGCCTGGCTGCATCTGAAACATTTCTGCCGGCTTGCATAATTTTCACACCTACACCTGGAACATCTCCAATCCTCTGGGTTATGGGAATTATTTATCCGTGTTGTACCTCCATATCCGCTGGGATTAATTCTATGGTTATTATGTTCATAAGTATTATTATTATTCGGTTGTTGGGGTCGCCTACCCACTTCTCTGTCTCGAATACTTTGCAAGACGTCTAAAATTCTCTCCAACTCATTCATATCATTTATTTCTTTGGTCATTAAAGTTATTTGAACTTCACGCGGCAGATGTTTGCTTACGTGTCTTACAAATGATTTAAAAGGTATTGGTGGCTCTAAATACTTGGCCTCGTTGTATAATTTAGTGACATATATCGTGATATTATTGTTTTGGTGCCCTATAAAATTACCGGTTCCCATTATACGGCTCCGTAGAATCTCTTGGTCGTCTTCTGCCCAATATTTCCGCTTAAATCCCCTCTCAAATTCGTCATAACAACCCCATTCTATACGATGTGCTTCCGCCCATATAATGGAACTCCCTTTAAAACATTTAATAATTTTCATCAGCTGTACTTCCCAACTACTGTTGCTAAAGCGGTGATATTCTCTGGTTTGACTAATAAATCGCATCGGGTGTACCACCCTGTTCTCATAACTAAATGTCTCTAATTCGATCTCATTATGTAAGTCTCGGGTGATTATTACTGTTTCGGTTACCCCGGTCAGTTTTTTATCAATCTCCCCCCGTAATTCATCTTTCACACTGCTTAAATTACCTTCAATTGAAGTACACTTATCATATATGTTATTATTAGTTTCAACATTGAAATCATTTATCTCTTTAATTTTATTACGTATTGTTATTATTTCATGGTTAGTATTAATTTCGTGTTCTGAAATAGCTTTATCGATTGTTTCGATATTCTTTGTTATATTTGTTACATTAAACTCACATTTCTCTAATTGATTTTGTAAAATATCTGTCATAATGTCTATCTGCTTGTTAATCTCAAATTTTGTTTTAGTTTCTATTTGCTTATCTACTGCATCTAAACATTTACTCTCTATTTCTTTGCTTTGCATTACCATTTGATTTTGAACTTTCTCAATTATTGTTTCATCTACTTTACTTATTTTGTCATCTAAACTGTTTATTTGTGTATCAAATTTCTCACTAACTGATGCTATGATCTGTTCTTGCATATTCTCATAACGTGTATTCATTTCATTAATTTGTTTGTTAAAATTAAAATTTTGTTTCTTAATTTCATTTTTTACTTCATCGAATTTGGTATTGAAATTACTGTTGATTTCTTTAATTTCGCTTTTTTGTTCATCAAATTTCTCATCAAATTTCTTTAACAGTAACTGTATCATGGCAGTTGTCTCATCTGTTTTCTTTTCAGACCGAGTTGAGATGGGTGGTATTTGTATTCTATCTAACTCAACAGATTCGGTGGTACTAGACTCGCCGATCTGACTTATTGGTGTTGAACAAACTCTCATCTCACTCGTAAACATTTGGTCAGTTATGCTGACCTCTATATTTTTATCTGCCATCTTAAAAAAATTTTTAAATATATTTCTTTTCACAATATTACTGTATATCTAACATATATTACCATCATAACATAACCTTCTTACTTACGTATTAAGTACATTCCCCTTTTCCAATAACCATTCTGTTTCTATATGCAGGCTTATTTATATAAAAATTTATTTATATAATGTCCCAGTTTGGGCCGTCATTTGTAACTTTTACACTAATTACTTTTTATTTTTCACTTGACTTACCTTTTGTAATCTTGTTAACCTTTGTACTTTGTTTACCATGCTGATTCACCATGTGGTGTTGTTGCCAACATAACATATTTTGCGTTCGGGTCCAGGGTTCTTAAGAGAGTGCAGAAGCGGAATGGTTATTTAGAAATAATCGACTCTGATATCATTTGCTAAAACTTGTGTTTTAATTGTCGGAATTTTTAAATATTTGAAACAAAAGCAAAAACAAGATGGAGTCTTGTTCCTTTACCAAACACAAATACAAAATGGCTGCAAAATATTTTCGCTACATCAGCCTTACATGTGACACAATTACATAACATGTATTTTATCTCCAATTTACTCTGATTGACTATTAAATGAATTTAGAACATACTGCAGTTTACTAGTTCAAATTGTTACGTTGTCTGAATCACATAAAGTTAACCAATGCTTGTGATTTTTTATATATGTACCGGTACACACACACATGTCACACACAAACTAATTTTAACGGTACATCTTTTGACATTTTATTTGAGCTCAATGAATATGTTTCTTTAATTTAACATTTGGTGAAAGGTTTATTTTCCTGCTGTAGTTGACCGAAGATCTCGTCCGGCGTCCCTCATGGTTCATCTGTTGTTCAGCCGAATTACTAACTGTTCCTTCTTTTACTACACACACTGACTCTAAATTACATTTTATACTGTTCGTTCTCCAATAGTTTAAACTTTCACATTTTTGTTACATTTTGAATACTTTTGAACACTTTTGAATACTTGCTGGCCAGCAATTTGTACAACGTGCAGTTCGCACGGAAGGTGTTTTGCAACTGAGAGCGACAATATGGCGCTTATTTCCCAAGTGGAAGGGTTGTTGCGTCATAATTTCTATTGTTTTCGTCGATGACGTCTTTGTTTTTTGAGGTGCAGCGATTACGTCTGGCATACTTTTGATGACATATTTTAGGAGTGGCCGGTTGTTGTCGGCAGCATCGCTGTAGATTGTCACGTACGCCACTTGACCTTGACGCCAACTCTTTGTTGCTTATTGCGTTGTTTCATGTTTGGAAAATTTTACCCTCACACATTTTAATATTGGATTTACAATACAATTTATCTCTGTTATGTACCCAAAATTCCTACCTGGACCTATGGTACCGTTAGAAAACCCCCTCAATGAGAGGTTTTATGACAAAGCATAAAAACTCTCAGTGACACATTCATACTTCCTAAAGGGATCAGCTAGGATATGTCGCCACAACCCCCTGTATTGTTTATATAAAAAGAATATAGATAACTTGCCCCTTAAGTCCTACATGGACCTATGGTACCATTACAATACGTGTCGCATGAATGCCCATGCGCTTAGTCTGAGGCCACCAGAAGTGGACATAATTTATGAATGGGTCGATGTAGGATACCATTAGCGGTGTGAACATCCGGGGGTCAAATTTTTTGACGGGATGTGCCATTTGTTATGTTGTTGCAACTGGTGTAAATAATCTTTTGACCACCTGTTCCATATAGATTGAGTGAATTTTTGGAGCAGCTGCCATCTGCCCAAACGACTAGTATTGACTTGGGAATAGTCAGGCTCCGGGAATGCAATGAGCGGAGAACCAACCAGGAAGTGAGCTGGTGTTAAAGGTTCAGGGTCCCTAGAGTCATTGGAGATGGCGAACAAAGGGCGTGAGTTGAGGCAGGATTCTATTTGAGTTAGGATAGTGTAATACTCCTCAAAGGTAAGGATGGTTCCACCGACAATGCGCCGCAAACGGAACTTGACGCTCTTGACTCCGCTTTCCCACAGGCCACCGAAATGAGGTGCTGAGGAGGGAATAAAGGACCATTTAATGCCCCGGGCACTGGTAAAATCCGGGGTGGTCTGTTCGAAACCATTAGAATGAAAAAGTTTGTACAATTCGTGAAGTGAGCTACTAGCACGACGAAAATTTGTTCCATTGTCAGAGAATATCTGATCAGGGATACCTCTATGCTCTATAAACTGTTTTAATGCTGCTATGAAGGCGTCTGAGACTAGTTCCAGGTGAATGGCCTTAGTGGTCATGCATATAAATAAAGCAATATAAGCCTTTGACGTCGATTTTGAACGCTGCCTGCCATGGCGTATAAGCACGGGACCGGCATAGTCGACTGCAGATTGGGAAAATGGCTTAGCAGGCGTAACCCAGGAAAGGGGTAATTGTCCTAATAATTGGCTTGCGCCCCTAGCACAGAATCTAAAACAAGTGATACATTTATGTATTACGGAACGTATATAAGATTTATCATTAACTATCCAGTATTTCTGCCGCAGAGAAAACTGAGTCAATTGTACACCCACGTGCAGTAACCGAAGATGCTCGCTTTGTATGATTAATTTGCTGAGATGAGAGTGCGGGTGTAGTATGATTTGGTGTGCTATTATAGGTAAGCTGGGAGTGCTGAAGGCGTTCTCCCACGCGTAATATTCCTGTCTTGTCCAGAAAAGGGTCAAGTGAAAGAATTTTACTATTATTAGGATGCAGTGTTGTGCCTCAAGTTCCTTAATTTCGATGCTGCGATTGCTGGGACTGGCATATAAAAAGCAAAAGTGTATCATGGAATTCCTGGGCAGTTAAGAAGGAAGTGTCCCTATCAGCTAGGGGGAGCCTAGAGTTCCGAATGAATCGACGGCATTATGAAAATACACGAAGGAGCCTCGAGAGCGATGAGTAATTTTCAAAATAACTAGACGTAGATGAAGCGACAATCAATGAGGTTTGGACCTGCTTACGTTGCTCCTGCTCAAGATCGGGATGAGTGTAGGGAGAATGGGCATCAAAGACACAGATAGGCCATGATGATGACTCGTGGGACAACCAAGATGGACCATGCCACCATTGTGGGTGACCGTGTAAAAACCGGTTACGTTTATGTTTCTGTTTGAACTTGGGTTCCAGTGATGGATATCTGCGGATAGCTCCGGAAAGAGAATCGCCCAAATGAGAATTGTATGACCTGCGAGGTAGGGATACCACAAATCTGCCATCATTATTTCGGAAAGTATTAGATACAAAATGACTTTCGCATTCCGAGTCCTCAGCGGATGGAGCACGAATAGCAACGTCCTCTAACTTCCAAAAGTCCTTTAGTTGCTAGGAAATGGCATTATTATCCTCACATGCTATGAATGATGAGACAGGCTTTGTCATGTCGACATTAAATGGCAAGTTACCCGTGAGAATGAATCTCAATTTTGTCTCCTGTATTATGGGATAATGTGGGCTACGGATGAATTTGACAGGTTCAATTAATTGGAAGTAATACTGAGCACCAAGCAATAGGTCAACTTGCGAAGAGAAGTTCAGTTGTGGGTCGGCTAGGAATATGCCTTTGGGTAAATTTAAGGATGAGATATCAAATGATTCCGCCGGGAGATTATTCGTAATACTGGGAAGCACAGCGCAATGTATGTTTAAACTAAAATTCTTATAACGTGAATGCAATTTTACCTTATTACTGAAGTCAGCTTGAGATAATTAATTATTTATACCGGTAATGGGTAGTTGAGATTTAATCAGTTTTAGACCCATGCGATGTGTGAAACTCATGGTGCAGAAATTAGCTTGCGATCCTGAGTCCAATAAAATCCTAACTGGGTGCTTCCTACCTGCATGGTCAGTTGTCATGCAGACAGTGGTGGATAATAATATAGATTTGTTTGTTTGCAGTTTTAGTGAACATGATTGTTGCTGCACGAAGCGTTATTGCTTGATACATGGATCATTGTATGGTGGCGTTTAGTGCATATGCTGCAAGCAAATTTGGAAGGACAGTGTGAGAGATCATGGCCTGGACGTATGCAATTTAAGCAGAGTTTATTTTTAATTAAAATATTTTTTCGTTCCATGGGAGACATAGACACGAATTTTGGACAGTCAGAAAGACGGTGTTTACCACGACACAGCTGACAGATGTTACTACTGATATGAGAATGGAATGTCGACCTCGTTATATCAACCGGTTTAATAGCTTTGCGATAATGAATCTTATCACTAATGAGTATTCTGCTCACTGTGCCGTTGACGTTTTGCAATAATTTTCTTCTATTATTTAAAAATTCAATAAAATTACTAAAATTAGGGAATCGCTCATCTGAAAGACTTTCTTTCCAGAGCCGACACATCTGGTTGTCGAGTTTTTGCGTTAAGTATTGAACGAAAATGATTTCAAATGTATTTACCGTTAAATTCAATGAATTTAAAGCGTTTATATTCGCGGTGATTTCGTCAATGAACTTGGAAATGCTAACCATTGAATCTTGTTGAATGGACTTCACACCCAAGACATTCCCTATGTAATAGGCTGAGACAATTAATTTGCTGTCGTACCTGGCTCTTAATAGATCAATAGCTACCGCATAATTTTCATGGGTGATTGGAAGAGATTTTATTACATTTAATGCCTCGTCCCTTAATGAAGAGTGCAAATAGTGTAATTTCTGAATGTCCGTCAGGCCAGTTCTGATGTGCACTAATTCCACAAACATACTATAATAATGTTGCCAGTCAATAATGCTGCCTGAGAAGCAGGGCAGTTTAATCGGCTCTAACTGTATAGGGGGAGTTTTAGTTGATGGTTTCTTGTTCACCTCCTCTACTTGCTCTAATAAATGGTGTAACTTGCACTCAATATTGCAGAGGTCATCCTGTGTTTGAACTCTGTCACTGACTGATGCGAAATCGGAATCGTCAGCCTCAATCTGAGTCTGAATTTCGTCATACTTAGCGGACAATTCCATCAAATTGCGAAGTTTAATTTTCAATGCATGATGATCGCTTAAGTCCGGGTCAAAATTATCAGCGAAAGTATTCACACGGGATATAGACGCCTTAATTGTGCCCCGTTTCTTTATTAACGCCTTCACATCAGCCATGACCGTAATGTAAAATGTGATTTGAAAACGATAATCAGATATAGAGCAGGTGAACAGTTGTTGTAATTTTGAATAATTGCTAAAATCTGATATGATGCGGGAGCCAGTGATCTGTGTACACATTAATATATGACTTACTTTAATAGGTACTTAATTTGCTTAAAAATAGTTATGAAAGTTATCGAAAACATGAATCATTCACAATGACAATGTACATATAGCCCGATCATCACTTAAATTTCTTAATGCATTATAGTACAGCTACGTAAATGAATATTTATGTACATATAAATATGAAAATCTAGATAAGAATACAAGTTTACGGCCACTTGACAATGATATCTGTTTACGTAAAAATTATTAATGATGTTATATTAAATGTTATTAACTCTGTACAAAAATATTACTTAGTTTGCCGTACCCATCAATTATACATGAAAAATTATAAAAAATGAAAATTTATAGTCACGTGGATGTTGAATCCCGGCGTGCTCAAGCTGGCTTCGATCCCGTTGTTCGGTCCTGTTCGGCAATCCTTAGAAGTTGGCGCACCTCTTGTTTCGACTGGTCCGGTGACGCTTGAAGTTGTACCTCTCCGTAAATTATTTTAAAGTTGTGGAATTTTGTTGCTGTAGAACAAATGATGCTGTCTTGCCGTGTCTTGTCGTCTCAGAGTTGCTGCTCTGTAGAATCTTGCAGTGTTGAGTATGAAGTACCTTTTAGAAGGCATGCAACGGCCAGCAATCTGATGCTTGAAAATGCTCGGATTTGACCCAAACGTCGTTTGGGGCCATTAAATGAAATATTTCTGAAATCGTAATGGACCAATATCTGGTTGCGGTGGACCAAAATGCAGCTGCGGAGGACCGAAATGCGGCCGCGGAGGACCAAAATGTGTGGACAAAAATCCGGATCCAGGAGGACCAAAATGTTGCATCTTAGATGCTCTCGAAGAATCTTAAGTTAATCTTAGAACGCTTATTGTGGTGCTGGTGTGAAATGAAATGACAAAGTGGACTGTATATATTCTTGAGATAATAGTTTATTGAAAGATTGACAAGAAATAATTGCTGGCGTGTGCAGTTTTAACGTGGCATAAATGCCGGAGAATTAATATAGAAGTGAATATGGAAAACCCATAACAATGTGTGAGGCCGAGATCGCCTAAGTAAATTAGCGCATGAAGATCATGCTAAAATTATTAAATATTGAAACTTGTGTAGCTGCGGCAAGTGAACAAGGCGTGTTGCCTGTACAGAGTCTTGCAAGGAACTAACATAAATTTGTCTGCTGTCAGCCTGTGTCAAACTGGCAGCAGATAATAGATAGAAAAATGACGTCACTACACGCACCGCAATGCGGCATTTTACAGTACAAGGGTTACATAGGTACAAAGTTTAACCAATATGTAATTAAAAATCAACAGAATACACAAACAGTATCATCGTGTTATATACATATAAACTACATGAGATTAAGTAAGTAAATCGCACACTCGTGCAAGCGTGTGCGCGCACACACACCATGTAGGTTCAGAGTATGGATATTTATTGCAAAAATTGATAGGTGATTCTATATATTTTATATTTAGTATTGATCACCTCTTTATATAGTACTCTATAAATCACTGAGAAGGCAAAGTAAATTTTATAATTGTTCAATTTGCAGGATGTATTCCCCGTTATAAGTTCTGTCCTAAAAGGAGAACTGCATGTAAAAGAAGAAATCATCAAAGAAGAGAATGAACAGTTTGTTGATCAGGTATTATACATAGTTATAAATTTGTTATTATAGTAACAAGCATTTATTGTTATAATGAACAGCATTGTTGTATCATGGCACATCCATGATAATCTCTTAACAACATTCTCTTAGCCACTCAGAAAATCAAATCATATCTTTCCAACAGACAAAATTGACTTTCCTTTTTTTTTTGTTTACATGACTGTAATTAACAATACTGCAGACCAACATGTTGCTTTACAGCTGTTCATGAGGCAAATGTGGTGTCACCTGATGTGTCTGACATGTTTCTCAGACTCTTCGTATCTTCTTCTTCTTTGACTCTTCCTGAACCACCTTCCTTATCTGTGAGAGCTTTCAGCTTTCAGCGTCCCACAACCGAACAGTCAACCTGGGTACTCTAGTCTCTGTCTTCCTCTGCAGTACTTCCCACTCACCGGGCGCCCATCAGCAAAGTCATTACTGGGTCTCAACCAATAGTGACCCACCACACTGTTTCATCTTCACAAACCTCTCCATTCACCCATTGTTTCCAGAACCTGTTCATTTTTGTTTTCTAATTACTTTGTCTATCCAGTATATTTTTAATATTCTCCTACAACAGCAGTTTTCAAATGCTGTGGTTGTGTCTTTCACTTTTCCCTATTGTCTAGGTTTCACATGCAGCTTCTATAATAGCATGCTGCAAACATATAATTTGAGGAATATCTTCTTAATTTAGAATCCAGTATTTGACAGTAGCAAATTTGTTTCTCCATTTGGCCTGTGCTGTGACACTGATTCCTCTCAGTTATCTTTACCAGTTTTAATATTTACCTATTTTTGTTCCTGATTCTCCTCTTCCCCCTAATAATTTTTTATAATATTCAATAGTGTTCTCAATTTACCTTGTTTTCTGTGAGTAGAAACTATACAGGTAGATCCCGTTATATGCACTTTCGGTATCCGCGTTTTCAGATAACGCGGTTTATTTGTGAAGTTTCGAAGCGTCAAAATATTGGCTGTAATGTAAGAATATTGAGCGCTCCTTTATCCAGAACTGCTGCAAACCCATATGCAGGTTGTACAGTGTGTGTACAGCTCCGTTGTGGGTGCGCAACTATCGTGCGCATCTTCCTGTACTGTGACCTTGTCACTGTGTTTCTGATTGTAGGAGGACGCCAGTATTGCTTGTAAGCTTTTTGCAGTAAGGTTGGTTGTGTTATAACAAGTAAAATGTCAGATAAACATAGAAGAAGTGTGAGTAACGAAGTGAAGAAACAACGTTCGAAAAAATCCCACTCATTAGAAATGAAGTTGGGAGTTCTAGACCGATGTGATAAAGGGGAACGTAACATTGACATTCAGCGTGCAATGGAACTCAGTGAATCTACGATAAGAACTATTCGCAACAATGCACAATCAATTCGTAGAAGTGCACAATCATCGACAAACCAGAGTGTTACTAAAGTGACTAAATCTCGATCAGAGGCAATGGAAAAAATGGAGAGTATGTTAAGCCACTGGATTGAACACTATAACCTGCAGCACATGCCTCTTGTCAGAACTGCAATTCAAACGAAAGCAAGAAGCCTGTATGTGGACCTGACGAAAGATACAGAAGATGCGCCGTCTTTCTTAGCCAGTTCTGGTTGGTTCGATTGCTTCAAGCAGCATTTTGGTTTCCACAATATAAAATTAACAGGAGAGGCAGCAGCCGCCGATCATATTGCAGCGGAGGAATTTTCACGAACTCTATTTAAGAAATTCATCACTGATGGAGGCTACACACCTAAACAAGTTTTTAATCTTGACGAAACTGGTCTATTTTGGAAGCGAATGCCGAGCCGCACTTTCATTTCCATTGAAGAAAAAACAGCGCATGGTTTCAAGGCGGCCAAGGACCGATGCACTCTTCTTTTTGGAGGAAACACTTCTGGGGATTGCAAAGTAAAACCTCTTATGATCTACCACTCACAAAATCCGAGAGCACTAAAAGGCTGTGATAAGTCACGACTGCCAGTTCATTGGAAGTGTAATAAAAAGTGATGGATGACTTCTGGAATGTTCTCCGACTATTTTACAAGAGAACTAAGTGACGAGTTGAAAGCCTACTGTGAGAAAGAACACATTCCTTTCAAGATTCTCATCCTTCTTGACAATGTTTCAAGTCACCCTCCTTTTATTGCTGAATTAAGCAAAAACATTCAAGTTGTATTTCTTCCTCCAAACACCACTTCCATCCTCCAACCTATGGACCAGGGGGTTATTGCCACATTTAAGGCCTACTATCTGCGTCGAACATTTTCAAAGCTTATCGGGCAGTGTGATGCCGATGACAAACTCACCATCAAGGCTTTCTGGCGTCAATTTAACATTCATATTGTAATTGTATTAAACACTCTACCACATTTTAATTAATACAAACTCATCGCTTACCTTCTCTGGGTTCCCAGGGTTCTGCACACGAACTCGTGATCTATAAACGTGATTTAGGGTTATGTATTGCAATAACTACGCTCATTTACGGTTAACTATTTCAACTTCATTTATTATTCTTTTATCATTCTCCTTTTATGAATCAATTAAACATGCTTACTCTGTTCTCTACATTTCAAATGAACAAAATTACATACTGAGGTAGCGACTCCATCTGACCAAAATCATAAACACATTGAAACACAAAAACCATAAGTATCTCATACTTCTTATAATTAAAATTAAATTATTTATTAACTAATTAAAGAAAAGCAACCCAGTATTTACTCACACACACATTTTCACACTTTTACTCTCTTTAATTTAGATTCAGCGCTTTTGATAAGATTTTCATGATGGTTATTTTATATTATACTGTTACTTTGCTGTGGATATCCCTGCCGACCGACCCACTTATTTCATTTTTTTTTCCTCACTGGTTTGTTCAAATTAAGTTGTCACTAAATTTGGATCACTGAAGATTAATTGTTGTCTCACAGTTTTGGATTACTTCCTTGTAATTTAAATCACATTTTTGATATTTTAATAAATTTTCGGCTCTCGAGCCTGTATGCTGAACCGGCCGTAGCCGCAGCTGTAGAACAACAGACCTGTTCTCTGTGCACTTAGGCGAGAAGAAATTTATTCGAATGTGACACTTTCATGTGACCGTTGGCCGACGTGTGCGTGCGTATGCGTGAATGCGCACCCTTGTTGATAACCTGCATTCCAGTGCCTCACCGCGACAGTCCCGTAGCTATAGTTTGTTCACAACATATACTCAGGTTATGAAAAAAAAACTTTAGATTACCATTTCCCAATTCTGTCCCGTTACAGTATGGCAATTAGAATGATTTGAGACTCATGTAATGAAATCACACCACAATGTATGAATGGTGTCTGGAAGAAACTGTGGCCTGAAGCTGTTGAAGTTGTTTCAGAAGATGGAGTGGGAAATGACATTGGTGGTGCGATGAGAGAGATAGCAGACATGGCACAACACATTGGTTTTACTGACGTCAACGAAGAAAATGTGCGCAAGGTATTGAACTCACATGTAGAAGATCTAACCAATGAAGACTTAATGATTATTGAAGATGAGAGAATTGTAAAAGAACAGGAAGACGAGGAAATAGATGAAGTTCAACCTGAGAAGAAGCTCACAACTAAAATCATGGCCCAGGCTTTCCAGATGATCGACTCAGCCATGTCTTATTTGAAGAGCATGATCCCGACACAATGAGAAGTTCTCAAGTGAAGAGGGAAGTTGAACACGTGATGAAATGTTACAAAGACCTCTACAGCCAAAAGATAAAGAAGAGGACGCAGCCGTCTATTAAAATGTTTTTTACCAAACATCATGGCGTTTCCAATGACAGTCCTGCATCCAGTAAGAACCCAATTTCTGCTATGACAGTGTCACCTGGGAATTCTACCAGTTCTACCTTAATTGCAAAAGGAGGAAGACTGACCACAACTTCAACAGATTCTTCTGATGTTGACGACCCTCAAGATATTATGTAAGTGAAGAGAGACTTTAACATTTTTAATTTTTGAATACTTTTCTGTACTGTACTGTATGGTATTTTGATCATTTAAATGTATTAAAAAGCATGTTTAATAAGTTACTTAATTTTTTCATTCATGCCCTAGTGTACTTGCCCATGTAAAATATACGTCCCGATTTACGCGAATTCGGTATACGCGCCTGTTCTCAAAAACGTATATTCCGCGTATAACGAGATGTACCTGTACCATCAGTAACTCTTAACTCTTAACATCAATAACTCTTAACTCTTATACTCTCCATGAAATGTTATTATGGTCTTGAACATCTTTATGGTTTCCTTTACAGCCTCTTATAAAGCATTCTCGTATATTGTTAATGGAATAAATCCACTTATAGTCCAAACCACGTATTTTATAATCAACTAAACGCTATGCAACTCACCGTCTGTGGCTTAAGTAAATGTCTTTATACAATTAACATGTTTCGGGACACTTGTCCCATCTTCAGAATATTTAAAAAAGTCTTCATACCATCATACGATGGCACAGTCATCAATATATTAAAAATATTAAAATCCACATAACACAAAACACAATTACACTACACAAAGTACGCACACAACAATTTTTGGTGTACACCGCACGGTAACCAACAGCGCACTGGTTCATATTTGACTCGTGTCGCGACAATATCGCAACGCAGTATCATATAGGACAATAGATTTAAAGTTCAGCTGATCATTTAAAACATGTGGCCTGGTAACAGGATTATTATACGCTCTATATATTTCACACTCTTCAAGGCGTTCATATAACGTCCTTTATTACAAAAGTGAAGGGGTATCAAGTTGGTATGAAAATTAGTATAGTTATTCATCAATAAGATGTTTAGCGAATTTAGATTTTACATTTTCTGTGTTATGAAAATAAGTGGGTGGTTTATGTTCAACAAACCTCTTGAGAAAACCACGGCCCGTTTGGCCCACATAAAAAGCATCACAACTATTACATATTAATTTATAGATCCCTGTTTTCTTTTCAAGGACGGTTGGTTCCCGAGTACGAAGGCTATTTAAAATGTTATTTGTAGTCTTATATGTGACAACAACGTTTGACCTGTTTAAAACAGAAGACAGAATTCTAGGTAGAAAGCTCATGTATGGTATAGAAATGTATTTATACACACTGTCCCCAGGTGCCCTTAGCGTGTTTGCGTTTTTTCGTCTCATATGTTTTTTAAGGATATTATGTACTACTGCTTTTTTGTAGCCATTGGTGACCGCAATGTGTTTAATTGTATTTAGTTCGTCTTGATAATCCTTGTCGCTGAAGGGCAATGATAAGAGACGGTTAACCATGCTGTGGAAAGCAGCCATTTTTTCCAATAGTGTGTACAATGATAACATAATATTTTATGGCCGGTATGTTGACGACACCTTTTTGATCTATAAAGGCACACATAGACAAATAGATAGGCTACACACATATTTAAACAGTATTAATAACAATATACAGTTTACACTGGAGCACGAGGACAGTGGAAAATTAAATTTCCTTGATTTGACAGTCACCAGAAACATTAATAAATTGGAGTTTAATATTTATAGGAAACCCACTACAACTGACACTGTAATACACGCCACATCTTATCATCCGGTATCGCAGAAAATGCCCCTCAGCGACAAGGATTATCAAGATGAACTAAATACAATTAAACACATTGCGGTCACCAATGGCTACAAAAAAGCAGTAGTAAATAATATCCTTAAAAAACATATGAGACGAAAAAACGCAAACACGCTAAGGGCACCTGGGGACAGTGTGTATAAATACATTTCTATACCATACATGAGCTTTCTACCTAGAATTCTGTCTTCTGTTTTAAACAAGTCAAACGTTGTTGTCACATATAAGACTACAAATAACATTTTAAATAGTATCCGTACTCGGGAACCAACCGTCCTTGAAAAGAAAACAAGGATCTATAAATTAATATGTAATAGTTGTGATGCTTTTTATGTGGGCCAAACGGGCCGTGGTTTTCTCAAGAGGTTTGTTGAACATAAGCCACCCACTTATTTTCATAACACAGAAAATGTAAAATCTAAATTCGCTAAACATCTTATTGATGAAAATCACAACTATACTAATTTTCATACCAACTTGATACCCCTTCACTTTTGTAATAAAGGACGTTACATGAACGTCCTTGAAGAGTTTGAAATATATAGAGCTTATAATAATCCTGTTACCAGGCCACATGTTTTAAATGATCAGCTGAACTTTAAATCTACTGTCCTGTATGATACTGCGTTGCGATATTGTCGCGACACGAGTCAAATATGAACCAGTGAGCTGTCGGTTACCGTGCGGTGTACACCGAAAATTGTTGTGTGCATACTTTGTGTAGTGTAATTGTGTTTTGTGTTATGTGGATTTTAATATTTTTAATATATTGACGACTGTGCCATCGTATGATGGTATGAAGAGACTTTTTTAAATATTCTGAAGATGGGACAAGTGTCACGAAACATGTCAATTGTATAAAGACATTTACTTAAGCCACAGACGGTGAGTTGCATAGCGTTTAGTTGATTATTCTTGTATAATGGTAATGAATTTGTATAAAAGTAAATTTTAATTCCTTGTTATTTGTAGGATGTTTTAATGGTCAGTGTAAAGAAAGAAGGAGATCCAGAAGAGGCTGAGACTGAACAGGTAATGTGCATAACCATTATTTAGCCCATAGCTAATGTGTTAGGTTGTTCCGTGTCATGTACCACTAGAGATTTGGATCACATTCGTTTGTAGATATGTAATTAAAAATCAACAGAATACACAAACTGTATCATAGTGTTGTATACATATATACATATAAACTACATGAGATTAAGTAAGTAAAATCGCACACTCGTGCGAGCGTGTGCACGGACACACACCATGTAGGTTCAGAGTATGGATATTTATTGCAAAAATTGATAGGTGATTCTATATATTTTATATTTAGTATTGATCACCTCTTTATGTAGTACTCTATAAATCACTGAGAAGACAAAGTAAATTTTATAATAATTGTTCAATTTGCAGGATGTATTCCCAGTTATAAATTCTGTCCTAAAAGGAGAACTGCGTGTAAAAGAAGAAATCATCAAAGAAGAGAATGAACAGTTTGTTGATCAGGTATTAAATAGTTATATATTTGTTTATAGTAACAAGCATTTATTGTTATAATGAACAGCATTGTTGTTATTTGTAAACTTATTGGTTAAAACTGTTGGAGACCATTTGGTGTCGCATGGAAGTCATTTTTATGTGCACTTTCAGTCCATATGATTTAGCTATAACATGTACCAGTACACATGGCAGGGAATTTGAATTTTATGACGTCAGGGCTGTGAGTACGACATGACCATGTGTAACTTTATTTACTTTATTAATTTATTAATGAATTAAATTGCAACTTCCACTTACCTTTTGATTCTTGATCTGGCCTGATCTCTAAGTGTGGACTAACCCCGTTCGTACGGCGAACTTAACAGTACAGTAAATGAAATAAGGTGGTTTAAATAATTTGTAAACTCTTTTAGTAAATAAAATAAAGTAATGAATTTATTGTAATAATTTCATCCATAATTTCCAAAATTAAATTAAATTGTACTTGATACTGAGGTGAAGCCCCTTATTACCAGCAATAATTTTATCATATTTCACCACATTACTTATATCTGCCATAGAATATTCAATAATTAATTTAAAGTGACCCAGCTTGCTATTCACACACATTCATTCCTTTTTATTACCCCATTTTAATTATTTAGTCCCCAAAATAGATTTATTTATTTAATATCATGTCCAGTCGATTACTTAACCCTGGGCGTCTATGGTGATCCAGCGCAGTACTGATTTTATGTTCGAAAGTTTAATACCCATGCACTTTTTCTTCTTCACTTCATTCCGAGCACATAGATTGTTTCTAATTTACGTTTTTAACACTTGGTCGACATTTTATAAAGTTTTATAGTTCGCGAACTTTGTAGGAGGTCCCGGCCGGGAGAAGTTCTTTCGTTAACTGATTATGATTTTCACATTTTTATAAAGTTTTACCCGACCAGGAACACGCGCCAATACTCGAGTCCGTTACACTTAGTTCTTGTTCGCCGACTGACTAAACGGCGGGTAACTAGATCCCCACCTTGTCTTACTGTTTCCAGGCACATACACGGCCACTGCGATTACACAGCTTTTCGTTACCGTTTAGGGAGCATGGTTTTGCATTGGGCACTGGCGTCGACGATGCTGACTGGCGAAAATAGTGAGGCAGTGGAAGGCGTGGCCTCTAAGAGTATCCGTCAGCAACGAACCGCATGGAACAATGTTTTTGTCTCTCGCCATTTTTTGTGGTATCCCTTTGGAGTCTGATGTGCGTCTTTACACGCGCATGGTCATGTTGCGCGTCTTTGTACGTGCCTCAATGCTTAATTACCACCGGGTGTTTAGACTAGGCATCGCATTCCATTGCCAACTCACCGTTCACAATCTCACTTCATTATTCCTTGGACGACAATTTTACTTCACACAGGGACTGACCGTGCAGAGGGAAAATATAATATTATAATTTTTTAATAAAATGAAAACCCTTCCCTTTTGCCCCATTATACATGGTGGGGGTAGAGTGTGACTGAAGTAGGGATATCACTTGGCCATGGTGGGAGTACCATGTGACAGGCACCATGTGGGGGTACCACAGCACTGGTGCGAAGTGTAGTGATTGGTTGGCCATGTTTAATATATGTCACGTCATCATATAGCAGAATTAGTTGTGATTGGTGTGTTTGAATGGCGGTAGTCGGTGTGGCCAACATGTGATAAGGGAGAAGAAAATTCCCTCTAGAAGGGAAATAGGTTAAAGAAGGATGTGTGAGGGAACATTTAGCGTTGCCACTACCACCAGTGTGTGTACGTCATGGCGGGAACGGATTTATTCAAATATATTGGAACTTACCGTCTGCGGCTTTCCAGAAACAGCGTCTTTATAAATTTACATGTTTCGGGACCCTTGTCCCATCATCAGAATTTAAAAGTAATTGTGTATCATTTAAATATGATACACTTGTCAAACACTTAAAATATTAAAATCTAATATAAAATAACTTACTATAACATATTATAATATTTACAACGAGTACGAAGGTTACCGATGTACATCGTATGAAAACCGACCGCGTACTAATCTATGTCTCGCTACCACCACGACAGTAGCGCAAGGGAGTGTTGTACAATACATTCGATTTGAAGACCAATTTATCATTTAAAACATGCGGCTTGGTACCAATATTATTGTGTGCTTTATAAATTTCGTATTCTTCAAGAGCGTTCAAATATCGCCCTTTCTTACATATGTGAAGGGGTTTCAAATTAGTTTTAAAATTTGTGTAGCGATGATTTTCGGAAATGAGGTGTTCTGCAAATTTTGACTTGACACTGTCCAAACTGTGAAAATGTGTAGGCGGCCTATGTTCTAAAAATCTTTTTAAAAAACCACGTCCTGTCTGGCCCACATAAAAAGCGTCGCAATCGTCACATATCAACGGTTGTGATATCATATATCACAGACAGGATGTGGTTTTTTAAAAAGATTTTTAGAACATAGGCCGCCTACACATTTTCACAGTTTGGACAGTGTCAAGTCAAAATTTGCAGAACACCTCATTTCCGAAAATCATCGCTACACAAATTTTAAAACTAATTTGAAACCCCTTCACATATGTAAGAAAGGGCGATATTTGAACGCTCTTGAAGAATACGAAATTTATAAAGCACACAATAATATTGGTACCAAGCCGCATGTTTTAAATGATAAATTGGTCTTCAAATCGAATGTATTGTACAACACTGCCTTGCGCTACTGTCGTGGTGGGAGCGAGACATAGATTAGTACGCGGTCGGTTTTCATACGATGTACATCGGTAACCTTCGTACTCGTTGTAAATATTATAATATGTTATAGTAAGTTATTTTATATTAGATTTTAATATTTTAAGTGTTTGACAAGTGTATCATATTTAAATGATACACAATTACTTTTAAATTCTGATGATGGGACAAGGGTCCCGAAACATGTAAATTTATAAAGACGCTGTTTCTGGAAAGCCGCAGACGGTAAGTTCCAATATATTTGATTGAACAACACGTGGCTTGGTACTAAACATTTAGGATTTATTCCTTTTAAACATGAACGGATTTATGTTCCCTTAACAAGTGTATCCCGTGTCTGTGGCCATATTGTCCTCTGCTTGCCTTGATTTAATAAGGCGATGTCGTGTGAGGCATAAAATTGTGTAACTTAATGTATACGTGTGTATGAAAGAAAATAAAGTGGCCAGTTCCTAGTTTTTTCTTCAAGAGGAGTTTAAAATTGTTCTAAACTTGACCGTATAAGAAATAAGGC
This sequence comes from Magicicada septendecula, assembly GCA_034769895.1. Classification (NCBI taxonomy): domain Eukaryota; kingdom Metazoa; phylum Arthropoda; class Insecta; order Hemiptera; family Cicadidae; genus Magicicada; species Magicicada septendecula. The sequence goes on from CM068369.1 coordinate 384,471,053, forward strand.
CATAAGAGAAGAGTTAAAAGATTTTAACTTGAATGAAAAATTAAAAGATTACAAACAACAGTGAAAAAAACACTTCGAAAAAATGACAGATTCCAGACTGACCAAACAAGTCTTGAAATTCAAACCTATAGGATACAGGTTTGTGGGTTGATCCAGGAAGAGATGGCTGGAGGATTTTTAAGATGGAACAGGCAGCACCTTGCCTATGCCGTGTTGTGAAGATGATGGTGGTGTATCAAGAATGTCAGTAAATCAGTGCTTTTACTAACAGTTGTGCTAACAGTTTATCTCATATTTTAACATGTCCCTGTTACGGATTGTTTCCAAGTTAAGGCTATGCAGAACCTTGTTGTGACTGGCTTTGAATTTTTTTTTTAATCGAGTTCACAGCATGTGTGCATACCGTCATGCTTGCTTTAAGGTCCAAATGTACCTTATACATTTATACCTTATAAATGTATAAGGCACCATATAAATATACAGCCACGCTTGCTATAACAGCCAAATGTACACATATCTTTGTTAATGAACATCCTTTGGTCTAATATTATGTCCTTCACTCTCATTGATTATATAATTTACATTAAATAAGTTGACTCCATAATTCTGCAACTGCCCTATAGGAGTCCCATTACAGCAAGTAGATTCACAGTTGTTAACTCCATACTTCTTCATAGCACTGTTCAGACTCGGACATCTGACCAAATTTCTCTACCATACCTAGAGAAATTTATTGAATGTTTTTAATTTCTTTACCCCAAAATGTATTTTCCTGTATTTGGAACATGTTTCGGGAATCCTATTGTTCCCATCCTCGCCTTGTTGTTGCCATGCTTTCCTGTTGGTTTTTGGTATTTTATACTGGTATTATTGTGTGTGATTGTTGTGTATATACAGTAAGGCCTCGATAGTCCGATTCCTCGATAGTCCAGCACTTTTTATCAACAGCAACCGATTTGAAAATATCGCAATGTTTGACTAAATTGCTGACGCTAATTCAGGTGGTGTTTGTGGTCTCTCAGATGTTTCAGTAGAATGACGTAATTTGGCATATTCAGCCACACTGGAATGCATTTTTAATGTCACTGCTGCTATTGGCGCAATCGTGTTTCTTAGAAAATGCTCAGTTGTCCTTGACACAATTGGGAACTCTCGGCAGAGTTTATGAACTGACTACTGTATGGATCATTGGCACCATTTCATATTATTTAGTCGTGAGTGTCTGCTTCTTGTGTTTACACAGTGTGTGCCGTACCGTATTTGAGTTACAGTATTAGTGAACTCTGCTACAGTTACGTTGTTCTGTTTTTGTTCAGTGGAGTTCAGTTTTAAGTTGTTGCTTTACAGTTTTGATCACAATGTTTTCTGAACACAAAAACCAGAATCCAGTGCTTCTAATAAAAGAAAACATGTGCCTTTGACAATATAACAAAAACTTGACATTATAAATAGGTTAGAAAAGGGAGAAAACATGTTATATTAATAAGTAATTGTCTTTTGTATTTAAATTTATTATTACACTTTGTTGGTTCAGGTAGTCGCCATGTGGTTGTTACCAACATAAAAATTTTACCTACGGGTTCCAAGATTCTATAAACGAGCGAAGAAACAATATGGTTGTAGAGAAATAATAGACTTTGACTGCATTAGATAAAACTTGTGTTTATTAATGATCGGAATTTTTCATATTTTATAACAAAATGGAATCATTCTGCTTCTACAAATCCAAGATAGCTGCGGGACATTTTCCCTACAGCAGCCTTTATGCATGATACATTTACGCAATATATATTTTGACTTCGAATTACTCTTGTTACATATGGAAATGAATACAAGCAATTACTGCTGTTTTAATAATTCAAATTACTTAGTTATGTAAATCACTTAACGTAAACCAATGCTTTTATGTGATTTATATAGGTACCTACACACCCTCACGCATACCCACACACACGCTATTTGACACAGTACATTTTATGTATTAATTACTGAACTCGAATTAATTAGGGGCAGCATTTTATCTAATTTAGAAAAGGTTTACTTTCCTGTGTTCAGGTGTCGAAAATCGACCCAGGCGTCACTCATGGTTTACATTGTTACTCGGCCGAACTATTAAAATGTTTCTTCTTCCAATTTTGCTCACTGCCTCTATTTATTTATAAAAGACTGTTTAAATATAGTAATATATCAAAATTCACATTTTTACTTGTTTTGCGGGCCCGGCGGCGAACACAATCACTTCGCCCGAAAAAACCGGCGAGAGCCGGGCAGACGCACAGTGGTTAGCGTCTGGTCCGCTGAGATGTTGATAGCTGACTACTTTGTTCTGTTGGTGCGTCACACAGCTGCTGGCTCGACACACCCTGTATTCATGTTATGTAAAGCGCTGACGCAACGCATCGCCTGATGTTGGTTATATAATTTGTTTACTGTTGTTTTCGTCATTTGTTGACCTTGGTACAGCTTGTCGGCTATCAAATACGTTCATACTGGTTTTACAAAACATTGTTAAACAATTCTGCACAGTCAATGTTGCCACGGTTGTTTTCGTTTCAAAATAACAAATTTACCTCTCGGTTATAAAATTTATAATTTCTGTCCTTATCACTCAACAAGGGATAAAGTTATTATTATTTATTTATAAAAAAAAATACAAATTATGTTATTACCCCAGGGATGCCCAAAAATGCCCCGCTACAAACAGGAACGTAATTATGGAAGAATTTAATATTGGATCCTCAACCTTATATGATATAAAAAAACAATAAGAAAAACTTAAATAATTTTTGGCTCAAGCAGATACAAAACAAGCTACTGACAATTATCAAACATTAAAAAAGCCTAAGCTTGACCAGTTGGATAATGCATTGTACACCTGGTTCTCAGCAAAACGTTCTGAGGGAGAACCTATAACAGGTCCAATGGTAATTGAAAAAGCCAAACAGTTTAACAATGATTTGAACGTAAAAGAAGGAGACTGTAAATTTTCATAAGGTTGGTTGCACAACTTTAAAACTCGTAATGGGATATGCAAATTAGATTTTTCAGGGGAGTCTAAATCTGCTGATGAGGCTGCAGCAAATGAATTTAAAGTTACTTTTGGATGGACGCTCAGCTCTTAAAAAATTGGTTTTTTGAACAGTTTGTTCCTGGAGTGAAACAAAACTTCAAAAAACTTGGTTTGCCTGAAAACACACAGGCTGTTCTTTTAGTAGATAATTGTAGAGCCCATCCTCCTGCTAGTGAGTTAAAGTAAGCAAATATAACAGTGAAATACCTCCCTCCAAACATTACCCCTTTGATTCAGCCTAAGGCCGGCCGCACACCAAACTACCAAAGCTGCTTTTAGCAAGAGCAAGTTTGCCAGATCGTGCTAAATCGTGATTCTTCCATATATCAAGATAGGGACCCCTCACACCAAACGAGCAAGTAGCAAAAGCACAAATGAGCAGGTTATAGCATGACCAAGCGTGACAGAGGAAAAAGCAAATGCGCTTTTGCTTTTAAATCTAGCATGAACGAGCAGAAAGCAAAAGCACGATCTAGCAAAATGCTCGATAGGCTCTTGCTCGTCTCACTAGTACTGACCATTGCTCAGAGACCTAGCAGAAACTAGCATTTCATTCTGCGCATGCGCAGGTTCGCCTGATCCTTCCCTCCTCCAGTCGCCAGGCTTTGTGACAGTATTTTGTTGTCATCAGTTGTTGTAGGCTGTGTTCGTAGGCAACTGAGTGAGACACAAGTAGGCAATATGTGCTTGAACATGGAAGTAGATGCAGAAAAACTAATAGTGCTAGTGGAACAGCGTTCCGCAATTTTCAACTATACGATGAAGGATCATCATAATAAGGACTTGATAGAAAAGTTGTGGGAAGACGTGGCTAGTGAAATAGGAGGAGTACCAAGTAAGTTAACGTGTTTATTTTACGAACACAAATACCATACGTAGTACATTAAATATTATGTAGATAGGTACATTTTTTCTTATAGTCAAAATAATAGTCTCTTATAATTAAAATATAATGAAATTTATGGAGCTTCGGTGCCTGGTTTGTCTAGACAGTTAATCTATTGTGTTCATTCATTTCACATGTAAGCATACCTTTCTTGCCAAGGAACAGCACCTTCAGCAGAGTTAAAGAATCTCATGAAGTCATTACGAACACTTATCCCAGCAACTGACCTTGCAATTGAATTCTCCATTATTTCATCGTCAACAGTTACATCAAGCAATTCCTCGTGGACATCTCTCAGTACACCTTCTCTTTCCCTCACTATATTGTGCAAAATACAGCAAGCCAGCGTTACGTTCGTTGCCATTTCCGGGTTGAGAAGCATTGAGTGTTCCAGGACACGGAATTTTTTTACTAACATGCCGAATGCGCACTCCACTATTCGTCTGGCCCTTGAGTGACGATAGTTGTAAATTCTTTTCATCAAATTGAGTCTCCTTTTTGGGAAAGGATGCATGAAGTTCAGTGACAGAGGATAGGCTTCATCACCTATGAATACGAAAGGGAATTTCTTTCGTGTTTCCCCTCTCTTCCTAACTTTAAATTGTCTGGATTTGGGTATACCCAATTTCTTTCGCAAAAAAAGCTTTCCAAAGTTTGATTCTTTGAAGACTGAACTGTCATTGTTTCGACCAAAGTCCCCAACATCAATAAATAAAAATTTCGCTTCTGCGTCCACTACTGCTTGAAGAGCAATTGAGTGAAAATGTTTGTAATTAAAATAAGCTGACCCACTGTGTTTCGGACTTTGTATACGCACTAATTTCACATCAACTGCGCCTAGACAATTGGGATAATTCCACAGAGTCTCAAATGTATTCGCAATCTCTTTCCATCTTTCTGCTGTTGGTTTCTGCATGTGTATAGGAGACAGCTTTTCCCAGATCACTTGACAAGTTTCATGTATGATGCCTCCAGTTGTTGTTGCTCCAGTGCAAAAGTAATAGTGAAGTGATTGAAATCTCTCGCCTGTTGCCAAAAACCTAAAAAAGAAAAAATCACATGAAAATCTCACCTCGTAAAGTATTGCTAGCCTAATTTTTAAAGCCTATTTTTTCGTTGCCTTAAACAAAGTGTTGTAATTACCTTTTAGAGTGTGGATTGGATTACAAAGAAAGTAACTCACCCACCGTAAATTATTTTGCTAGTTAGGTCCCTTGAGCATTTAAAAAGAACTCTCAAATTTAAATTTTTAATTTTTTTAAGATAGTCTTGTGAGGTTATTAGATAATTTCAAATAACATACGACAATAAAAAAAAATTAATTAAATAAATAATAAAAATATCATTAATAATAAATATTTATTAAACACATTTATTTTAGGTGCTGATTGCAAAGCCAAGTGGGCTGTACTGAGAGAGTCGTATTCAAGATATTTATGAGAAATGAAGAAACTGACAAATCTTCCTAGTGGTTCCGCTGCACCCTCCAAAAAAAAAAAAAAAAAAAGAAATGGTACCTAGCGGAAAATATGAGTTTTTTGCAAAATTTCATAGGACAACGCCGTAAATCGAAAGGCAATGTAACGGATGATTCTCTGGACGACAATGATAATGAAGACAATGAAGGAACTTTCCAAGAAACTGCAAGTTTCCAGGACATAACAGGAAACCTTGACGAAGCAACTACCAGCACAGACGAAGACAACACTGCTGCTTCCAGAACCTCAACTACCATCTCATCAATAGTGGCTGATAACGCTCCGCAAGTTTCAGTGTCAAAAAATCGAGGGGGCAAGAGGAAGCCGTCGCCAGCTGATCTTGTTGCACTTCCTGTGATTGACTTTCTATAATCACAAACTGGACAAACAGACAACCACTACATAAAATTCTTTGAGAGCCTTATCCCAGATCTGGAAAGACTTTCAAAAAGACGTCAGCGGGAGTTCAAGCTTCAAGTACATTCGCTGCTCTATTCATTCATAGATGATCAGGAAAACGAGGCAATGATACTAACGGCCTCAAGTCGAAGCAGCACTACTACTGTCTCCATTATCGCCGGTTTCAAACATCTCCTCTCCAGGCCAAATCCAACATATTGGCCAACAGTTCAACATGGAATCCTACAGTAGCAACAATGCAGTGTCAGCATTTTCACCACCACCTTCAGTTTCCTCTCCAGCGGGGCCATTACAGAAAATGGGCTACAAGAGTGAAAGGAGCAGTGCCATACCGCCTGCAGAGGGGCAACAGTTGAATGAAAGTCAACCATTTGCCGGTCTTTTGGATGTTCTTAGAGACTCTTGCTGATTAACATGTAACCAGATGCTATTGAAACGAATCTTTCTTTCTTTTTATTATTGTGAGTCAATTCACAGGTTTCTTTTCTTTTTTATATATAATCCCTGTTATATAGAATAATGTGATTTTTTCAATATTAAATTTTCTTTTGCATTTTTGTTTTTTTTTCTCCTTTGATATCCAAAAAAAATTAATTAAAAAAATATATAATTGTTTAATAGTTAAATTTGATTTTTAAACAATATAAACACTAAAAATTATAATTTAATAGTAAAAAATTAGTCTTAATCCAGATGCGGATCAGCTCGTGCATGTGTGTGAGTGTGTTATTGCTACGGCTATTGCAGGTATGGCTACAATTGTTTTTTTTTTTACTTGTTTACAATTGTTGTATTGTTTACGAGCATAGTGTCTCTTTCTTTTGTGCACAGTGTGTGAGAAGTGTTATCTAAGTTTTTAATATATGTTTTGTCTTTATATATGTCTTTAGTACATACCTTAATGTCACAGTGTTTGTTCTGGCGTAATACTTTTCCGGTAATTGGTGTCATTTCTTCTCAGCCTCTCAGAGATCACATCCAATATGTAGTCAAACGTTGTAGTTGACAGTCTGGTGAAATTTCGGAATTTCTTTACATCACAGCGAAGTTCTTCTATGAAACACTGGAGAGTATTTTCCGTATCTCTTTTTTTCATTGATTCAGTGCACCCAAAGATGCGTTTTTTCATCTTCCCCAGCGAATATAAATATAAACTGCCATAGCAGTACCGCCACTTCTTCATCGTCGGCCACCATGACGAAGACTGGTTTGTGACTTGCTTCCGTGCTCCTTGCTTCATCTAGAAGCAAAATGCTTCTGCAAGAAGCAACAGAGCAAAACGCTTCTGCTCATAGTAAAAGCATTTTTGCTAGAAGCGAAAACATTTTGCCCCACGCAAGAGCAAATTTGCTCCTTATCCCATCAAAAGCGCTTTCGCTCGAAGCAAAATGCACATGCTAGAAGCAGCTTTGCTAGTTTGGTGTGCGGCCTGTTTAAGGATCAAGGAGTAATTCAGAACTTTAAGTGCAAATACAGGGTTTCATTTATTCAAGGACTCATAAACTCAGACTGTAGTGTAAAAGACTTTCAGTCAACTTTTAACATGAAAGATGCTATTTTTGCAGCTGCTGTTGCTTGGCAAGAAGTAAAAAATGATACGTTAATAAAAGCATGGAGAAAGTTATGGCCAGCTGTGATGAACAATCCCCTTAGTGAACATAATGAACTAGATGATTTAACGTTTTATATTGATACGCCCCTAGTTGTGGTGCCAATTTAACATTGATTTATTTTGCCCTTCGTTGTGGGTGCCAATTTAACACTCAATTAATGTGTTCCAAGTTGTGGGTGTCATTTTTTAAACTCTTATTGGTAGTTGATAAATTAATAGTATGAAATTTATGCATTAATTTGTTTACTCAGAAGTGATGAATACTACTTCTTTAATTTAATTGTTGGTGTTCATGAAAACTATTTCAAGTAATAGTGTTGTATAATCCATAAGATTAATCTTTAATAAATGAAACAGGACTCTTTTATCAGTCTAACCAACACATTTATTAAATTTATATTAACTGTCATTTATATCAGTTCTTTATGACTTTTAATATATCATTATCATTAATTATTTTAAACATAATTTCCACCAATAGACAATTTATATGCTACGATCTCTATATCTCAGGGTTCATTTAATTTTGTATCTAAGTATGAATAACAGTTGTTGTTTTCTAATGGCAGGACATTGAATCATTCCATTTGTCTTCTGGCATCCCAATAGAGTTTTGGTAGATTCCCTGTCTCTTGATAAGAGTGATCCAATCCCGAACACACTAGAAGATGGTCTCTGTTCATCACTGTATTCAGCTCCTTACAAATTGTGCAGTGGTGGGATTTGTAGATCTTAATACGATGGAGGTGTTCAGCAAGGCAGTCATGACCAGTATTGAGTCTGAAGTTCGCTACTGCTTGGTTTCTGGGTATATTTTTGTTTTTGTCCCAAGTGTTTCCAATGTTTTTCCACCGTTTACCACTAGACGCAAGGCTGGCCTCATTGGTGAACATCTCTTGTGTTTTGTTTTTAACAAGTCTTTTGATTGTTCTTGTGCTGTGTAGTATTTTTCTCCCTTGCAATGTTGTACCCTTTTTAGCTAGCAGGTCGGCTGATTCATTCCCACTTATTCCTACATGTGAGGGGATCCACTGGAGAATTATTGTTTTCCCTTGTTTACTGAGAAGGTTTATTACATCCTTTGTTTCTTTTACAGTGCTATCTATAGGCTGTCTGTTTGATGCGATAGACTGGATTGCAGACTTGGAGTCAACAAGAAAAACGGCTTTTTTAAAAGCTAGTGGTCTGAGTAAGAGTTGTTGTAATGCCATATGTATTGCCTTTATTTCTCCGTCAAAACTGGTTTTATTTTCTCCCACTGAAATGTAGTGTGAGAACATTTCACAATGTACTCCTGCGCCAGCCTTTCCATGTTTTCCTATGAGCGATCCGTCTGTATAGATTCTAAGGTACTCATCCTGGGGATATCTTTCATTGATGGTTGCTAGTGCCATCTGGTGCAAGATTGTGGGAAGTGCATCTTGCTTTTTCATATCAGACAGAAGAGAGAGATTGGTGTTGATTGTTTGGTATTCTGTAGGTTTAATTTTTGGGCAAAAAGGTTCTATTTCAGTTGTGATGCCCAGCAGTGTCAAGTACTTGTTGGCAGTATTAACTGGTAATGTCTGGGTCTTCAGATGTGTCCCGTCTTGGCTATTTTTTGCCCATTTTGCTTGTGGTAAGGCTTTTATTTTGGCCAGAGAGATGGCAGCTTGTTGGTTTATTTCTGAAGTGATCGGTAAGTGGCCTGTGTACAACTGAAGAGAAAGGGCAGGTGTGGTCTTCACACCTCCGCCAATCAGCCGTAGGGCATTGTTTTGTGTTGTTTCCAATGTCTTTAGATTAGAGTTGCTGGCTGTTACAAGTATCTCACTTCCATATGTCATGACTGGTTTTATATAGGTTTTGTATGTGGTATTCAGAGTGTCCTGCGTACATCCCCAGGTAGCTCCAGCAAGACACTTTATAAGTCTCAGTTTTTGATTGACTTTATTTGCTATGTTTGTCACATGGTCCTTCCAAAATAGTTTGTTATCCATGTATACACTGTAGCGGGTCGAATTTTGGGTGTTTTTATTTTTACCGTATGGGGCAAGTACATTTTTATTCATTTCATTTTCGGGCGGGTTTGGATAAAATATTACGAAATAAATGTATTATTGTGCAACGTATGTGTCAGTATAACAGTCAGTGTAACAGAACAGTGAAACAACGCAATAGGACGCAGTTGTTGAGGAATGCGGCAGGGCATTTGCACCTCCACAAAATTCTAAGAACTTTGTACCTGTGTGTGGCAGCGCACATACGCAACTGCTCAATCACGCTCCGAGTGACGCATCCAGACAAAAAACCGGATGTCCTGGTACTAACAAAATTCCGCAATGTGCTTTTTGAGCGGCAGGAAGTCATGGCTAAATCCGGTCTTTCCAATGACATCAGCAGAGCCAAGCCCAATATTCAGCTCTGGTCATCCACATATGTCAGCTCCATTCCCTATATAAAATGGTTACACGACAGCAGAGGAACAAGGAGCGACGACGAAAACATCGTGGCATTGAAGAACAACTTCCATGCAGGAACAGGTAGATGTACCTGTTACGTTCACAGCCACACAGTCGACATTGAGCAGAGACGCCATATAGTCAGCTAGAGCCGCACCCAGTTAGAAACGCTTACAACTCTGTCAGCGTCCCGGTCGGTGTTGTTTTATACGATGTGATGTGAAACAACAATATCGTTAATACCGACCGGGACTCGTGAATCAACGACGTAATAAACTAGTGTAGCGAAAGTGCGAAACGCCAAGTGTGAAATCGGACATTAAACACGTGTTCGGTCGGCATCAGGACAGTTAATGAATGTAACGAAACAGGAATGTATAAAGGCTAACTATTTTCTATATTGACTATAATATTTAGAAGGGGTTTTTAGTTTGGTATAAATGTGAGTGTGGCAAAGCTGGGCGGCTTTCTGTGTATATTTGTGTTTGCCTTTTATGTTTGTGTCCTAGAAAAAATAAGGTAAGCCGTAGATTGTAAGTCAGATTATAACAGAGTCACGTGTTGCACAACACCTGAAACATGTATTTACTAAATGTATGTTCTTAATTTCACTAAAGTAACAGTAAAACATTAAATGGAAATTCTCTTCATATAAATGTGTTGTGCAAATTATTCTCACAACCTTAAGAAATTACGTCTGCATCCCAAACATACGTATGACGCAACCTTGAAGCCACGCAATGGTAAGTAGGAGTGTGTTAACATTAATTTTAAATTATTATGATATCAAGAAAAGAGTAGAACGTTTCATTGGCGCCCGAACAGGGACGAATTTAAAAAATAAATTCCATACCTATAAATGGGATGCAATCGTAATTTGGAGGTTGTGTGAGAATACGCAAAAGGTACTTATGTAAAGTTAAGTTACGCTAAGTAAGTAAAGAATATTTAAAATATAAATATATATTTAAAATATATATTATTTATATTGTAAACAGAATAAATACCTAAAAATAATAATAATGGAAAATACAACAGAGAACGGAGTCGATTTGTCCGACTCGACTGTGATAAGTGAAACAGCTGAAGTTGACGCATCAGCTGTGATGAGTAGTCTTGACATACATTCAACACCGAATGTAGGTCAAGGCGACAAAACTCTGAACACAAGTAGTATAAATGAATCAAATAATACAGATGATTCGGGGATCCAAACGACCCCAAAATCGAATAGAGAAAGTAAAAATAATAATGGTGAAGTCAGCTTCACTGACAATAAAACAGAAAGTCAGTCGACACCAGTCCCGATTAAAAAATCTGAAGATCAAGATATAATGAAAATGATACAATTTCTTTGTACCAGTTTCAATAAATTTGATGTAAAGTTAGATATACAGAATGAGAAATTTGATGAGTTGAAATATGAAATACAAGAAATGAATAAACATTTAGAAAGCACTAACGAAACAATAAAAACTAGTTTAAATAAGTTAGAACAGAAGTTTGAGAAGTTGGGTGACAATGTTTTAAATATGACAAAATGTAAAAATGACGAAATAGTAGACAATTTTGAGAGTATAGTGGGGGTGAAGAATAATGTAGAAGCAAATGATGAAAATATAATAACAAATAGTACGGATGAAGTTTTAGAATGCGATAATGAAATGTTAATGAGTGTGTATGAAGTAGAGAGAGAGTGGAAGGATAATGTAGTAATTGAATGGGGACAGAGGGCAAATTTTCCCCTTATTGTTTATAATGATGATGATGATTTAATGTTGTTTTTTCAGGGCAAGAGACCCTTATTGTTAAATGAAGTAATGTTGTATAATGTTGTACCCTCTGTCCGTAATGATTGTGAGAGTGTGATGTGGTGCTATGAAGAAAGAGAGTTATGCATTGAGAGTGAAATAGAAATATATAAGTTAGAAAGAAAGTATGATGAATTGGAAAAAATACTAGAAAGAGAGACAGAGAATAATTTTGATAATATCTTACCTGAGTATAATGATTTACCTGACGTAGTAGTTGAGGAATACAAAAATGAGAAAACTATTTACCTGACGTTAACAAATAACACTGATATAGACGGGACAATCCTAACTGATGTTGACATGATGTATTATGGTATAACGGATAAATTGAAATTGTTTGGTTATGACACACAAGACAACAATATGTGTGTCAATATAATTGAAAAGTGTTATTTAGAACCAAGATTAACCTTTGACGATGGTGGGTAGACTGTAAAACAATAAAAGACAATTAAACATTATGTTTTATGGTTGTTCGACCTGGCAGATTTGGACAGAAGGGTGGAAAAAATGGAACAATAATTAACAAGAGTTGTAGATAAAATATAGTGAATTTATATGTGTGTATGTAAGACGATTGTTGTGATAATAATATTGAAATACTTGCAATTTAAATAAATAAACCAAATTAATTTTGAAAACAAGTAATCAGAGAATTATAATTGTTTGGATGGTAATGAATTCTATATTGTTAATAATTAATTTAATTAAAACAATTTGATATATTTTAAATATTTTAATTGATTATGTAAATGTTGTATAATTAAATTTTTTGTAAATTCAGTTTGTTTTACGAGATGGAAATTTGGTAATGAATGATAAATTATTTAATTTAAATTAATTTTGTGTAAAATGTTTCAGAGATGGTAGTGATTACGTTTTGTGGGCATATCATGTTAAATGGATTGTAAGTAGAAAAATTTTATAATCATGTGTAATAAAAATATTTACAGGTGTAATTGAGATTCTAATTCAGTAATAAGATGTTATTTGGAAATAAGTTGGTTCAAGAAATAAAGATAACTAAAAAAATTTTTTTTTATAATAAATGAAAAATGGTATATAATGACTATTAAATAATAAATTTTGAAAATTTCAAGAAAGTTAAACGGTAAAAGGTTATGAATGGGTTAGACGATTATTGATGTAAATATTATATGATAATGTATACAAGAATATGTAATTTTTATTATGTGTGTATTTTTTCTAAGCCAAGAATTAGACGCCTGGCAGGCAAGCAACATAACAGAAGTAAGGGGTGATAATGTATTACATGTAATTGTCCATTTTGAAAGGTATTCATGGTGCTTTTATTATGTTAGGATATCAGCTGATCAGCAATACCATGTCACTGGTATAGTGGTTTGTAAAGGTTACAAGTAATTAATGTTTAGTGTACTACAGATATTTTGAAGTAAAGATAAAAAGAATATGAGAAATAAAATAACAATTTATGCAAATTAATAAAAGATAATTCATGGGTGATAAATGTTTTATGGGACATGCAGACCTGTCCAAGTTGAATTAAAAGTTGAATGTGAAATGATGGAGATGAATATAATGTAATGTTGTTTTTGAGTTAATGTATGTTATAGAATTTGGTGAAGTATTAATGTTGACACAGTTGTGGGGAATTTATGTAGAGTTTTGAATGATATATATTTATGTTCATAATTAATGAGATTATTTTGTTGTATTTGTGGTAATGAAATGAGATTGAGATTTTGGGGATGGCAATTTTGTATTGGAGGATGGTGTAATGTAGGAGTCCGCAACAAGGGTTGGGACGGGATAGGGACCGATTGGCGCCGGAAAGGGTTACCTAGGGGGAGTCCAGGGACCAACATAAGGGAATGAGTTTTGGGAAGGAAACACGTATCCTATGTACAAAGGGTTAGAGAGTATTTTTTCATATATGTAGAGAAGGTGGCGTTTGGTGTTGAATGATAAGTTGGGGTTTAGAGTGTTCTGATTAGTAGAGATTTTGGTAGAGTTGGGTGTCATGGGAGTTGAGGTTGATTAATATTAGAGTCAGAGGGAGAAAGTTTATATATGTATAGAGATCTAATACAGTAAATGAGAATAAATGAGTTACAACACCCACAGTAATGTAGAATTAAACTGTTAAGAATAAAGAGAGATTCATGATAAAGAATATACAGTGTTTATTTTTTTCAACCAGTGACAGAATTTTGATAAAATTTGAAAATGATGTAAAGTCAAGAATTGTTTATTTTAAATAATTTAAATGTCCACTTGATTATTATATTAATATTTTGTTTATCTTAAATGTTGTATTTTATTATGTTTTGTATGTCAAGGTAGAATATTACAGATGTTCAATGTGTTTTCAGAACTCATATATAACATATGTAGGTCAAGGGTTCTGGACTTGACCTACTTCCGATCAGCTGATGAGGTCATACACCTACTAAGCTTGCATAGTAGGAATCCAATTTTAATTTGTTTGTTTGATTAATTCAAACCAATATTTGAATAATTTTAATAAATGTTATTTAATAAATAAATTTAATAAATATTTAATGAATAATTTTTTTGAATTTTAAAATTTTGAAAATTTTAAATTTGTTTGAAAAAAAAAAAAAATTTTTTTTTGATTTTTCGCCTGCCAGCGAGTGAATATTTTGAGTAATGATTATTTTATTGTGTATGTATTAATGATGTTTCTTTTATTGTATTGCATTATATTGGTAGACTATAAGGGATTCTCCTGTTAGAATAAGGATGTGTTTATATTATTAGAAATGTTTAGGTTAAGTCATTTGAAACAAACATTAGAAAAAAGAGGAAGAGAATTTTTTTTATAAAAGATTTTTTTTTGAATTTTGAATTTTTTAAATTTTTAGTAAATTTTAAAAGAAATTTTATTTTTTTGTGTTATGATAACATGTAATGTTAGACTGTGTGAGCCCAGTATTTGCTAAAGGCAGCCCAGCTTGCAAAAAAGGGGATCCATATCGGCGGAGGAGCGGGAATGATTGTAGCCAGGGATTGAGGATTTTTGGGGGTAGTATGTTGAAGGGCGAGGTGGACTATGGTGCGAGTCTGATCGATTTCTCGGTGTTGGGATCTCTTACGGAGAAGTCCAGTGATCTCGTTCAGATGAGTCCATGGTCGCTGAGCCAGGGGGGTCGTGTACCCATGAGAGTAAGAACCAGGTGGTTGTTGGGACCAGTTCCTCACCGATCCTCTTCGGGGTTATCGATGAGATTTCTTCTGTCGTGGACAGCAGAATTCTCATCGAGGGGGTATTGTAGCGGGTCGAATTTTGGGTGTTTTTATTTTTACTGTATGGGGCAAGTACATTTTTATTCATTTCATTTTCGGGCGGGTTTGGATAAAATATTACGAAATAAATGTATTATTGTGCAACGTATGTGTCAGTATAACAGTCAGTGTAACAGAACAGTGAAACAACGCAATAGGACGCAGTTGTTGAGGAATGCGGCAGGGCATTTGCACCTCCACAAAATTCTAAGAACTTTGTACCTGTGTGTGGCAGCGCACATATGCAACTGCTCAATCACGCTCCGAGTGACGCATCCAGACAAAAAACCGGATGTCCTGGTACTAACAAAATTCCGCAATGTGCTTTTTGAGCGGCAGGAAGTCATGGCTAAATCCGGTCTTTCCAATGACATCAGCAGAGCCAAGCCCAATATTCAGCTCTGGTCATCCACATATGTCAGCTCCATTCCCTATATAAAATGGTTACACGACAGCAGAGGAACAAGGAGCGACGACGAAAATATCGTGGCATTGAAGAACAACTTCCATGCAGCAGGAACAGGTAGATGTACCTGTTACGTTCACAGCCACACAGTCGACATTGAGCAGAGACGCCATATAGTCAGCTAGAGCCGCACCCAGTTAGAAACGCTTACAACTCTGTCAGCGTCCCGGTCGGTGTTGTTTTATACGATGTGATGTGAAACAACAATATCGTTAATACCGACCGGGACTCGTGAATCAACGACGTAATAAACTAGTGTAGCGAAAGTGCGAAACGCCAAGAGTGAAATCGGACATTAAACACGTGTTCGGTCGGCATCAGGACAGTTAATGAATGTAACGAAACAGGAATGTATAAAGGCTAACTATTTTCTATATTGACTATAATATTTAGAAGGGGTTTTTAGTTTGGTATAAATGTGAGTGTGGCAAAGCTGGGCGGCTTTCTGTGTATATTTGTGTTTGCCTTTTATGTTTGTGTCCTAGAAAAAATAAGGTAAGCCGTAGATTGTAAGTCAGATTATAACAGAGTCACGTGTTGCACAACACCTGAAACATGTATTTACTAAATGTATGTTCTTAATTTCACTAAAGTAACAGTAAAACATTAAATGGAAATTCTCTTCATATAAATGTGTTGTGCAAATTATTCTCACAACCTTAAGAAATTACGTCTGCATCCCAAACATACGTATGACGCAACCTTGAAGCCACGCAATGGTAAGTAGGAGTGTGTTAACATTAATTTTAAATTATTATGATATCAATTAAAGAGTAGAACGTTTCAACACCTAAGTATTTTGTACATTCGCTTTTCGGAAGGTTTAGGTTGTTGATGTTCAAATTAAAGTTGTAATTTTTATGGCGCATCGTGAAAAATTGGTAAGCAGTCTTTGAGATGTTAATTTTCATGTTGTTCTCAGAGGCCCAGTTGTGCAAGGAGTCCAAGGTTTCGTTCATTCTTTGTTCTAATATATTCTGCTGCTTGGCATTGTTTTTGGCTGAGGTCCAAATGACTACGTCATCAGCGAACATTCCCATTTTGACATTTTTATATTTAAAAATTTTTGGGAGGTCATTTATGAAAACATTGAAGAGTGTGGTGCTCAGTACTGCTCCTTGGGGTAGACCTACTTTTGTCTGTTTGTATTTGGAGAAGGATTCACCGAATTTGACTCTGGCCCATCTCTGGTCCAGAAATCTTGAAAGCCAAAACAGCATGTTTCCCTCTATATTGATATCTTTTAGTTTTTCAATGAGTCTAGTTCTCCACACGGAATCGTATGCTCCACTAAAATCGACGAACACTGCCAGGGTGCTTTCCTTTTGATTAAATGCTGCTTTTATCTCTTGAGAGAGTTTTATCAGTTGGTATGTTATAGAGCGATTTTGACGGAAGCCTGCTTGTTCTTCTGTAAGCAGATTTTGGTTTTCTAGATACCAGCACAGTCTGGCTGAGATCATTCTCTCCTGGATTTTTGCTAGTACAGATGTTAATGCTATAGGTCTGTATGAACTTAGAATGTTTGTTGGTTTGCCAGGTTTTAATATGGGGACTATTATTGATTTCCTCCACTCATCAGGCAGGCTATCTCTGGAGTTCCAAAGTTTATTATATACCAATAGTAATGTCGTAAGGGCTTTTGGTACCAAATTATGAATAAATTCTGCGAAGATGTTGTCTGGTCCCGGTTGTTTTCTCTTCTTGGTGTTACTGATTGCCTCTTTCAACTCCTCTTCTGTAAAATCTTGGATGAATATCTGCCTCAGTCCGTCATTGTTATTTGTTGTTTTGTTCCTGATGTTTGTTTTGATGTGTTTTTCTTGTTTTTTAAGTTTGTGTGACAGTTTATGGGCATTGCAAAAGTGGGTGTTAAAGTAATTTGCTATTTTACTGTCATCTGTAATCTCCTTGTTTTGAATTTTAAATGGTTGGGATTGGTTTTCTGGATGTTTGTTGTTTAGTCTACTTATAAATTTATGTACCTTTCCTCCATGTGTTCTATAATTCAATGTTTTTAAGAATTTGCTCCAAGAATCTCTTTTTGCCTTCACCACTTGCTGCTTCATTTTGGTACTTTCTCTTCTCCACATTTTGAAATCTTCCTGTGTTTTTGTTTGTTCAGTTTTCTTTCTAGCTTGGTCTCTGATCTGTTTTTGTTGGGCTAGTTCACTCGTCCAAAAGGGTTTGTAATTGTACTGTTTCCCTCTGGGGATATTGTTCTTTGCACTCTGTTGGATGTAGTTGCACAGATTTCTGAGAATTAAATTGGGTGTTTCTTCTCTTTTAATTGAACTTGATTTAGTCTCCACTTGTTCTTGAAACTTCTTCCAATCGGCCTTCTTGAAGTTCCATGTGGTATGGGTGATTGGTTTTCCATTAGGAACCTTTAACGAGATAGATAGTAGGAGAGCTTGATGGTTTCCTCCTAAGTCTTCCAGTACTTGTTTTTTACTGTTATCGTAGAGATCAGAGGATACCATAGCAAGGTCAGGGTTTGTGGAGTCTCCTGTATAATGTAGAAATGTCTTTTTATCTTCTTTTTTGTACAACAGCTCCAAGTTATGGCTGTTGAGAAATTCTTCAACAGTTCTTCCTGCTTGGTTATAATATTTGTATCCCCAATTCGGGGAGGCAGCGTTAAAGTCTCCTACTATGATAGTGGCTGGGGAGATGTCAAGTATATCCAGGCACAAGTTTTTGTTTCCAGGCGGGCTGTATATGCCGTATATTGTAAATATCTTAGCTCCTTCCCAAGTTGTCAAGTAGAAGAAAGGCCTCCTGCATTCCACTAGAGAATGTTCAGAGTTGTGACTGTCTGTTTTGCCCTCATAAGGACAGTTTTGTTTGTAACTCTTTTTTTCATATTTTGGCTTTGGATGTCAGATCTGCCAGCACTGTTACTCATTTAGCACCACCCAGGGGACACATACAGCTTAAGGATGCTGCGGACGCGAGTAACTTTGTCCCACCAGTATGAATAACATTTACACCTAATTACTTATCATATTACAAAAAGACATTTATTCCAAATGGATTCATTTTAATATATGAATAAATATTCTTAATTGGAAGTGCTTAGTTTACTTTTATATTCGAATCATATTACTTCAAGTTTTAATGTGTAATTCATACGTAAGTTCGTTTAGAAGGACAGACAGGTGTATTATAAAATAGTAATTAGTACATAAAGGTTTTACTGTTGGTACGAATATTCCTGTCTACGGCGTGTTGATGTCCTGTGCATCCATCTCCAGCTCTTTAGATCCGTTGAGTAGAGGTAGATTCTCTCCCAGCTTCTTTGAATACAGGATTATTTGGATGAATCATAGTGTGGTTCACTTTCGTAGTGATGGATTGATTAACACTTTTTTAATCACTTCACTTTAACTAAGTCTATCCGGCTTCTTCCGATAATTACATTTGTATAAGTACTGTTCACTAGTTTACAACGGTACTCTCGTTACGTAAGTTTACAGTTCGCAAACGACTTATTCTGTTTCAGTAGTTTATATCGTAGTAACACACAATAAGATCCGATTTTGTTTTTACGAGTTATAAAGTAATAAAACTCTAGTTCTCACTCTTTCGATATTTAACTACGTTACACAAATTGTTCGTTCATTTTGTCTCTACGAAAATTTGGAATAGCTTTCTAAATTTTCACAAACTATTTACTTATGTTGACTTTACGGAAATTTTAAGTAAACTCTCTGAACTTTTATCGTAGACTCCCGAAATACTTTACAACAGACTTCACTAATTTTTAAGTAAAGACTCCTTAATCGCGCCTCAGTTCATTGTATATATTCAATACTCATAATTCCCCACTAGTTTCCTACATTTCACTTTGCTCCATTTTAATTGGTCCTTCTTTCTTTTCTTCTAGGAAAATTCACTCCTGGAAACCCGCCTACCTTTAATGCGGTTTTCTGATAGGTCATCTCCATTCCCTCTTTATTTCTTTCTCTTGGTTCAGCCCCCTCTGCTTGAAATCATAATTCTCTCTCAGGCGTTTTCTATGCCTTTCAGCCAGAACAATCCCTTAGTTTCTTGAAGCGTCCAGCTGCTCTGTTGATTAGTGCAATCACCTCTGCTGTGTGGCATTCTTGGTATTTCCTAATTGTACTTCTCTCTAGTGTTTTTCTACGCCTTTCAGCCAGAACAACCCTTAGTTTCCCTAAGCATCCAGCTGTCCTGTTGATTAGTGCAGTCACCTCTGTCATGGCCTTCTTAGGATTTCATTCATACTTATCTCTGGTGTTTTCTATGCCTTTCCGCCAGAACTATCCCTTGATTTCTACAAGCTTCCAGCTGCCCTGTTAATTAGTGCATTCACCTCTGTTGTGTCCTTAGGATTTCATTCGGACTTCTCTCTGGCGTCCAGCTGCACTGTTAGATTTATGATACATCCATACACCTGCACATCGACGTTAAAGGATGTCACACTCTTTTGTACTAACTTCCTCTCCATACATCAATGTCATTTCAAGCGCGGACAGATGGTTTCCTCTTTTTTATTTTGCATTATATCTGTCCCCGATTTGGGTCCGTGCGATGATCTCTTTGAATCCAAAGGATTCGAAATTTACGCCCTATAATTACTATCTTATGCTTAATTTTTTTTTAAGGTTTTGTATTAAAGGCTCTACGTTCTCGCTTTCATATTTTAACCATGAATCCATTTGTTTTTTTTTACAATTCACATATAATTATTATTTCTATAATAACCATAATAATCTTCATTCATAAAATCTTAAATCTATTTCTGTCTAGGTTTATACATGATTTTATTTCTACATGTTGTCATAATTATTTTCAAATTATATACAATATGTATGCAGAAAATTAACTATATATTACATTTAAGAATACAAATAATAATAGTCGTAATCATTGTACTCACTTAGTGCATTCGGTTTTATGTCAAAGACTACATAACAGTTTAGTATTAAATTGACAAAAAAAAAATAAATAATTTTTTTTCCATTGTGAATAGATATCAATTTAAGAGTATTAAGAAAATAATAATACATTTGGTGTGTTTTTCTCGAACGAAGATTCTAAACAGGCTCCCTATTCCAACGTTCGGCTATATCAGTACATGGATTCCGTATTGCAGTGTACTTTGGTTTGATACTTAATTGTTCAAGACCTTGCGTCCATTTTCGTGATGTAAACTGCATACTATTATACGTCAGTATACTATCTGGTTTTCCGTGACTGGTTATGTATTGTTGCAACCATTTGAGTGTCACATTAGTAGTTGCTCTTCGTAGTACATATAACCACGTATTTAGTGAAATTATCCACCATAACTAATAAATACTTTACTCCACCACTGGATACAGGAAGTGGTCCGTAATAATCCATACTAATTAATTCACGTGACAGTGGTATCGGACGAGTTTCTCCAGTGATCAGTTTGTTCCCACTGTCTTTACACCTTTGACAAATGTCACAGCATTTTACTACTTGGCTTATTGTCTGGCACATAGCGTCCATAGTAAAGTACTCTTTTATCAACTGTAGTGTCTTCTTTGTCCCAGGGTGTCCGTACATCTGATGAATCTCTTGGACGAGTTCGATTTTAAATTCCTTGGGAATATATAATTTCCACTGGTTTTTCCACTTGCGATACAATTTATTACTTATTAATTTGTAATGTTGCTTCATTTGGTTATCATCTTCCTCCTGAATTTTTTTTATAATTTTTTTTATTTTGTCGTTTGTTATTTGTATTTGTTTTATATTCCGTAATTTGATGGCAATGTTCTTATTTAATTTTATTTCTATTCCATTAATATAATATTCATATTTATCTTCGGTTATTCCGTTCCAGTTGTGATCTTCTGGGTATCGGCTTAGGATATCTGCAACTATGTTTTCTTTCCCTTTGCAGTGCAAAATCTCAAATTTGTATTCTTGGATGCTGAGTATCCATCTTGTGATGCAGGTATTATTTAGATGACATTTTTGAATAAATGTTAATGCTTTATTATCGGTTATTATTGTGAGCGGTTGGCCTAATATGTATATTCTGAATTTCTGCAGACACTGCACAATCGATAGTAGTTCTCGTTCGTTGCAAAATAATTTTTTTCAGCGTTTTTGAATGTTCTGCTAGTGTACACAATGACGGCAATCTCCTCATTATCGTCAATCTGGTATAGCTGTCCGCCATATACGTAATTGCTGGCATCACACTGCAGGTAGAACCGTTTTCCTTCTATGGGGAACTTAAGCGTTACAGTATTTATGAATAGGTCTTTTACCCGTTGGAATTGCTCTTCCATCGACGAGTTCCATTGGAATTTATTACCCTTTTGCAATAGTTTAAGTAGCGGTTGAGTATATTCAGCATACTTGTCGGTGAGTTTATTGTAAAAGTTTGTAAGTCCTAAGAAACCTTTTAACTGTTTGGGGTTTCTAGGTGTTGGAAACTTTAAGATAGCAGCTACTTTATCTGTTGTTGCCTTAATACCGTTTGTTGTTAAACAGTAACCAAGATACTGAATCTCTGTACGGAAAACTGCGATTTCTCCAAATTAATTGTCATGTTAGCATTTTTTAAATTTTTTAGTAAGTTTTCTAAATGCATAACATGTTCCTGTTCATTATTAGAAAAACATAGAATGTCGTCTACGTAAATGATGGTGTTCTTCTTTACTTTGTCTGTAAGTACATAGTCTAGCCCACGTGCTAAACTCGCGAGGCTTGTACTTAGGCCAAATGGTGTTATCATAAAATGGTAGCATTTACCTTCATGTATGAAGCCCGTATAGTCATGACACTTCCTTTAGGGGTACCTGCCAAAAACTATTGGTCAGGTCTATGGTAGACATAACTTTTATGTTGTTACACCTTGCCAATATCTCGTTTATTGGAGGTGGTCCTTCATAGTCTGGTATTGTCACACTATTTACCTTCCGGGCGTCCAAACACAAGCGCACTCTTCCGTCCCTTTTTATTACAGTTACCAGAGGATTAATATAGGGGCTTTGGGCTCGTTCTATTATCCCATATTCAAGCATTCTCCTAATTTCAGCCTGTACGGCCTTCTGGTACTTAATAGGCACGGGCCATCCTTTTTGTAGATACGGCGTGTTATCAGTTACCTGGAAGTGATGTTTGTACCCCTTGATGAGGCCTGGTCGCTCATCAAACACTTCTCTGTAATGATATAACAGTTGCTCTAGCTGGCTCCTCATTGTTATGTCCACCTCCTCTATTTCGTTGATCTTACAATTTATTCCTTCCTCTATGCTACTAATGTCTTCTTGTATCGCCATTAGTGGTATCTCACAAGAACTTTCATCCCCTATTGTTTTTAACTCTGTTTTTAATTGGATCTTATTTTTTGGTATGTTAATTATGCTTCCGGTTTGCTTGAGAAAATTCATTCCGAGTATGCATTCTTGTACAAGACTTGGTATTATTAAAAAAAACACAATAAAAACTTAAACTATCATTAATGCTAACTTCACAAAATATTTGTTTTCTAATATGTTTTGACTTGTTACCTATAGCACTAATTATAGTAGTGTTATTTACACTTAGGATTTCATGTTTACCAATCTTACTTTGATTATTAGTATACCAATTTTTGGATAATGCATTAATCGCACTTCTGGTGTCAATCAAGGCATTTACATTTTTTATTATTTACTTTAATTACTAATTCTGGACTTTTAAGAGTTTCTATCTTAATGTTTTGTCCTTTCTCCTCCATTAGTTCCTTTCTCATATCCGGGAAGATTGTATTTATGAATGCGCTGGGCTCTTTAAATGCGTTTGTTTGTTTACAAGCATCCGGGTGCGTTGAACTTGTATGTAGCTGTCACAGGCCACTTTCTTGTGAAGTAGCGGGTCGTGCACCCTCTTTACTGCCAGCTGTTTGACTTTCCACAACTAAAGAAGTTATTGCCTGTCGGTCACTTTCTCCTCGTGGCTTTTGTGAAAACTTTTCTCTCCACCCCGTCTGGGCTTGTTGATTCCATTGTTATTTCGAGGCTGTTGTTGCTCATTCTTAAATTTCGTATTGGTTCGTTCACCTGTTTTCTGCGATTCGTTATTTACTCTAGTACTTATTCCGATATATTCGCGCAGTAATACTTCAAAGCTATTGATAGTGGTGATACCTCTCGTTACCACTGCTATCTGAATCTCTATTATAGTGGCGTGCTAATTTCTTTATTAGGTGCTGATCTGATAGAATTGGTATTAATTGTCTGCATTGGAGTAAAATAGTTCCATATATTGTTTCATGCTGAGGGACCTGTTAGGATTAAACCGTCCATATTCCAGCTGATCACGGATTCGCTCCTGCTGAGTAGCCCCCCAATATTTCTCCACAAATATTTCTTCAAATTCCTGAAATGTATTTACCTGTCCCCTTACAATGTGCCACCAGATGGCCGCTTCACCTGTCAAATGTCTACTTAGCCATCTTGTATTTTCTGATGGATAGTAGGTTTCTTGTACTTCTTTCAATTCTTTAAGAAACTCCATCGGAAAACTGTCTTCACCATCAAAGACACTGTCTTCAGCATAGACAAGCGCATCCACTCTCTTCTGGTGTATTGCCATTGTAACAGTTGTTGTAGTTCACTATCTCTGACACCATCAGTAAATATCTATCACCAATGTCATTCAGAAATTCTCTGGTGCTCTATGATAGGCCAGTCTAACTAGCAAGTCAATACTTGCTTCAAACTGGTCTGCATAAGAGTTCTTGCTGTAAGGTGACACTTTCTGTAGTAGCTCTAAGGCAGATACTTGAAAGCAAGAATAAGTGAAACCAATAATATGTGCTTGCGACTTCAAATTGCCGAAGATATGTTGTCCAGTAGTGCTTCAATCAAATGTTGGGCCCTTGATATGAATAGGCATGACTGCAGTCAAAGTAACTCTCTCTGTTACCTTATTTCTGTACTTTTTTGGACTTTACCTTTTTTGGTACAATCTGTTGAACAATTTGATTTGAAATACAGGGTTGTTTTTTCATTGACTGTACAGCTTCTGTTTTAATCTGTTATTTTACATTTGCAGTCCACTTCTCTACTACAGGTAATTTTACCTCCTGCCCACTGAGATCACCATGTAATTCACCCACACCTCCACATAGTAGGACCCAACTCTGCAGCAGTATGCTCTTGCAATTGCCTTTGTTCCTATATCAGTGCTTTTATGTGTTCTGTTTCTTGCTGATGTTCTTCTTTTTATCATTATATCTAAGCAGGGATGCTTTTAATGAACTAAATGAATAAGTATTACCTTCTTAGTCCATCCTGTGGCTTCCTTATATAAATTTTAATAATGTAAAAACAACGTGTCTCAGAACTTATGTTCCATCATCAGATGCGTTTCACTCGTTGGAGGTCGTCAACACATTAAGACACAACACATATTTAAACGCAAAAAAACTAACAATAGCGCACGAAGTTCACGGTGCGCACCGTACAGTGTAATATCCACACTGCCATCTGTTGTCATTGTTGTCTGTGCGCTATCTGTGATGCGGGCTTCAGGCGTTCAGAGAATTGCAATGGTGTATCATACAATGTGTTGGAATGAAAATTCAGCTGGTCATTTAACAAATACTTGGGATAAAATTTATACGCCTTATACACTTCAAACTCCTCAGTAGCACTCATGTACCGGCCTTACTTGCAAACATCTTTTGCATATAAGATTTGTAGCAAAATCTGTGTAATTGTGGTTACTATTACATTCAAACTGCCACATTGAATGTAACAATGTGCGCCGCAGTTACATTAAAATTAAAATTTTTGTACATTTCAAAAAACAGGCAGTTTTACAAAAAAAAAGTAGTCCGTTCCTCGGTGTGGAACTGTTCATATGGTTATTGCACTTAAAATGTTAATTATAGTGGAATGCCATGTTAGTAAGTATGCATGTGTGAGGGTACAAAATTATTTTAGTTGCCGCCACGAGCCATCCATTTTTAGTTGGAATATTTTTTTTGAGACGTTGAGTTACCGGAGGTCTGGGGTGTTGCAAGGGGAGTAGTCCGCATCAGTAGTTGATTTTCGAATTATAGCGCGTTGGATTAGCGGGATGCGGTATGGCCTGATCGGAAGTTGGTACCGTGAGGTGTGCCTCATAGACTGTGTGTATTGTTTAAAAATTTTGGAAATTTAATATTGACTTTGATGATGGTTGTGAAGTACGTGTCTGTGAAATGTCATATGTCGTGATAGGTGTTAGGTGTTGTGTATCTCATGTATATGTTAGTGATTGGTTGTTCTCTTGTGTGATGTGAACGAGGGTTGGTTCAGGAGTGGGTCAGGTCTCCGCAGCGCTAGGGAACCCGGAGGTTGACTTGAAGGAAGGGTAGAGTACTCAAGTTTTTACTGTTTTTGTAAGTTATGTTTGTGTTAGGTATTGCGTTGGGATTTATGTTTCATTGTTGTGTATTGTGAATTGTGTAATTCTGGCGGGGGTATGTTATCAGAGATTGCCCAACCCCATTTCCGGCGTTCTCCAGAGACTTCCAGTGGTGGATGGAGTAGATGAGGACAAGTTGTTGGTTTTCTTGGACCTTGTCCTGCAGTTGGCGGATTTCCCGGGAGTGTCCAATGGGGACCTCTTGTCCCTTATATACCCGTATTGCCGGGGTTCATTGGCTGGGCTGGTCACCAACACTCTGCGTCGGGGCGGCAGTATCGACGCTCTCCATGGGGAGGTGTTGGACTTCTTCATACCCCATCGACAACGTGACCAGTTGAAATTTAAGTTATTCTATCGTCTACAGGCCAACGAAGAGGCACTGGCGGACTTTGTACAGAGCATACGCAAAACTGCTGGGTATTAAGGTTGGGGTTGACTGAGAGGGAGATAATACAGGTAATACTAGAAAGGCTGACTCCCCAAGAGAGATCCCGTCTGGTGTTCGCAGATCGTCCACGTTGTTTTGCGGACCTGGACTGGTGGTGTGGGTATGCCAGAAAGGTTCAGGCGTATGACGAGTCCCGGGGAAGAGATGTCCAAGACTCAAGTAGTTTATTAGGAAGAGCTAAAAAAGTCGAACATGGGGGTTGGTGCAGAACACAAGAAACTGTAAGAAAAACAATATTTTAGAAGTAATGGAAGCTACAGGGGGGTAGCAGGTGAAAAGACGGTAACAACAGTTACAGAAGAGAAAACAAATAAGTATGAAATTAACAGGGGAAGAAGAAGTTATATTAGTGAACCAACATCGGCCAGTAGGGATCCTGTAGCAAGGTGTTATTCACATTTGGAAAGAAAAGAAACTTTAAACGTTCCAGATGAATTACAAGTGCCTAATAGAGTGGTGTATGAAGAAGAGCGGAATAACTTCGGTGGATCAACACAAGACAACAAGAACACGTCGGTTAACACTGAATTACAGGACTCAGAGATGACGTCACAGTTGAATCCAGATGCCGCAGAATTTGTTCCGGTATCTCCATCTCGGTTCATGATGGATCCCGATCCTGTAATATCATCGTCACTTATGCATGGTTATGAGAAGTCACTTGATGATATAGCTTTACCATCGCGAGTAGAATTTAATTTAGACATTGCACATAGACGTGGACAGCTGGATTCCATGGTGGGAAATGTCTAGGATGCTATAGTTGCTGAAAGTGGTGAAGGAGAGGAATCGAAAGAAGAGGCAGTAGAGCGGTCTGCAGATGCTGCACAGGGAAGTATAGTTATAGGTGTTAGGGAGACTGAAGTCTCTGAGTTTGCGGATGGATACGGGGTTGTCCATGCTGCAAGTGGGTTTGAAGGAGATGAGGTAGAAGTTGAGGATGAATTTGGTTGCAGCGTTGTGGAGTGTGCGAGTGAAAATGATGTAGTGTGTGCAGATTTGCAGACAGCTTCTGTATATGATGCTGAGAGTTCTGATGAACGGAAAGAAATTTCAGGTGGACCAGATGAGCAACTAGAGGATGAAGATGTGCAGTATTATGATGGTGGTAGTGGACGTGATGGCGATGAGGTTGATGATGAAGAAAATTTAACTTATGATGATGAACGTGTTGATGAAAAGGAGGATGAAAATGAGATTGGAGAGGAGGTTGGTGAAGAAGTTTGTGAAGGAGCTGGGTGAAGATGCTGTTGAAGATGGATCAGGTGAGCAACTGGAAGATGGTGAGGAGGTGCAGTGTCGTGATGGTGATTTGGATTATGGGGACGAAGAAGGGGAAATGGTAGAAGAGGAAGAAGAGCAGGAGGAAGAAGTGGAAGAGGAAGAAGAGGACGGTAAGGAGGAAGGAATGGAGGGGGAAGAAAAAGAAGCAGGGGAGGCAGAAGCAGAGGATTTAGATGATGAGGATAATCCAAAGCGGAGTGAAAGTAGTGATATAAGTTGCCATTATTCTGATTCAGAAGAAACAAATCAGTACAGCTCAACACAAGATCAGAGAGTCTCAGAGAGTGGTGTCCGGAAGGAACGAGTACATAAAGTCCGTCATAGCAAGGTGAGAAGAAGCGGGTAATGGGTAGATGTTCCCCACAGTCCCAGTGGTGTTCGTCTACTTCAGGGATGCGCCCCTGCCCATGCGAGCCTTGGTTTCCTCCATTCATCCTTATTTCCGGAGGGAGCCATGTCCTTACCCTTAGTCCTAGCTATTGACCTTTCAATGATCCTTGCCCTTTTCATCTTCCCGATTTTCCTACCCCTCCCCTTAGAAAAACAAAAAAAAAATAAAAAAAAATATATTAGAGAAAGGAATAATAAAATCAAAATGGAGTTAGAAAATAATTTATTTAGAAAGATGTTGTGACTAGGTTGGTGTGGTGATGCTAGTATTAGATTGTTGGTTGTTGTTTTATGCGGATACTAGATATTGTCCAGGGGAGTTATATGCAGAGTATTTTCTAAGTACAGAGGAGGAAATGTTAAAGTATTGACCTAGTAATTTATAAGCAGCTGTGTCGTCGTAAACTATGTGATTGAGACGGGTTGGACCCTGACCCGTTGATAGTCGGCTGCATCATGGAATTTAATTGTTGCTTTCTTAATCTGATAAACCATGCTTGCCTCATCAGCTGGTGTGTTGACATTGAATTTTGTTGTTAAATGGCCATGCCGCATCCCCGGTTGATTTCCCTGGGGTTTCTTTTTGGTTGAGAGAGAGTGTTGTATAGACGATGGTTCAGGGGAGATGTAATCCCCCCTCTAGTTACTGTGTGTAATCGAACTGTTAAATGAGAGATGGGATTGATGTTCGCGTGCCCTCAATGCGGTCTTCTCTGCCTGGCGAATCGGGGGCCGTCCGCCCTAGTGTAGGGATGTGGGCCAGTCATATGGGAAGGATGGTGATGCCTTGTGTTGGTGCATATGGCTGGTCGGTCCAAGAGGTGGACGAGAGTAGTATGGTCACTCACATATCGAGGTCAGTGATACCTTGTTTGGTCCTTGGACGCATATGTGAGTGGCAGCAGTAGAGGGTAGGTGGTGGTCACCAGAGAGGGTGACGTGTTGGGGCTGTCCCGTGGGGTTGGCATGGCGGAGAGGGCTCGCGTGGGGATGGTCGCAGTGGTGTTGAGATTTTTCAATCCTGTGAGGGGGGATAGAAGTTGTCCAGAGTAGGTATCAGTCTTTGGGTCTCAGTTTGAGTTGGGAGGTCAGAAGTCAGAGGGGTACCCAATTCTTGTCTTTCGTCTTTTCTCCTTCTATCTCTTGTCGCTGTATGCTGACCCTGATCAAATCAGAATGCAGTACCCGCACAAGTACATAAATACACCCCATGCATACATGCATACACACTGCACTTCTTCTTCTTTCCTCTTCTTTCGTTTTCACCCTGAGCCTCTGTTCTCCTGAGTGCAGTTAAATTTTCTGAGATTTCCCAAGACAGCCAAGAGTCTGGTTGTAGTATTGACTAGCAAGAGGCTGTGAGTTTTTTTTTTTTGGCAACCAGGTTGCCCTTTTGGGGTGGGGGTGTGCCGTGTTTTGATGACCCGGCGTTTGTATAAAATAAAAAACATTCGATATGTAGCCATTGTATTAATGTCCGACGCAAAAATGAGCGCGGGGCTGGTCGGTGTTACCGGGTTCTCCTCTGCTTGCTGGCGCCGCCTGTTGGGGGAGATCGTAATTAGCTTGGCTGCTTGGATTTGGGAGCTTGTCATTTGAGACGCTGTCCGCTACAGACCTGCAAGCAGTCTATCTCTCTTCCAGTCGGCATACCTTTTTAATTGTGGTTTTTTTCTCCTCTTTAATGGCCAAGTAAAATGCCCTAAGACCTACCGGTAAGTACCTTGAATATATATTAATAATTTGGTTGCAAAAGTTTTAAATTCAACCTATAATTGAACTAGATGCGGACAGATTGTCTATGAATGCATGTGGCGTGTGACCAGATATGTAGTGGTTATTGTGAGATATTGGATTTATTTTTAACTTTAATACCGCCTATTAATTGTATTTGGTAACTAATCATTTAGTATTTAAAAGAGATCTAAGAAGTTATGTAATTTTGTGAAACTGGGGGACTTTGTTGGACTGTCTGTGAATGGACGTGGCGTTGACCGGAAGTGTATCCAGTGTTAAGTATTTGATTCATTTTTTCAACTCTAAAACCGCCTACACATAGTATTTTGTATTTACCAATTTTCTATATCTAATGGGCGTAAAAAGAATTATGTATTTGCGAGATTTTGGTGATTGACTGTGATAGCACGTGGCGAATGAACTTGTTGCCTGTTGGGATTTGTTAAAGCTGTACATGCCTGTGAGTGTGCCTCATAATTGAGCGAGGTCATGAGTGAGTTATAATAATTTTTAATGAAAATGTAAAAAGGGGAATGTGTTACCTAAATTTTGATCAGCTGTATTGAATTGCTCAGGCGCGTCTAGGTCTGGTGTTTGTCATACACGCCTTATATGTGACAAGTGTGTGTAAGCTTTTGTGGTCAGTACATTAATCTTTACTAATCTCCAGGGTTCCCGTGGTAGTCGGAGACGTGACCAATGCATGATGTACATACATCTTCATCATGCTCTGAACCTCTGAAACCTTAGTTCTGCCGCAGCGGAGGGAGACAACACTGCAAGCGGTAACTATGTGGCCGCCTGGATCATATGAGGTGATATTTGAACATTTTCTTTTATTCAAACCTGGCCTGCTGGAAACACTATGTGCCGTGAATGTAACATACAGTCAGTTTAACTTTATTCCGTTAAGCTGTTTAATCAGGGTGTGCCGGCTAGACAGTTTAAATATAATCCGAGTTATAATACAGTTAATACAAGTATAATTGTGAACCCGCCTGCGGGATGATTCCAGCATGCATTCATTTTATGCTTTAGAACGGGTGCAAGGGTTGTTGGGGACAGTTTTTTATTTCAATAAATCTATGTGTGTTGTCTGGAAGCGTGTTGAACCAGCTGGTTTGGCCTCATTTTTTTATCGAGTCTTTTCTTAACTCTTATTCATTTTTTTTCCATTTAAGGGCTGGGGTTTGTTTTATTCCGGTATCAGGTCTAGTTATGTTATGACATTACTAGACCTATTTTTATGAAATTTATACAGGCTGTTCACTGGTACTTATATTTTGTAACTTGTATTTTCTGGCCATTATGGGTCAAACCAGACTTTCTTAGAATTATCAATTTTCCATTTTTGAAAAATTATGCAGGCTGTGCTGAGATTTAATTTGCAATTATATTTTCTTTTATTAGTGTCATTTCATTATAATTAAACCTTTTTAAGTATTATTGAGCTCTTATGGCCAATTCTGTTTTTCTTAACGATCTATACCTTATAAAAATCAAGAAGTTTTACAATTTTGCAGAATTATACAAATTGTACTACCATTTGGACGTGTAATTATTTTGCTGTTATGGGCCATTCAGATTGTTTTCAAATTTATAAATGTATATTTGATACATTAATATAGAATTGTTACAGTTTTTTTAATTATGATTGGTGATATTCTGAGTAAGCTATATGCTGGCAATAGGCATTTAAAAAAAAAAAGAATTTTATACGGTCGATCTCTTAATAAATTATATGAGTTCTCAATTAATGAAAACTAGCGGGTTACATCCATTTGACATTTCTATATATGATGGGGCGATAAAAAAAAAAAAAAGGAAATAATATACAGGCGGCCCGCATGGCTTTTATGGGTACAATGTGATTGGAATTATAATTGTTATCTGGGTAAATTATATGTGATATTAAAGAATTTGTTGAATTATTATGGTTAATTTAAACTGCAGTTAATATATATTTGGAATTTGGAATTGCAATTAATATGTATATATGCAAAGATGATATCAGAAAGAATAAAAGTTGTTATTGTTGGTTAACAGAGAGTTTAATTGCAAGTCTCGTCTCACTGGACCCAGCGCATTTTGTGCTTCTTCTAGGCCTTCTGCCTAGTTCTAAATATCTAGTAGCCTCTCCTTAAAAAAAAAAAAAAAATAAATAAATAAATAAAATACTAATAAAAATAAGGAGGGGTTACATTATTATTATTATTTCTTGGTTCTTGTTTGACACTGTTAATTATTTTACTTTGACTCTTCTTCTGACTTGGATTTGACTCTATCATATACTTTTTACACAGGGCAGCATAGGTTAGTTCTTTATACTTTCGAGTCTAACAATCAAGTGAAGAAATTTCCTTATACCTTCAATGGGCTTGACCAAATTTCAAAATTTCTCATTGGTCAAAATCGTTGGTTTAGGAGGTCACATGACCTTAATTATTTAAGCTACAAAATTTTACGTCTTCTAGCTACAATTACTACCTGTCTGTTACGTAATAAATCTCAAATTAGTTTACAGTACAATATTCCTTATAACAAGACAAATATTTAGACACCTCACATGGCATAGGTGTGTGTCCTAATAATTAATTTAAGATTTTATAAAATTTCATCTCAAGCCATTTCATGTAGCTTTTGACATTTCAAATCACATTAACATTCCATTAATTAATTAAAATGTTGCTTCTGACACTTAAATAAAGCATATATTAGGATTTATACCATCTTTTACTATTTATTACAGTGCTGTGATGGTTTAATAATTGGATTTAAAATAATTTCTATTTTGATATTGGCCAATTAATTGGTATTTCTCTATAGCTCAAAGTTTCAATTTTAAATTACTGTATGACCTTGTGGCTTGATACACTATTATTATTACATGCATTGCATTATCCATTATGTTATTATTATGCATTGAATTGATTCTGATAAAGTGAAGAACAAGATTGACATAAATAAAACATAACCATAATGTTAGGCAATTATGGTCAAACTCAAACCAACTTTAAACAATAAAACTTTCTTTTGATAACTTCTTAATATCTAATGGTATAGTTGGTCAATTTATTATGACCTATTATTAAGTATTATTGACACCTGGTCAATTTAAACAATCCAACTCTTATTACCGTAAATTAAGGTTTAACACTTTAATTTATACAACACAAATGATTGTATTATTCCCTTCAGTTAACATTAAAAATAAAATAGGGAACTATTTTATACAATCAAGGTTATTCAGTTAACATTAAAATAAATTAAATTAACAACAACCTAAACCGCCTTTTGGTCCTTTATAGGTTGAAGTTATAACGTCTCCCTTGTCAAGACATTACAAAAATCGGAAACCAGTTCAATTGTTACCTGTTAATTAAACTAGCTGCCGTTGTTAGTAAACTTTACTTACCAACAAATTATAACAAATTATATTTCAGGAATTAGTCAAGGATTGCATAAATTTATTCATTCGCTGGGTGTTAGCGAAAACATCTCTTTATTGTCATATTTATATCTCATACTTTACTTTACTTTTAAAAGAAAGATTCTAATAAATTCTGCATTAAATATTTTTTAAATTTTTTCTTCTTACTCTTTTTATCTCAAAACCATTCAGCTAGGTATTATTTCAAGTACCACGGATCCGGGTCTCAACTTTGCAATATTTTAATTTATCACAACTTCAACCAAATTATTTGAAGAATAGTTTGGTGTAAATTTTAGAATTACTTTACATCTAAACATCGTAATGTTTTTACTATATCATTACAGAGATTACAAATATTTATATGTTAATCTTTAAGTTATCAAAAGCTCTTTACAGTTCTTTTGTTACTTTTTTGTTGAAACAAATTATCACAAATGTTATGATTTAATATCACCTGAATAGAACATGAGTTTGCTATGGGGTCTTCTTCAGTCGTCTTCTTCAGTCGTCTTCTTGGGTGTGGTACAATGTTCCTCTTGATGCTCCATTTGGTTGATTGTTTCCGAAAGGTAGTCTAGTTCATGACGATTTGATTCTGCTACTAGAAGTTCATACGGTTGTTGTTGTAATTTTCTTCTTCTGGAGTCGGTTGTTCACATTTTACATTTTAATAGTTCTTATTTTAGCAGCACTAAAATATGGTAAGGAACATATCTTACCACTTACAGTTTGTTAAGAGATGTGTCGGCTAAGTACTTTTTTTTTATATATTACTTATTACCCATATTTCTTCACACACTACATTACTATTTTTATTTATTATTTCCCAACGCTACATTGGGTTAAATCAAAATAACTACTAACGTGATTGTATAGTATTTGAGGGGTATACACCTACGTGTAACTTGACAACACATTTGCGACATCCTTACATGTCGAAGTTTCTCCGGCGAATGGGGCATTGTTTAGTGGCGAGGAGTCTGTAAGCTGGCGCGGTGTTACGCGCTGAGAAAGTAGTTCGTTCCTTTAGTAGTATTAATTATTCATTAAATAACTATTAATATTTTATGCTACCTTTTGGTTATGAATTAGGAATTTCCTTTTTTATTAGTACTTCTTTTATTTAATTAACGGAATTATTATTTTTCGCTTAATAACATCGTACTTTGCGTGTTCGTACTGGACAATTTGCACGTTGATGCAGGAATCTAGGTACAGATAAGGGGTGGATAATACTCTTACTTGTTATAAGAACAGAAATTTAATTTGTGCTATTTAAACAATTTTTTAAATCGTCACCTCCTCCTGCACTTAACGATGAAGACGGGGTGACGCACAGAGGTCGATTGAGCTATTCTAGGAAGTAATAATATCAAAAATAAAGCGTCACCAATTTCGTTTATTTTCATTTTGTATTAAAGTTCTATACTTTTGTTGTAACTGATGTAAACAAATCCAGCGCAACAATGTATGATGACGTCATACCTAGGGGTGAAATGTTTTGCATTTTGATTAGTTATTTTAGTTGAGTTTAGTACGTCTCGTATTAAAGGTTATAGTAATTGTTTGTGTCTATCGGTTCATAATATTTTCTGTTATATATTTGTGTTGAATGTTTATGCTTACATTGTAAGTAATAATTACTTTTATTTCTTAACCAAAAGTAAGGAAATGAGAACTGAATATCGCACATGTAAATGAGTTTTTTTTTTTCTTTTCTTGTGAAGTAAACCTTTATTCGCATTTATTCGTAGTGATTTTTTTTTGTTTATTAGAAAAAATTCTTAGCTTTCTATTTAACCTAAAACTGGCTGCCAATAAGTGCCAAGGTCGGAAATATTAATTGTTTTAGTTGCTATGTCGATATCAAGAAGGACCTTATTCAATATTTGGCGTGAAGAAAGTGTACTAAAACAAAAAAACTTGTCTGTTTTAGCATATGTTTTGAACACACTTGATTTAGAAGAGACTGAAAATGAACACTATTACAAGGTTAAAAAAGTTATTGATAATTACAATAGTAAAGTCGCCAAAATGTGGAAAGATTGTCAACGTACTTTAAAAGTATTTGAGGCAAGACATAACCGATGGCTTGATGAGGACATAGTATTTTTCGAAACAACTAGATCTGCGAACAGACCAGAAAACATTTCATGGCAGGAAGGGTCGACCTGTACAAGATTTTAGTGAGCTCAGCAATCAAAGAAAAAGACAAAGAGTTGCACCTTTTTTTGAAAATTATTCCCAGGAAGAACTGACTTTTGCGACTCGGAAAAGTCTTCAAATGTCTGGTCGACGAGATGCTGCTACAATCGTGCAAGAAATTTCCGACTATTCTCCCACAAGAGCAACTACAATAAAAAAGTGTTTTCAGATGCCAAGGTCAATTGCTATAAAATATACTGCAGACGAGGCCATCGCATTGTATGTTGATGGTCGATATACGAAGAGATCATATGTATTAATGCAGTCTGGAGCAAAATCTAGAAATGCTCATATATACCCTAGCTATAACTCTTTACTAGAGGCAAAAAAGAAATGCTATCCAGATGAACAACATATTCTTGTGTCGGATATATCTGCAGAAGTGAACATGCAAGAGATCCTCAATCATACGGCAAGTAGAATCGTAGAAATGCAAAAAGAAGTTTTAAATCAAAAAATGACAGAGTTATCGCAAGGTGTGACTCTTGTTTGTAAATGGGGATGTGACGGTAGCGCTGGTCAGTCCACCTACAAACAAGGGTATAGTGAAGCGGGTAATCCATTCAAGAGTGACGCAAATTTGTTTGCTGTATGTATTGTTCCGCTGCAGTTACACACGAAAAATGGGTATATATTATGGCAGAATCCATGTCCATCATCAACGAGATACTGTAGACCCATTAAGCTGATCTTTGAAAAAGAAACAATGGAAGTAACAAAAAGAGAAATCCAAAACATTGACAACCAAATAAATGAGATCCAGCCTACAAACTGTCTTTTCCTAAATACTGTAATAATTGTGAAACATGAGTTAAAGATGACTATGATTGACGGAAAGACATTTGGAGTCATCAGCGACACATGCACACAAACATGTGGTATTTGTGGGGCAACTCCGAAGATGATGAATCAACTCGAAAAAATTTGGAGTCTTGAAGTCAAACCTCATTTATTTGAGTATGGAATTTCAAACCTTCATGCATGGAAACATTGTCTAGATTGTTCCTTACATTTCTCTTATCGTCTCGAATTAAAAAAAGTGGCAGATTCGTGATAGAAATGATAAGCAGAACATCAAGGAACAAAGACGAGAATAATTAATATTCTAAAAACCGAGATGAATGTACTGATTAATATTCCTAAGCCGGGGTTCGGTACAACTAATGATGGAAACACTGCCCGAAGATTCTTTCGCGAGTTTTCTCTTGCATCTTCTATAACAGGCCTTAATGAAGATTTCTTAAAACGTCTATGTTATTTTTCTTACAATATCATGTGGCTTTGCCATCAACTCTGAAGCATTCAGTGATTATGCAAAGGATACAGCTAAAATGTTTGTACAACTTTATCCGTGGTATTACATGCCATCGAGCATCCACCGCATACTTATGCATGGATCTGATATAATTAAGGCAGCTGTTCTTCCTATTGGAATGTTTTCAGAGGAAGCACTGGAATCTCGAAACAAACATTTTAGACTGTATCGTCAGTTTTATACAAGAAAGTTTTCTCGAGAAAAGACTATGCGAGATTTATTAAACGTCCTTTTAGTTTCATTGGATCCTCTTATATCATCATTATCACAGTGCATAGGGAATCAGTCATACAAAGAACCTTTGATAAAAGAGGTTTTAATATTGCTACAAGAGCCGCAAAAAGTAAATGTTTCGCTATCGACAAGTAGCGATTCTGTTGATTCTGACAGCGATTATTAATTTATTTTCTACACAGTAGCATATAAAATGTATATTTTTTAGTACATTTTTGTCATTATTTAAATAAAAACTTTTGTCGTGTATAATGTTAATTTATATTACTATTGTTATTATATTATATAAACATTAAATTATATACTAATGTTACTTAACATACAATATAAAAAGTTCGAATCTTGAAATAAAAACGTTAACAACGTATTTATTGGTTTTTCAGTTTTAAACTATGGCAAGGGGTCGACACCTTAAATTATTTAACAGTTAAAGTTGAATGAAACCGATTTAAAAATAATAATTTGCAACGGCTAATTATTATCTACTAGAATAATGAAAATGACCACTGTGTGACGGGGTAATAAATGAAAATCTAATAAATACAATTACATTTGGGCACAGAACTTCGTACTGAAATTTCTCTCTCTCAGGTGATTTCTATCCATCAATTGATTATCTTACAACTTATACAAAATATTTAAATTCTAATACATCTACTACATATAAAATACACAAAAACATAAATCTACCTTATTTTTAAGTCTTACATCTACTACCGGTTTTTTGCTTGATTTCTTCACTCGTTTTACATAGTTATACTCATGAGTAGGTTACTAATAATAAACACATTTTGTAATAACTATCGAATTACTTTTAGTTTACTGCACTAGAGGTTTGTTTTTTGTCAGCTGACTTCTCATTCTTTATTTCATTCTCGCAGGACATTACCTAAGGTTGATCAGGCCTCGCTAGTATTCGTACGAGGTGTTTGAGTTTATACTCACTTACGATATAGAATGTTGGAAAATCTTATCGTATTCCTGTATAAGTATATACAACATATTTTATTCTTAATACTTAAGTAGTATTCTCGGTTTACTATCTTTCTCGTAGTCGTGCTTCTTTATTTTGACACGAAAGCAATTTTTTTATTTGAGACAGATGGCTTCTGTGAACGTAATCGCCTGTATTGGGTTCATACAGTGCTACTGTAACGGGGGTGATGAACTTACGAATCTTGTAGGGGCCACACCATCGGTATGATAGTTCGGAAGTGGTCCTATCAACGGCTTTACTCGTAGGGTGAGTTTTATACATTACTAAATCACCTACTTGTACTCTATTTTCCTATTATTCTGCTCATGATATTTCCGCGATTTTTGTAAATTCGCTCTCAAATTTGCGCGAGCTTCGTTCCATATTTTCCTTATGTTATTCCCATTTATGTCGCGGGGCAATAACTCATGGATTTTCCACTTTGAGGTTAACGGGTGGTTGGGTTTATACTTGTACAGTAAATCAAATGGTGTAGATTTATGTCCTTCATGATACGCTGAGTTGAAAGCAAATTGTATCCATGATAGATTTTGGTCCCACGCTGTCTGGTCTTTAACGTGATAAGATATTAAGGCTGATTTTAAGTTTCGCAAGTATCTTTCTGCTAGGTTTCCTTGCGGTCGGTACTCGGTCACTGTAATATGATTTATCCCTAATTTAAAACACATGTCATTAAATTCTTTCGATTTAAACTGAGGTCCATTGTCAGATACTAGGTGTAAGGGTGTACCATAATCTTTAAATAGTCGCTCTTGTAGAATTTTTATTTGTAGTAGATGCTAAGGCACGTCTCATAGGATACATCTGTACGAATTAAGTGAAGGAGTCCACACAAATTAATAACATAGTATTCCCGGACTTAGAACAGGGATAAGGTCCAGAATAATCTATGTATATCTTTGAGAAGGGAGTTGTGAGTATTTCTGAGATTAATTTTCCGACTTGACTGATTCGTGCTGGCTTGCTCAGGGCACAGATTTTGCATTGTTTCACGAACTTTGTTATTGCACTGTTCATGTTTCCCCAATGGTATTCCTTGCAAATACGATGTATAGTTTTCCTAATTCCCATATGAGCTCCAATGGTCGATGAATGGTAGTATTCCATTAGCATAGGTTTAATTATTTCCGGGGCGATTATTCTCAGTAATTTTCCGTTAGCCTTTTTAAAACAAAGTACTCGTTTACTCAAGGTATATTTGTCAGAATAATTTCCTTTCTCTATTTGTTCTATTATTTTACGCAATTTCGGATCTTGTTGTTGGTGGTATGCTATATCCTTAAATGCCAGGGGAAAGTTAGTAATTAGCGTATTAACGGTAGTGGTTTCACATTGTCTTCGCCAGATCTGGTATTAGGTAGTTGGAACATGCGGGATAGTGTATGGGCTACTACATTTTGAGTACCACGAATATGTTGTACTTTGAACTTGTAGCAATTTAATCTTAACACCCATCTTCCGATATGACCTAACTGTTTTGGGTGGTTCAATAACCATGACAAAGCTAGATTGTCGGTTTCTAGTAGAAATTCCTTGTGTTCCAAAAATGGTTTGAATTTTTCGAAGGCGAATACTACGGCTAAACATTCAAGTTCATAGGCTGAGAACTTCCTTTCTTGCTCCGTCAATGTACGTGAAGCATAGCTGATAGGGAGTCTTGTATTATTGATTTCTTGGTATATCATGGCTCCTAATGCTACACTCGAACTGTTGGTCTGTACGACAAATGGTTTACTGAAATCTGCTAACTGCTATACCGGTGCGGATATTATGCTTTCTTTGAGTGTTTCAAAAGCGTCTTGGTGTCGAGTAGTCCACTCGAATTTTGCTCCTTTCTTTCTTAATGCATTTAGTGGGGCTGCTATATCCACTAGGTGGGGTATGTACTTGTGAAAATAATTGATCATACCTAAAAATCGAGCTATACCTTTGGTGTCTCTCGGTGGTAAG
This sequence comes from Magicicada septendecula, assembly GCA_034769895.1. NCBI lineage: Eukaryota > Metazoa > Arthropoda > Insecta > Hemiptera > Cicadidae > Magicicada > Magicicada septendecula. The sequence goes on from CM068369.1 coordinate 384,510,934, forward strand.
AATTCTCGGATTGCGCGCGTACGCTCGGGATCGATGCTAACCTTACCTTCGGCCGATACTATATGACCTAAGGAAGAAAATTGTTTTACTGCGAAGGTGACTTTACTAGGGTTTACCGTTAGTCCAGCTTTCTTTAACCTGGATAATACTTCACGCAAGTGATCAATATGTTGATCTATCGACTCACTATATACTACTATATCGTCAAGATAGTGATATACGAATTTAAATTTAACGTCATGAAAAATTTTTTCTAACAATCGGCTACATACTGAACTTCCTTGTGATATACCGAATGGTACTCTAGTAAATTGATATAGATTAAATGGGACAGCAAACGCAGTTAGATGTTTTGATTCCTCAGCTAGTGGGATTTGGTGGAATGCCTGGTTGAGATCCATTATGGTGAAGATTTTCGCTTTGGTAAAATAGTGGAACGCGCTGTGAATGTCGGGCAGGGGTATCGATTCAAATTCTATATTCTTATTCAGCTGTCTATAGTCCACGACTAGTCTATGTTTGTCAGTTCCTTTTGGTACTAGGAATGCAGGTGATGAGTATGGGGAGGTTGACAGTTCTGTGACGTGTTGCTCTATAAGTTTGTTGATTTGGTTTCTCATTATTTCCATCTTGGCAGTGATAATTTGTATGGGCGAAGGCGTATTACCTTGTTGTCACTAAGATTTATTTTATACTTGATTAAGTGGGTTAATCCTTACTTGGGTGTGAGTACAGTAGAAATTCCCTTATTAACTTTTGAATTCTTTGTCGCTCATTTCCTTTTAAATGACTCAAACTAGATTCATGATGCTCTAATTGAATAGTTGATGTTTCACAATTAGCGTCGGTACTTAGCTCGGAGTTGAACTGATATTTTCGAGTACGATCAAATCTGAAGAAATATTGTTTTGCATGTATGTCAAGGATTAAGCCAGTTTCACTTATAAAGTCAGCGCCTAGTATTAAGTTTTGTCCTAACACTTCAGCTACTAGCAGGGGAACATACCAAGTAAAATTCTTTATTTTTAATTTCACCGTGATACTGCGCGATATATTTAGGTTTTGTTTATTTGCGGTGGCACACTTTATGTTCACGTTTTGGCTACGTTTAATAAGATTATGATTAGCTAATACGGTGGCTAACTGTTGACTAATTATACTACGGGTAGATCCGGAATCGATTAAACCAAGGATATTTGTTGCTCCAAGGTCTATCTGTACGTAGGGTAATTGGCATATACTTGTTTTGCATGTACCAATAGAGTTGCACTTCTCAATAAATCTTGTTAAGTAGGGGTCTATGCGTTTATTTCTATTTATTTTTACTCTAGGATTATTATTGTTTTTACCTTTCCTTCTGGTGCTGCGGAAGACGTAGGATTTTTGTTCTTCCCGCTTCACATGTTTTTTGACTGGTCGGTTTTCTGTGGTTCCGCTTTTGTTTACAATTCTTGCTAATGTGGCCGGCCTTTCCACAGTTATAACATCTTTCCTCACTGACTTCACTCGCATGTTGTCGGGGTTTTGGTCTAGAGTATGAAGTATGGGGGTAGCTTTGGGTTTTAGATGTACTCGTACTTACGAATCGCTTATCGCGGTAGGTTCGGATATCAGTCCCAATTGCTAGAGGTAGGAATGAATCTGAGTTGAGTCTGGGACATAGAAACGCGTCTGTTCTGGTCAGAACACCAGACGTTGGACGAATGTATACAACACAGTTCTAGTTCTGTGAAAGTGGTTGGTCTCTTCATGAGTGCTAGGCGAGATCGCTCCTCGGGAGATAGTCCTACTAAGATAGTGTCTACTAACTGTTGTTCACTCCATTGAACTTGTAGCAATAAAGCAGATTCCCTTATTTCAGATATATAATGAGCTAATCTCGCGTATGCTCCTTGTACACGAAGTACGAGGTTCCGCTTCAATTCTTCGTAGATACCGGTGGGAATGAAATGTCTTATTAGGGTGGTATGAAGTTCTTCTACAGGGTGATTATACCTTAGATATTCTAACACATGATCTTTTAAAGGAGATCTACATTTAGGTAAAATTACTTGTAAAATTTGGACATCTCTTAGTTGTCGCAGATCCTTTATTTGTAAAAGGTGCTTGAGAAAATCTAGGAGCTTTGTAATATTCAGCCCATCAGTGGTTGGTATCTCTGACAAAATACGTTCTACGGGGTGGGTTATTTTTCCATAAAGTTCGGTAGTTAGATTTAATTGAGTCGTCATTCTAGGTTTTTCCGCAGATTGATTCGTCAGCAAGTGAGGAGGTAAATCATAGGTACGAGTCATATTCTCTAGTTCATTTGGAAATAACGTGATGTTTACGGGTTGGATATTTACTTGTCTATCAGTTAACCGTTCCTTAACGTGATCTATATTAGATTCCGGCAGAAACTGAAATTTCACAGCACCGGTTTGCTGTTCTTGAGTAGGAGATAGGGTAGGAGAAATATTTAGTTTCGTCATAGCTTCTTCGATCTCTTCTAATCTAAACGATTCGGACCTTCGACGTAATTCGCGCCTTATCTCGGGTAATTGTTGTAATGCTTCCTCCGCGAATTTTTGCGCATCCGGTGGAGTAACTTTATCACCGGGCCAATTCAACAAATTGGTGATTGCGGGTCAGATGTTCAATTCTTTGGGTGGTTCGCAAAATTACTGCGGGGGACTTTTCATCACGCAGGGTTTGTGCAATGGAGGTGAGTTCTGTATACTTGTGATAACATGTTTCCTTTTCACTTTCAAAATCTAATACACTTAAACGATTTAACAATGAGGGTTTGTCTGGTTTATTTTCACGTAACGTTTTGCGCAGTTCCGTGACAGTTACATTTGCGTATGGAAGACCACATAACAAGGCTTCATAGCTTAATTCGTCCTTCAACAACAAGTCGGGGTTAAATTGAGCCATTTTTGTGGTAATAATGACCTTTAAATAAACTAAGTATTACGTACGACAAATCTTATGTCATCTATTTTAAACACTTATAAAGTTTGAATTCATTTAACACACACACATATATATCTATTATTACACATAGAATCTTATACTAATTACTCAAATTAAAATTATCTCACTACAATTCAATTTTCTGTACTGTTAGATATTATCAGTCAAAACAAAACGATAATATTATTTTATAGTGGAGATAAATTTGACACACGAAGAATTCATTGCTTTTACAATAGCACAAAGGGTCAGCTGTTTGGGGGAGCTTATTGTTTGCATAGGGTGGTTTAACAAAGAGGGTGATTCAGACAATCCTAAACACGATATTTCCTGTTCTAAACTGTCTGTTATGTCCGCGAGGGAGGGTTTGTATGGGATGCTCTATACGTACAAAGGGGAGAGTTTACATTTCTCGACACGTATTTAACATGAAATAGCCTGTCAATACCGACGGGTTTAAAATGGAAAATTTACCAGCAATGACTTGTTTATTATGGCAATGTCCCAATACTAATATTATTATTTCTTAATTAAAACCTTACTTATTTATTTGTTCACGATTTCAGAGTGAATAAATTTATATATTCTACAAAGTTACTGTTAATAAGTTATCACAATGTACACAATTTTTTACACAAAGCAGTGGCACAATTTTATAGGTGACACTCTGTAAACAATTAACTTTTTTTTTACAAGAAAGCAGAGTGGCGCAATTTTATAACGTCTCCCTTGTCAAGACATTACAAAAATGGGGAACCAGTTCAATTGTTACCTGTTAATTAAACTAGCTGCCGTTATTAGTAAACTTTACTTACCAACAAATTATATTTCAGGAATTAGTCAAGGATTGCATAAATTTATTCACTCGCTGGGTGTTAGCGAAAACATCTCTTAGTGTCATATTTATATCTCATACTTTACTTTACTTTTAAAAGAAAGATTCTAATAAATTCTGCATTAAATATTTTTAAAATTTTTTCTTCTTACTCTTTTTATCTCAAAACCATTCAGCTAGGTATTATTTCAAGTACCACGGATCCGGGTCTCAGCTTTGCAATATTTTAATTTATCACAACTTCAACCAAATTATTTGAAGAATAGTTTGGTGTAAATTTTAGAATTACTTTACATCTAAACATCGTAGTGTTATTACTATATCATTACAGAGATTACAAATATTTATATGGTAATCTTTAAGTTATCAAAAGCTCTTTACAGTTCTTTTGTTACTTTTTTGTTGAAACAAATTATCACAAATGTTATGATTTAATATCACCTGAATAGAACATGAGTTTGCTATGGGGTCTTCTTCAGTCGTCTTCTTGGGTGTGATACAATGTTCCTCTTGATGCTCCATTTGGTTGATTGTTTCCGAAAGGTAGTCTAGTTCATGACGATTGGATTCTGCTACTAGAAGTTCATACGGTTGTTGTTGTAATTTTCTTCTTCTGGAGTCGGTTGTTCACATTTTACATTTTAATAGTTCTTATTTTAGCAGCACTAAAATATGGTAAGGAACATATCTTACCACTTACAGTTTGTTAAGAGATGTGTCGGATAAGTTCTTTTTTTTTTTATATATTACATATTACCCATATTTCTTCACGCACTACATTACTATTTTTATTTATTATTTCCCAACGCTACATTGGGTTAAATCAAAATAACTACTAACGTGATTGTATAGTATTTGAGGGGTATACACCTACGTGTAACTTGATAACACATTTGCGACATCCTTACATGTCGAAGTTTCTCTGGCGAATGGGGCATTGTTTAGCGGCGAGGAGTCTGTAAGCTGGCGCAGTGTTACGCGCTGAGAAAGTAGTTTGTTCCTTTAGTAGTATTAATTATTCATTAAATAACTATTAATATTTTATGCTACCTTTTGGTTATGAATTAGGAATTTCCTTTTTTATTAGTACTTCTTTTATTTAATTAACGGAATTATTATTTTTCGCTTAATAACATCGTACTTTGCGTGTTCGTACTGGACAATTTGCACGTTGATGCAGGAATCTAGGTACAGATAAGGGGTGGATAATACTCTTACTTGTTATAAGAACAAAAATTTAATTTGTGCTATTTAAACAATTTTTTAAATCGTCACCTCCTCCTGCACTTAACGATGAAGATGGGGTGACGGGGTAATAAATGAAAATCTAATAAATACAATTACATTTGGGCACAGAACTTCTTACTGAAATTTCTCTCAGGTGATTTCTATCCATCAATTGATTATCTTACAACTTATACAAAATATTTAAATTCTAATACATCTACTACATATAAAATACACAAAAACATAAATCTACCTTATTTTTAAGTCTTACATCTACTACCGGTTTTTTGCTTGATTTCTTCACTCGTTTTACATAGTTATACTCATGAGTAGGTTACTAATAATAATCACGTATTGTAATAACAATAGAATTACTTTTAGTTTACTGCGCTAGATGTTTGTTTTTTGTCAGCTGACTTCTCATTCTTTATTTCATTCTCGCAGGACATTAGCTAAGGTTGATCAGGCCTCGCTAGTATTTGTATGAGGTGTTTGAGTTTATACTCACTTACGATATAGAATGTTGGAAAATCTTATTGTATTCCTGTATAAGTATATACAACCTATTTTATTCTTAATACTTAAGTAGTATTCTCGGTTTACTATCTTTCTCGTAGTCGTGCTTCTTTATTTTGACACGAAAACAATTTTTTTATTTGAGACAGATGGCTTCTGTGAACGTAATCGCCTGTATTGGGTTCATACAGTGCTACTGTAATGGGGGTGATGAACTTACGAATCTTGTAGGGGCCACACCATCGGTATGTTAGTTCGGAAGTGGTCCTATCAACGGCTTTACTCGTAGGGTGAGTTTTATACATTACTAAATCACCTACTTTGTACTCTATTTTCCTATTATTCTGCTCATGATATTTCCGCGATTTTTGTAAATTCGCTTTCAAATTTGCGCGAGCTTCGTTCCATATTTTCCTTATGTTATTCCCATTTATATCGCGGGGCAATAGCTCATGGATTTTCCACTTTGAGGTTAACGGGTGGTTGGGTTTATACTTGTACAGTAAATCAAATGGTGTTGATTTATGTCCTTCATGATACGCTGAGTTGAAAGCAAATTGTATCCATGATAGATTTTGGTCCCACACTGTCTGGTCTTTAGCGTGATAAGATATTAAGGCTGATTTTAAGTTTTGCAAGTATCTTTCTGCTAGGTTTCCTTGCGGTCGGTACTCGGTCACTGTAATATGATTTATCCCTAATTTAAAACACATGTTATTAAATTCTTTTGATTAAAACTGAGGTCCATTGTCAGATACTAGGTGTAAGGGTGTACCATAATCTTTAAATAGTCTCTCTTGTAGAATTTTTATTGTAGTAGATGCTAAGGCACGTCTCATAGGATACATCCATACGAATTTAGTGAAGGAGTCCACATAAATTAATAACATAGTATTCCCGGACTTAGAACGGGGATAAAGTCCAGAATAGTCTATGAATATCTTTGTGAAGGGAGTTGTGGGTATTTCTGAGATTAATTTTCCGACTTGACTGATTCGTGCTGGCTTGCTCAGGGCACAGATTTTGCATGTTTCACGAACTTTGTTATTGCACTGTTCATGTTTCCCCAATGGTATTCCTTGCGAATACGTAGTATAGTTTTCCTAATTCCCATATGAGCTCCAATGGTCGATGAATGGTAGTATTCCGTTAGCATAGGTTTAATTACTTCCGGGGCGATTATTCTCAGTAATTTTCCATTAGCCTTTTTAAAACAAAGTACTCGTTTACTCAAGGTATATTTGTCAGAATAATTTCCTTTCTCTATTTGTTCTATTATTTTACGCAATTTCGGATCTTGCTGTTGGTGGTATGCTATATCCTTAACTGCCAGGGGAAAGTTAGTAATTAGCGTATTAACGGTAGTGGTTTCAACATTGTCTTCGCCAGATCTGGTATTAGGTAGTTGGAACATGCGGGATAGTGTATCGGCTACTACATTTTGAGTACCACGAATATGTTGTACTTTGAACTTGTAGCAATTTAATCTTAACACCCATCTTCCGATACGACCTGACTGTTTTGGGTGGTTCAATAACCATGACAAAGCTTGATTGTCGGTTTCTAGTAGAAATTCCTTGTGTTCCAAAAATGGTTTGAATTTTTCGAAGGCGAATACTATTGCTAAACATTCAAGTTCATAGGCTGAGAACTTCCTTTCTTGCTCCGTCAATGTATGTGAAGCATAGCTGATAGGGAGTCTTGTATTATTGATTTCTTGGTATATCACGGCTCCTAATGCTACACTCCAACTGTTGGTCTGTACGACAAATGGTTTACTGAAATCTGCTAACTGCAATACCGGTGGGGATATTATGGTTTCTTTGAGTGTCTCAAAAGCGTCTTGGTGTCGAGTAGTCCACTCGAATTTCGCTCCTTTCTTTCTTAATGCATTTAATGGGGCTGCTATATCTGCTAGGTGGGGTATGTACTTGTGAAAATAATTGATCATACCTAAAAATCGAGCTATACCTTTGGTGTCTCTCGGTGGTAAGAATTCTCGGATTGCGCGCGTACGCTCGGGATTGATGCTAACCTTACCTTCGGCCGATACTATATGACCTAAGAAAGAAAGTTGTTTTACTGTGAAGTTAACTTTACTAGGGTTTACCGTTAGTCCAGCTTTCTTTAACCTGGATAAATACTTCACGCAAGTGATCAATATGTTGATCTATCGACTCACTATATACTACTATATCGTCAAGATAGTTATATACGAATTTAAATTTAATGTCATGAAAAATTTTTTCTAACAATCGGCTACATACTGAACTTCCTTGTGATATACCGAATGGTACTCTAGTAAATTGATATAGATTAAATGGGACAGCAAACTCAGTTAGATGTTTTGATTCCTCAGCTAGTGGGATTTGGTGGAATGCCTGGTTGAGATCCATTATGGTGAAGATTTTCGCTTTGGTAAAATAGTGGAATGCGCTGTGAATGTCGGGCAGGGGTATCGATTCAAATTCTATATTCTTATTCAGCTGTCTATAGTCCACGACTAGTCTATGTTTGTCAGTTCCTTTTGGTACTAGGAATGCAGGTGATGAGTATGGGGAGGTTGACGGTTCTATGACGTGTTGCTCTATAAGTTTGTTGATTTGGTTTCTCATTATTTCCATCTCGGGCAGTGATAATTTGTATGGGTGAAGGCGTATTACCTTGTTGTCACTAAGATTTATTTTATACTCGATTAAGTTGGTTAATCCTAACTTGGGTGTGAGTACAGTAGAAAATTCCCTTATTAACTTGTATATTTAATTACAGTTTTAAAATATACAAAATACATAAATACAACTTCCACCTACCTTCAAAATTTCGTTTCTCTGGGGCCAGGATTCTTTCGTACGAACGCTAGATACAAACATGTGTTTCATAGGTTATCGAAATAACTAACTCTACACATCTTTATGAAGAGAAATGATTATTGTTTAATGATCAAATATTGCAACTTTAAATTTTTGTTTTCCAAATACATTTACTTACATGTTTTCAATGGTTGTGTAACTCTTGTTCATACATTTTATTTTACATACTTAAATAATACTACTTACTCCTAAGCAGATAGCCCAGCCTGCCTCTCACTCACTCTCACATTCCTAAAACAACCCCCCTTTATCCCGATTGATCAATCTTACACATGATATAAAATCCCCGCCGGCGGCGCGTTCATCAGTGACCTCGTGGCCACTCCGCGGTAAGTTTGTAATCGTCCCGAAAAACCAAAAAAAACAGACAAATTTGTATGTAGATGTTCAGTAGTTATTCCCCCATCACTGCCACTGGTTTAAAAAGATTGATTCACTTTGACTGACACATTTTTTAAATTTTGAGAAGAGCTAACCCCTTCTAAGTGTACCGGCCGGTACTCAGGGGGACGAACAACTGCGCAACGTTCTTTGTGAGCGGTAGGAAGTTCAGGTCCACTGCCAACGGATCTCGTCGTCGTTCATATCTGAGTTGATGCAGTTTATTAGCTATGACCATGATACATAGTGGTTTTTTCCGTAGTATGTGCCGACGATATTCGGCACTGCTAGTCTGACGTCAAAAGGAGGCGGTCCTTAGCTACGTTTCCTCCATCTCAGTCAAGGAGACTGTGAATAGAATTGCTCTCCTGGCATCTTGGTTTTTGGACGGCGGCGTCACTCCGAGCGTAGACCTGAGTTGCGCGTGCGTGCGCACTGTCACATTCACACACAGTTCTGAGAAATGGAGGGTGGTGCATACCTCGGTACTAATTTCACAACGGAATATTACGTCTTGCCTTTGTTCTCAAACTGTTATAGTCTCCACGTGTTCTGTTACAATGGAATTAACTTGCACAATATTTTTTATGAAACCCCGAAAATGAAATAAAATACCCCCTATTTGCAATAAATAAAATAACCCATTTCTGACACGTTACAATACCCCCTCAATGAGAATTCTTCTGTCCAAAATAGAAGAAATCTCATTGATAAAACCCCTAAGAGGACCGGTGAGGAACTGGTGCCAACAACCCCCTTTTGTTCTTACTCTGCATGGGTAAACGACCCCCCTGGCTCGGCGACTATGGACGCATCTGAACGAGATCACTGGACTTCTCCGTAAGAGATCCCAACACCGAGAAATCGAACAGACACGTACCACAGCACACCTCACCTTCTAACATTCTACCCCCAAAATCCTCAATCCCTGGCTTAGATTATGCCAGATCCTCCACCGATATGTTCCCCTTGTATGCAAGCTGGGCTGCCGTTGGCAGATACTGGGCTCACACACACTCACATTACATATTGGAAATTGAAAAATTCTTTAAAATTTCTTTAAAATTACAACCCATTGGTTGTTTTCATTTAAAATCAAATCCAAAATTTTTGTATTTATTTTGAATTATTCTCTTCATTAGGTTTTTCTGTTATTTCTGTTAGTTAAAATAAATCAATTTAAACATCTCTTACAAATAAGAACATCCTTAACCTAACATGTGAATACTTAGAGTCTAACAATACAAGTCAATACAATAAATCAATAATAATAAACATGGTTAGTACACAAACAATAAAATAATCAAGGCTTAAAATATCTATTAGCTGGCAGGCGAAAAATCAATTTTTTTTTTTTCAAGAAAAATATTTTCCAAAAAAATTTAAAATTCAAAGAAAAAATTTAAATTTATTAAAAGGTTTCCTCTACATATTTAGAATTTGTTTAAGTTGATCAAAAACAAAAGTTTATGTATATGACCTCGCTGTCAGCTGATCGAAACTAGGTCAAGTCCACAACCTTGACCTACATATGTTATGTACAAGTTTTATCTGAAAATACATTTAACATCTGTAATATTTTCTCTTAAAACACAAAAACATAATACAATAACATAAAACATGCAAAATAACAGAATATTATTATAAATAATAAGCAAATTGACATTTAAATTATTCAAAATAACCACTTTCTAACTTTACATTTCCAAATTCGATCAAAATTTTGTCACTGGTTTTAATTAAACATTTTATTTTCTTATTACAAATCTCTTTCTTTATTTGACAATCTCATTCTCCATTACCTTGGGTGATTTAAATACTTATAACACTTTAATTTACCATTTGGTAGGCTTATACTTATAATCTCTACCTCTCTGATTCTAATACTCATCAGCTTGAACTAACATGACCCCCATCTCTATTAAAACATCTATCAAAACACTCTCTAAGCCCAACTTATCATGAAACTCGAATCGCCACCTTCTCTCGATATATATAAAAAAAAAATACTCTCTAACCCTTTGTACTTAGGATACGTGTTTCCCCCCCCCCCCCCCCAAAAAGCTCATTTCCCATTATCTGGTCCCTGGATTCTACCTGAGGCGACCCCTTCCCACTAAATCGGTCCCATCCCGTCCCAACTTTTGGACTCCTACATTACACTACCCCCTTATTACAAAATTGCCATCCCCAAAAATCTCAATCTTATTACCTCACTTCAAATACAACAAAATAACATCATCAATTATGAACATCAATATATCACTCAAAACTTTACATATATTCTCCACAACTACTGTGTCAACATCAATACTCAAATTCTGTTACATTACCTCATAACGACATTACATTATTTTCATCTCTACTATTTCAACTTTAATTTCAACTTGGACTGATCTATGTGTCCCACAACATATTCATCACCCCAAAAACTATCTTTTATTAGCTTTCACACATTATTACTTTATTTCTCACTTTATCAAATTACTTTTCTCATTATTTAAATAGCATCTATAATACATTAAAACATTACATTAAACATTAATTACCTGGAACATTTACAACCAATATAACAGTGACATTTTATTGCTGATCAGCTGATATTCCTAACACAATGAAAACACATCTCAAAATCGAGCAAATTACATGAAATATATATCTGTAGCAATCCTTACATCTATTATGTAAACCGCCTACCAGTCGGTTTAATTATTTACTTAGGTTCAAAAATACACACATAATGAAAACACATATTTCTATCAATGCTTATATCTACCCTACAACAATAAAATAATACATTTAAAATTATGGAATGAACACCTTATAGTGAATGTATGAGCATCTAGTTATTTAAACAGAACACAAGCATTTTTATTGGACCAAAATTTGAGTTAGCAATTCAGTGTTGCAAACTGGTCAGTAAAGTCAGTAAAAGTCAGTATTTTTGAGCAAGTCAGTAAAAAGCCAGTATTTTTTAAATTGGTCAGTAAAGTCAGTTTTTTAAAGCAGAATTTAGTGGTTCTTAAGAAAGGGTTTTTACTCAATACCGGCAATTCATTTTTTTTATTTCCTTACTTTCTAACATGATAATTAAAAATTTTTTTGTCAGAAAAAAGTAATTAAGATTAGGTATGAAAAGCAGATTGTGAGATTGGTTTAAGACTCCTAGAACAGTGGCCAGCAGTCACGTAGTATTTCATGGTATTTGTGCCAAAATATAAAAGTGATTTAATGATATCATCCAAATACAAGAACATTGTTAGTCTTCTGAAAGTTAACACAATGAAAGTGGAAATAAACTTTGCTTGCTCCATTGCTCACATATTTTCACAGTTTACTGGTCACTTTCAGAAAGAAGAACCTTTGATTCACCTTCTGTATGATCACCTCAAAACTCTAACAAGCAGGCTAATGACTCGTATATGTCATTCTGAGGTTATCTTCTCGTTAGATTCCTTGAATGATGAGAAAAGTTTTCTTCCTCTTAAAGAAGTAAACTGTGGATTAGATGTAAAAGAATTACAAATGTTACCAGAAAAGGACAAACTTGCATTTCTGCTCCAAGCAAAAAAGCATTTCATTGCTAGTTGTAAACACATTTTTACCAAGTCTTCCTTGACGTCAAAACCTTTATTGAAGCATTTTGAATGTTTGATCCCATCCGAAAGAACAAAAGACAATAGTTGGAAGTCCATCGTTGAAGTGGCAAAAGCATTGCCTATTGATCTGAACATAGCCTCCCTTATTGATGAATGGAAGTTACTGAGTTTGGAAGAAGATGAGCTCCATAGCAAGAGCAATCGCATTGATGTTTACTGGAACCAGTTTTTTAAGAAAACTGATAAGGCAGGTGAGATGAAGTACCCACTTGTTTCTAAGGTTGTCAAAGCAGCTTTATCTCTTTCTCATGGTTCAGCAGATGTGGAAAGAGGGTTCTCAAGCTCACAGAGAGTTATGACCTCTGATCGGGCAAGTATGTCTGAAAGAACTCTGGATGACTATCTTCACGTTAAGGGCGCGTTGCATAAACTCTATGATGGAAAAGTACATTTGGTTCATATAAACAAAGAGCTCTTGAATCTCGCTCAGTCAGCCTATATACATCGTAGGCAGTACCTAGAAGAACAACGTTTAAAGAAAGAACAGGAAAAGAAAGAAGAAGAAGCTAAGGAGAAAGAGCGTATTGCCGAAAACGAATTAGAGAAAAAACTCTCAGCTGAGAGGAAAGGTATTGATGATAAAGAAGTAGTATTAAAACAACTGAAAAGTGATGAAGAAGAGAAAAGAAAAGTAGCTGATACTCTTTTAAAAGATGCAAATGAAAGATTAAAGCAGGCTATTAAAAATAAGGATCTTGTTGCGGCTAATGTTGCACAGGCAATCCTGGAAAGTGCTCAGAAAGTTAAAGAAGAAGCTGACATAAAAAGACATGATGCGGAAAAAATTCAGAAAAATGTTGAGAATAGAAAATCTTCACTAATTACTTCATTTTTCAATAAAAAACCCAAGCAATGAGTTTCAATTACAATTCTTAAGCAGACTGATCATAGAGTACCAAGGATATTTAACGTTCTCTTGGTATGTACATTATATTATTCTAGGAATATTTAAGATGGGTAATTATGTTATAGTTTTATTAGATATAAGATGTAAGTTAAGCGCTGAATAATATGTCAGTAAAATAAATATACAAAATTAACTTATAATGGTGGCAGGGGAAATTGGCCTGAGTAGCTGTAAACCAGTTAACAATATGCCTGCTGATTTTACTTGAACAATGTTTAGTTTTTAATGTTTTTTAATAAGTCTCAAACTAAAATAATGCCGTTGTATGTTAGATTTTGTTTTACAGCTGCTCAGTGGGGAGAAGGGTGGCCAATTATAAAAAATATGTTTTAAACTGTCTCTAATTACTTGTAAATTAATATTAATATGGTCGATGGAGGTCAGTTATTTTATCTTAGGTCAGTAAGAAGTCAGTATTTCAGTGATTTTAGTCAGTAAAATCAGTAATTTAGACCTCAAAACCAGTTTGCAGCCCTGGCAATTTTTATGTTATAGAATTTAAATTCGTGCCTCATCTGAGCCACCTCCCATCCACAGACTCTATTGGAAGCTATGTAAGACTGTGGCGCCTTTTCGCTTCCACAAAGACTGTATATTTTGGAGTAATTTGACATCTCCGTGTCTTTGCTTCGGCAGTTACATTTTAACGTTATGAATATCAGCATATTCTTGTTTATAATTAAATGCCCTTAAACGGGTCTACCACCTGGCTTTGCTGCCCCCATGCGGGCAGAGTGGTAGCCGCTGTTCCCTAGTTTGGTGATTCCCCTTAATTCCCCCCTGTCACTTTCAAAGTTCACCTTGACAACGATAACAGCTATGGCCAGTTAAGGCAGCGCGTAACGTAATGTGCCCCAACCATAGCTGTTAAAGCTAAACCAATTCCACGGTCAGGGTTCGGTGAGGCCGTGACCGCCCGAAAAGTTGGGGAATCACAAGTAAAATACCTTTTGTAACACTAAAATTAGCAATTTATATTTAAATGACATTATTAGTTAGGATGGTGTTTTAACCACCTATATCCCTAGCTTAACCTTCATTAACATAAAATATTAAGTACAAAATTTACAACCTCCTACCATTGCAGTTCCACACTTCACTGTTATGTCACTTCTTTGAGCACCAATCTCCCCCCAAAATTATCCCCACATCTTGTATTGACAACAAGTTTTTACTTTATTTCACATCTTTTAAAACGTTCCCATGCTCACTGATACTAAAACTTGACAATTATATTTGGTCACTTAATTTTAAAATTTATTTACATTTTAAATTATAACTTACATTCTATTGGTCAGTCCCCTTGGGTCTGAAACGGGGGTGTTTTGCGATGAAGTATATAAAAATTCCAGCGCAGATCTACTTTGTGCAGTTACTTCCCCTTTATACCCAACTGTGCTACCTTATCTCTCTCATTTCTTCCAACCTGTCGTCTGAGCTGGAACTCACTATACTTCTCCGCAAAACTCTTCGTTTCGGTTTAAGCAAAACTACTGTCAATGGCTCAACTTGAATTTTGCCATTGACACTGAAAAAATTTTTCAAATTTGCACGCACTGCCTTGTATTTAGGTGTAGCCTCCTTTATGTATAAACACTCTGAGGCAGTGCAGGCACGTGACAGGTACATCAAGATTGTTGCACCTAGAGTGTATTAATGATAATAATGCGTCACGTACTTTTTGGGGTCCCCCTCCCCATTCAAATATGTAGTTACTTTTTCCAATTTCTACCAATTTTGGTGGAGCCGGACCATCGTTGTTTTCACCGCCCGAAGGAAGATCCGCCAACCATGGCCCGCCTCCAAGTTCCGAATTCCATGGCCAGGACTGGTAAGATCGTGACCGCCCGAAAATGGGGGAGGATCCCTTCTAAAAACATATAGAAAAAACAATTAAATTTCATTCATACAATTAATCATTGATAAAATCCTTATGTTGACCAATATAATTTCAAATTTGTAGCGTTGTGCGTTCCAACTATCTCCCTCGTTTCTCTATTCTGTAACACATATGAATTCTTCATTTTTACCTCTATTACCTCGTACGGCCCCTCGTAGAGTAAGAAAAATTTCTTGATCTCCTTATCCTGAGCACTTGATAAATCATGTCGTCGTACCAATACCAGCTGTCCAACCTCATACTGCGTCCACTTACCTTGCATATCATGTCTCTGTTTTCTCTTCTCCCCCTTCGTCAACAAACTTTCATTCGCTAGCCTAAGTTTAACATTGCGACCAATAGTGTTGGTTTCCGGTGGATGCTCAATTAATTGTTCCAAAATTCTCTGCGGACGCTTTCCTCTTATAAGCTCATAAGGTGTGAACCCTGTCGACTCGTGGGTGGTGCAGTTAAGCCAATTTTCAATTTTCTGCACATAGAGTGGCCACTCGCTATGTTTGGCGTGGCAGTATGTCCGGAAAATTCTGCCCAACTCCCTCATGACTCGCTCCGCCTGATTGGACTGTGGATGATACACTGCGGTGTGCTTTGGGATTATACCTTCCCATCCGAGAGTCTGGCGCCATCTTCCGCTGATGAACTGCGGTCCATGGTCGGATAATATCACCTTCGGCTTTCCCACTTTGATCATGTAGTCGCGTGTGATCTTCTCACTCAGCACCTTACTTGTTGCTCGCTTCACGCTATATAACCTTACATATTTGGAAAAAGTATCAAGTACAACAAAAATATGCATCACTCCACCCCTGCCCTTCGGCAATGGGCCATACAAATCTACAGCTACTAAATCAAATGGTTTTTCTACTTTAATGTAATTTAGTTCTCCTTCTAACCTATAATTCACAACTTTAGATTTCGGACATAGTTCGCAAACTCTAAGTATTTTTCGGACGCATTTTTCCATATTTTTAAATAGACAAGATTCCCTTAATACATTCACACACTTCCTTGCCCCAAAATGCCCGTATCTAAGGTGACAATCCCACACTATTTTCTCTACTAGCCCTTCAGGTATAACTAACCTCCAATCCCTCTCTCTCCCCACTACTTTTTTAAACAAACTCCCCTGAAGTACTTGAAAATATTGTTTATATCCAAATTCATCTACATCTGATTCTACACTAGTAATTATTTTGTTTAATTTACTATCGGCTCTTTGCATTACATTGATATCTTTCAATTCTTCCCCAAAAAGTTTATCTTCCCTGGACAATCTATAAATCTCTATATCTTTGATATCTCTACCCGTTCGATTTCTATCTGTGTCTATTCGTGATAATGTGTCTGGCACCCTGTTCTCTACACCCTTAATGTATTCCCAAGAAAAATTATACTCTTGAAGAGCTAACACCCACCTGGTTATCCGGCTGTGTGTGAGTTTACAAGTATTCAGGAACGACAGCGCTTTATGGTCCGTCCTGATGATGGTTTTATTACCCAGCAGATACGTACGGAACTTCTTCACGGCGAACACTATACTGAGGAGCTCCTTCTCG
Source organism: Magicicada septendecula (assembly GCA_034769895.1). Taxonomy (NCBI): domain Eukaryota; kingdom Metazoa; phylum Arthropoda; class Insecta; order Hemiptera; family Cicadidae; genus Magicicada; species Magicicada septendecula. The sequence goes on from CM068369.1 coordinate 384,527,740, forward strand.
GTGGTAGTATAGTTACGCTCTGCGGCTAGCAACGTCCGGCTGGCGAAGGCAATGGTTTTGTGTTCTTTCGCCTCGTCTTCTTGGTACAGCTCCGCTCCAAGTGCTATATTGCTGGCGTCTATCTGTAAGTAGAAATTATCATTAAAATTTGGATGGTTCATTAAAATCATATCAGCGAACTTATTTTTGATTTCGTTAAACGCTGCTCTTTCGTTATCACCCCACCTCCATTGTTTGTTCTTTTGTAGCACTGTGCTGAGTCGGGCCGTCGTCTGTGCGTAGTTTCGCTGGAACTTCCTGTAAAAATTACAGAGACCAAGAAAACTTTGCAATTGTTTTATATTTTTAGGCTCCGGGAACGTCAGGATGGATTCTACTTTATTCGGATTAGCACGTATTCCTGTAGGTGTTATGATGAAACCTAAAAAATGTATTTCGGTCTGCAAAAATTTTGATTTGTCCCAATTCACCGTCAAACCTCCCTGGTATAACTTCTCCAATACATATTCCAAATGTTCTACATGCTCTTCAAATGTTCTAGAAGCTATCAGAATATCATCAACGTATATGGTTAAAAAATCTAAGTTGCGGGGTTGCAAAATTTTGTCAAGACACTTGATAAAACTAGCTACACTGGTGTTCAATCCAAACGGTAGTCTTTTGAATTGATAATTTTTTCCATTGAATAAGAAGGCTGTACATTTTCTACTATTCGCTGCCAACAGAACTTGCCAATACCCGGCGGTTAGGTCTAAAGAGGTCATATATTTCACACCACTGAACTTCTGAAAAATTTCTTCTATAGCTTCGGGTGACTCCCGGTCTGGAATGATTATTTGATTGATTTTGCGGGCATCTAAACATAACCTGACTCTACCATCTTTTTTAATCACTACTACAAAGGGGTTAGAATGTGGTGATACGGATCGCTCAATTATATCTCCCTCTAACATTTTCTCTAATTCAATTTGAACCGCTCTTCTCTTCGCATATGGTACCGGATAACTTCTTTGCACATAGGGTGCGTGTTCCCTTACCTTTAACTCGCATTCATAGTTTCTTGCCCTCCCCGGTATATCGGCAAACATTTCTCTAAAATTCTCTACTACTAGCCACAACGATTCACATTGAGAACTCCCTATTGCGCCACCCTCACTACAAAATTTAAATGCTCTCTCATCCCATAAGTGATCTGCATTCTCTTCACATTCTATTTTACTCTCACTACATACATTCATACTAACTTCCATTTCTTGTTTATTAACCCGATTATGTATCACCCCGATCCCTGAAATTCTCACCGTATCTACCACCCGCTCGAAATTAATACGGACTGGTTCTACTTCGCTGTTTAATTCTAACACCCGTTTATGAAAATCAATCACCGCCTTATGTTTGATCAGAAAATCATTTCCCAATATGACCTCAAGATTTAATCCCCGTACGACTAGAAATGTATTATCGTACCCTACCCCGTTAATTATCATGTTTAAATGTACTTGTTTCGTGACTCTTTTACTTCTAACTCCTGTAATACCTACAATCGTCACCCCGCTACTGGCAAAGATGGAATATTTTTATTTATTTCTTTTAACTCATCTAGTACGTGTTCAGAAATAACAGAGATTTCGCTACCTGTATCTATTAAAGTTTTAATCTCCTTACCTTCTATGTTGATTTTCACCTCAGTCAGTCCATTCTCCCCTCTCCCTGCTTCGAAATCTTCCTCCTCCAATAATTCCTCAGATAAATCAGTTATAACAACGTTATTTTGGTACATGTCATTCATTTGGACCCCAGAATCTTCTGGCGACAACGGTCGGGTCTGGTGTTCCATTGTCTCTCTTAGTTTCCCGCAGATGTGCTCGCCACTGCTGGGTTGTATCCTCTTTCGTGCTGGTCTCCTTGCTGTTCATGAGCGTTGCCTCTCGGCGCTCCTCCTTGTTCCCCTCCCCTTCGTTGGTATGCATGCTGGTTCTGTGCGGGTTGTGGTCCCTGTCGCTGCCCCGGTCTCTCTCTTCTGCATCTAAAACAAAAATTCTGTGAATCATAATTCTCCTGTGAACACGCTGGACAAGTCCACATTGGTCCTCGATTATTTTGTTCTCGTCTGGGGTATGCCGGTCCATTTGTAGGTCCCCTCGGCGGTCCCTGATTACCTCCGTTATTCATATTCTGCTGGTGGTGACGGCGACTCAATTCTTGGTCCCGGATGTTCTGAAACACATCTAAAATGTTTTCTAGTTCGCTAATATTAGCTATCTCCCGCGTCATTAGTGTTATTTGTACTTCCCTTGGCAAATGCTTGCTTATATGCCTCACGAAAGATCTAAATGGTAATGGCGGTTCCAAGTATTTCGCCTCATTAAATATTCTCATCACATACCCTGTTATATTATTATTGGGCCCCCCAAAATTCCCGGTTCCCATAATTCTACTTCGCAACACTTCTTGGTCTTCTTCGGACCAATATTTATTTCTGAATGCGGACTCAAAACTTTCAAAACACCCCCATTCCGTTTTGTGTACCTCGGCCCATATCTCCGAACTACCCTTGAAACATTTTAGAATTTTCAATAGTTGTACCTCCCAGCTATTTGTATTAAATTTATTAAATTCTCTCACTCTACTTATGAACTGCATAGGATGCACTCTTTTATTATCACAACTAAATGTTTCCAACTCAACTTCACTGCATACGTCACGAGTCATAATTACTCGCTCGGTAACGGTGTTTGCTTGTTGGCTGATGGCCATGCTCAATTCATTTTTTACATTCATGAAATTTTTCTCAACGTTCATTAATTTAAGGTTACTATCAGATTCAAGGTCACTTATTGTATTGTGTATTGTCTTAAATTCGATCTTACAATCGTTTTCTATTTCACTTATTTTAAGGTTATTATTTTCAATCTGATTCATGGCATAACTAACCTTACATTCAGTATTGGTGTTGCATTCACTTATTTGTTTTCAACAATTGTGTTTATTACACTACATTGTTCAGTGATATGTTTCTCTACTTTATTAGTTATATCATTGGTTATATCAGAAACACGGCACTCTAATTGCTCATTTATGGACTCTGACAATTGTGATTTCATACTTTCACAACGTTCATCAATATGTTTATCTAGTACACGACTCAAATTATCAAATTGTACATTAATACTCTGCTGCAACTGAATATTCTGTTGTTCGAATTTTATATTAAAATTGCTATTCTGAACGTCAAAACAACAGTCAAATTTTTCGTCACTAGAGTTAAAACGGCTCTCAAATTTTTTGTCAATTGCATCAAACTTGTCATTCTGTATATCAAATTTTTTATTAAAATTACTATTTTGCATGTCAAATTTTATGTTAATATCACTAGACATGGTTCTCATGAAATTAAATAGGTCGTCCAGTGACAACTCTTTTGCTTTACTTGTTACGGGAGTTGATATCGCTCCCGGTGTACTAAGTACAGATACTTCTACATTATACTCATTTATTGACGTTAATTCTGTTTGAATACCGGAGTCAGCATTTACTTGACTCTCGGTCTGACTGTCAGATAAGCTGACTTCATTGTTATCTGCCATTTCTTATTTTATACTTGATACTTGTGTGTAAATATAATATAATCAATATAATGTATTGTATAGCCAATTTTGCGTGAATAACGCACTTTTGTTTTATTCCGCTAACCCCAAAAACATGTTTGTATCTTTTCTGTAGGTACTATAACATCTTCTCTTGTGTTATAACTTAGGGAACCCGCAATAATTGGATCTGCCAATTATACAGGCTGCCTTAGTTGTGACGAGCTGAAAATAATCACAACAAATAAAACAATTCTTATAGCAGGATATTAGGAAGGGGAGACTGTTGATTTATGCACTCAGTTTACTCGGTACTCAGATGACATCTCTTTATTACATTTGGTGATTAAGTTCTCTATTGAAAGTTCTCAAACAATATAGTTTACTATATGATTATATATAGATATTACTCCTTTACAAAGGGCCCTTAAAATATGATGTACATCTATTTTATTTATTCCACGGATCCGAGATAGAATATATTAAAAGAATAATGGTCACCTTGCCATATACAATATTGAAAATTTAACCATTTGAAGAATGGTTTTTATTAAGCTTTTAAAACAACAAAACTTTTAGTTTAAACTTTTACTCTTTTGCTATAACCAGTGTTATTAGATTTCAGACTACATGTTACATATAATGTCTGTCTTTTAAAGTCTTTAAATGTTATTACATTTAAAACAGAAGTTTTAAAGTCTTTAATATGATACGTTAAATTGTCTTTTGTGGATTATAATTTTTTGTAACTCTTAACCATGGAAGACAAGCCTCCATGTCACCTGTGTGTTTCCTGAAGTTGCTGCTGAATAGGTTCTTCGGTCCTCCGGTGTTTCCTGAAGGTCGGTCGTTACCTTACCATCCTGTGACGGTGAAGTTCCTGAAGTATGTCAAATCATTCCGGGGGCGGTACACTCATCTCAGGCGACTGTAGTAATTCTTAGTAATTATTGTAGTTAGAATAAATAAATAGAAAGTTTGTTTCACTGTTATACACTTCACATGATTATAGATTAGTTGAATATCACCTTCTTATTTGTAGTACTGTACAAATTACATAGTTTGTTATTTGATAATAGAGAGAGATGTCATCACCGCACAAATTTACTTATTTAAATAGTCATTGAATCAAGCCTTTCACATTTTTATATATACGTAGGGAAACAACGCTTTACGCTGCTTATGGCGTGAGCGTTCCATTGCAAGTGGCAGAAATAGTTAAGGGGGAGAGTAGTAATCTCAAGACAAATACTAGGCAACATAAAAGTAGTTCCGTGTTTCTAATTTAATTAAAGGACTAAAGTTTGATTAAATTATTAACTAGAGATATTCTTAGTTACAGAGGTTATCAAAGTACGTAACAGTGGTCTTATTTAATTATTTACATAATAACAAATTTACAATAATACTTAGTTTATTTAGGGGTCAGAAAACAAGTTGATTCTGGTTAGCGCCTGTTTCTGCAGGATTAATTAACAAGCTTTACCCTTTCTGTACAATTGTATTCCCTTTTAATTTATTATTAGACTTTATATTAAATATTATTATTATTTAATGATTTCAATGAGATTTAGTTTAAAATGTGAGATTTTATTAAAAATTTAAAATTTCTCAGCTTATACATTATCAACTTAATTAATTAACATATTTTTTATTAATGAAATCGTCAGATACTCCGCCGCTTAAGCCACAGACTCCGGTTTATTTGTTCAGGAATGTACCGGGAGTATGTTTGGGGACAACGTGTGTAATTATTTATTATTACTATTATTTATTATCAGTACACGGGTTTTTTTTTATCTCTTTAAATGATCTTGTTCTCATTTAAATGTTCTCCTCCGTGAAATTCCCTTTTTCTCACTTCTTACAATGCTAATTTATATTTTAATCCTTAATACTAATTTCCCTAATTATACGTAACTCACAATGTCGTGGCCCGACTGACATCAGCTTACTCTAACTCTACAAGTTAGCTTCCAGCATTCATTAAATGATCTTTGGCACCTTTCTGCCCTACCATTACACCTTTCAGTCGGCGCCGTTGTGACTTGTTACTTTACATGTATATAATTCTTTCTTGATTATATACCATAGATTTACTTCTAAAATAATCTAAAGAGGATCCCATACTCCACTCTAGATTATAGTTAGTTGAGAGAAGCGGAATCTCACGAAGATAATTCTTATTATCTCTTTAACAATAACTAAACAAACTATGCGAAAGGGGAGACACTTTACACAATTCATTGTAATACGCAGGGGTGGTTTTCATTGTTTAGGGAGGCTACCTTTTATACAATAGAGAGAGGGTGGCTGCTTACTACAATACTGAACATGCTTTATTTTCTCTAACTTGCCACCACTGGTTGTTCACTATTCAACTATACTTTTATTATTATTTACCTTTCTCTTATTTACTGCTACACGTTACACAAAGTTATTTAACTTAAGATTTATTCAGCAATTATTTTTCACTTATTATTACTTTGGGGGTTTAAAAAAACTTACCTATAATTATTTCCTATCGACTTACCATATTTATTTAGGACACTTTATTTACTTTGTTTTTTTTTTATTTGGCTCAGTTTACAAGTTTACTGTTTTGGGACATGGGGTTTAATAATTTATCTAACAAGGGAGGGTTAACTGAGTCATTTATTCATTTGAAATTTAAGTCATAATATTATTTGCTCTACTATACTGCACACAATTATCGCCTACACAGTTTAGTACATGGTAAACATTTATTAACAGTTATTATTAAACATTTGCATTAGTTTCTATTTAAACGATCAGCTGTTACGCTGGAAAGTAGGTCAGACTAGTTTTAAACAATGGCATTGTTTTGCTTACAAAGGGGGACTCAACTAGAGGGTGAATGCATTGTCCAACTCAACTTGCGGGAGACCAACTATGACAGTTTTAAACAATCGGCAACAGGAAACTTACATGTCCGAGTTTGTCGTGAAGGTGACACATTGATGAATGAGACTTTTAACAAGTACCTACATGGTTTGTTTACATGGGATTATATGTTAATATTACTTTACACGTATTATATTTACAAATAAAGTTACCTATACTATATTACTATAATATTAATTATTATTTTTATTTTATTTAAAATTTCGACACATATTAAAATACATGAGTGAATAGATCAACAGCTTGTGTGTGTGGGATATCGGGACACAATTACTTCTTTCTTTTCTCTTACGCAAAATTAGCAAAATAGAGCAGAGTGGCGCAATTTATTCGTGACACTCTGTACACAATTAATATTAAACAACAGCAATTAAGCATAACAACAGCAATTAAGCAAAACAACAGCAATTAAGCAAAACAACAGCAATTAAGCAAAACAACAGCAATTAAGCAGCAGTGGCGCAATTTATAACATCTTCTCTTGTGTTATAACTTAGGGAACCCGCAATAATTGGATCTGCCAATTATACAGGCTGCCTTAGTTGTGACGAGCTGAAAATAATCACAACAAATAAAACAATTCTTATAGCAGGATATTAGGAAGGGGAGACTGTTGATTTATGCACTCAGTTTACTCGGTACTCAGATGACATCTCTTTATTATATTTGGTGATTAAGTTCTCTATTGAAAGTTCTCAAACAATATAGTTTACTATATGATTATATATAGATATTACTCCTTTACAAAGGGCCCTCAAAATATGATGTACATCTATTTTATTTATTCCACGGATCCGAGATAGAATATATTAAAAGAATAATGGTCACCTTGCCATATACAATATTGAAAATTTAACCATTTGAAGAATGGTTTTTATTAAGCTTTTAAAACAACAAAACTTTTAGTTTAAACTTTTACTCTTTTGCTATAACCAGTGTTATTAGATTTCAGACTACATGTTACATATAATGTCTGTCTTTTAATGTCTTTAAATGTTATTACATTTAAAACAGAAGTTTTAAAGTCTTTAATATGATACGTTAAATTGTCTTTTGTGGATTATAATTTTTTGTAACTCTTAACCATGGAAGACAAGCCTCCATGTCACTTGTGTGTTTCCTGAAGTTGCTGCTGAATAGGTTCTTCGGTCCTCCGGTGTTTCCTGAAGGTCGGTCGTTACCTTACCATCCTGTGACGGTGAAGTTCCTGAAGTATGTCAAATCATTCCGGGGGCGGTACACTCATCTCAGGCGACTGTAGTAATTCTTAGTAATTATTGTAGTTAGAATAAATAAATAGAAAGTTTGTTTCACTGTTATACACTTCACATGATTATAGATTAGTTGAATATTACCTTCTTATTTGTAGTACTGTACAAATTACATAGTTTGTTATTTGATAATAGAGAGAGATGTCATCACCGCACAAATTTACTTATTTAAATAGTAATTGAATCAAGCCTTTCACATTTTTATATATACGTAGCGAAACAACGCTTTACGCTGCTTACGGCGTGAGCGCTCCATTGCAAGTGGCAGAAATAGTTAAGGGGGAGAGTAGTAATCTCAAGACAAATACTAGGCAACATAAAAGTAGTTCCGTGTTTCTAATTTAATTAAAGGACTAAAGTTTGATTAAATTATTAACTAGAGATATTCTTAGTTACAGAGGTTATCAAAGTACGTAACAGTGGTCTTATTTAATTATTTATATAATAACAAATTTACAATAATACTTAGTTTATTTAGGGGTCAGAAAACAAGTTGATTCTGGTTAGCGCCTGTTTCTGCAGGATTAATTAACAAGCTTTACCCTTTCCGTACAATTGTATTCCCTTTTAATTTATTATTAGACTTTATATTAAATATTATTATTATTTAGTGATTTCAATGAGATTTAGTTTAAAATGTGAGATTTTATTAAAAATTTAAAATTTCTCAGCTTATACATTATCAACTTAATTAATTAACTTTTTTTTTATTAATGAAATCGTCAGATACTCCGCCGCTTAAGCCACAGACTCCGGTTTATTTGTTCAGGAATGTACCGGGAGTATGTTTGGGGACAACGTGTGTAATTATTTATTATTACTATTATTTATTATTAGTACACGGTTTTTTTTTTATCTCTCTTTAAATGATCTTGTTCTCATTTAAATGTTCTCCTCCGTGAAATTCCCTTTTTCTCACTTCTTACAATGCTAATTTATATTTTAATCCTTAATACTAATTTCCCTAATTATACGTAACTCACAATGTCGTGGCCCGACTGACATCAGCTTACTCTAACTCTACAAGTTAGCTTCCAGCATTCATTAAATGATCTTTGGCACCTTTCTGCCCTACCATTACACCTTTCAGTCAGCGCCGTTGTGACTTGTTACTTTACATGTATATAATTCTTTCTTGATTATATACCATAGATTTACTTCTAAAATAATCTAAAGAGGATCCCATACTCCACTCTAGATTATAGTTAGTTGAGAGAAGCGGAATCTCACGAAGATAATTCTTATTATCTCTTTAACAATAACTAAACAAACTATGCGAAAGGGGAGACACTTTACACAATTCATTGTAATACGCAGGGGTGGTTTTCATTGTTTAGGGAGGCTACCTTTTATACAATAGAGAGAGGGTGGCTGCTTACTACAATACTGAACACGCTTTATTTTCTCTAACTTGCCACCACTGGTTGTTCACTATTCAACTATACTTTTATTATTATTTACCTTTCTCTTATTTACTGCTACACGTTACACAAAGTTATTTAACTTAAGATTTATTCAGCAATTATTTTTCACTTATTATTACTTTGGGGGTTTAAAAAAACTTACCTAGAATTATTTCCTATCGACTTACCATATTTATTTAGGACACTTTATTTACTTTGTTTTTTTTTTATTTGGCTCAGTTTACAAGTTTACTGTTTTGGGACATGGGGTTTAATACTTTACCTAACAAGGGAGGGTTAACTGAGTCATTTATTCATTTGAAATTTAAGTCATAATATTATTTGCTCTACCATACTGCACACAATTATCGCCTACACAGTTTAGTACATGGTAAACATTTATTAACAGTTATTATTAAACATTTGCATTAGTTTCTATTTAAACGATCAGCTGTTACGCTGGAAAGTAGGTCAGACTAGTTTTAAACAATGGCATTGTTTTGCTTACAAAGGGGGACTCAACTAGAGGGTGAATGCATTGTCCAACTCAACTTGCGGGAGACCAACTATGACAGTTTTAAACAATCGGCAACAGGAAACTTACATGTCCGAGTTTGTCGTGAAGGTGACACATTGATGAATGAGACTTTTAACAAGTACCTACATGGTTTGTTTACATGGGATTATATGTTAATATTACTTTACATGTATTATATTTACAAATAAAGTTACCTATACTATATTACTATAATATTAATTATTATTTTTATTTTATTTAAAATTTTGACACATATTAAAATACATGAGTGAATAGATCAACAGCTTGTGTGTGTGGGATATCGGGACACAATTACTTCTTTCTTTTCTTTTACGCAAAATTAGCAAAATAGAGCAGAGTGGCGCAATTTATTCGTGACACTCTGTACACAATTAATATTAAACAACAGCAATTAAGCATAACAACAGCAATTAAGCAAAACAACAGCAATTAAGCAGCAGTGGCGCAATTTATAACATCTTCTCTTGTGTTATAACTTAGGGAACCCGCAATAATTGGATCTGCCAATTATACAGGCTGCCTTAGTTGTGACGAGCTGAAAATAATCACAACAAATAAAACAATTCTTATAGCAGGATATTAGGAAGGGGAGACTGTTGATTTATGCACTCAGTTTACTCGGTACTCAGATGACATCTCTTTATTACATTTGGTGATTAAGTTCTCTATTGAAAGTTCTCAAACAATATAGTTTACTATATGATTATATATAGATATTACTCCTTTACAAAGGGCCCTCAAAATATGATGTACATCTATTTTATTTATTCCATGGATCCGAGATAGAATATATTAAAAGAATAATGGTCACCTTGCCATATACAATATTGAAAATTTAACCATTTGAAGAATGGTTTTTATTAAGCTTTTAAAACAACAAAACTTTTAGTTTAAACTTTTACTCTTTTGCTATAACCAGTGTTACTAGATTTCAGACTACATGTTACATATAATGTCTGTCTTTTAAAGTCTTTAAATGTTATTACATTTAAAACAGAAGTTTTAAAGTCTTTAATATGATACGTTAAATTGTCTTTTGTGGATTATAATTTTTTGTAACTCTTAACCATGGAAGACAAGCCTCCATGTCACCTGTGTGTTTCCTGAAGTTGCTGCTGAATAGGTTCTTCGGTCCTCCGGTGTTTCCTGAAGGTCGGTCGTTACCTTACCATCCTGTGATGGTGAAGTTCCTGAAGTATGTCAAATCATTCCGGGGGAGGTACACTCATCTCAGGCGACTGTAGTAATTCTTAGTAATTATTGTAGTTAGAATAAATAAATAGAAAGTTTGTTTCACTGTTATACACTTCACATGATTATAGATTAGTTGAATATCACCTTCTTATTTGTAGTACTGTACAAATACATAGTTTGTTATTTGATAATAGAGAGAGATGTCATCACCGCACAAATTTACTTATTTAAATAGTCATTGAATCAAGCCTTTCACATTTTTATATATACGTAGCGAAACAACGCTTTACGCTGCTTACGGCGTGAGCGCTCCATTGCAAGTGGCAGAAATAGTTAAGGGGGAGAGTAGTAATCTCAAGACAAAGACTAGGCAACATAAAAGTAGTTCCATGTTTCTAATTTAATTAAAGGACTAAAGTTTGATTAAATTATTAACTAGAGATATTCTTAGTTACAGAGGTTATCAAAGTACGTAACAGTGGTCTTATTTAATTATTTACATAATAACAAATTTACAATAATACTTAGTTTATTTAGGGGTCAGAAAATAAGTTGATTCTGGTTAGCGCCTGTTTCTGCAGGATTAATTAACAAGCTTTACCCTTTCTGTACAATTGTATTCCCTTTTAATTTATTATTAGACTTTATATTAAATATTATTATTATTTAATGATTTAAATAAGATTTAGTTTAAAATGTGAGATTTTATTAAAAATTTAAAATTTCTCAGCTTATACATTATCAACTTAATTAATTAACATATTTTTTATTAATGAAATCGTCACAGTACAGTCTTTACTTAATTTTTAATTAACAAAAACTGTCCCTGTTCGGGCGCCATTGTATATTTAATTACAGTTTTAAAATATACAAAATACATAAATACAAATTCCACCTACCTTCAAAATTTCGTTTCTCTGGGGCCAGGATTCTTTCGTACGAACGCTAGATACTAAAGCGTTACGAGCTTTAAATAAATTATTAAATACTGAAATTTGTCACTTACCAGTTACAATTATTTACCAGGGTTTACCAGGGTGTCGTCTGATGTACTTAGGCAGAGAAAAACAGGCAATGCAATGACAAACACACATTGATGTGGTTAATTGACACTTTTTTATTAACTTTTAATTTTGTAATATTAATTACTAAATTTTAACTCCCTCTTCATCAATTTCTTTTATATTACATCGTTAATAATTATTGGAATATCAGTTCAATTCTGATTTACTAGCTATTCATTCGAAAAACTTTGCTTGAAAACACTGATACTTGTTATACATGAAATGAAAATAGTTGCGATACTTATGACTAAGCACTTAGCATTCTAACCATGGTATCTAAATTATGAAAGCGACCCATATTGCTCTCTCTCTCTCTCTCATACCATAAAATTCCCCATAATTTAGTTATAACCCCATAATTTAGATTTAGTGCTTTTAAATTGATTTTTGTTTGTTAATAGATGTTTAAATGATTACTTTTCTGAAATTAGATCCATAACGACCACGTGGTGAATTTAGTTCATTGTTGTTTTCCTTGTTGTCTGAATAGGGTTCACTTTTTATGTCCGAAAAGTTTCTGCTGTTAATTTAGATATTCACCAATCACATTTTGCACTACTTTTTTGTTTCTGCACTCACATAATAAAAATTTTACTTTAACACGTGGTACTGTTGTACAGCCGGCCGGCTGTCGGTGTTGAAGGCGACAACGTAGTTTTCCTAAGCGTCTATATAAACCACGCCTTTTTCATCCATGGCAACTATGTTCGTGATTGGTCGGTAAAAATCACGTGACGCTTTAATGAGTCGTCACGTGATATCACTTGTGGAGCGAGTCTGAGTAGTTTCGTTCTGTCTTTGGGCTCGCTAAGAAGTTTGTGCTTTTTGCCAACGGAAAACGCAATCATCCGCGCACCGGTTCGCATTCCAACACCTCAAGGAGCAGTGCTCATTGCAGGGCTCTGATAAAATGTGCGTCTTGGTGCCCTGACGAAGTAAAACAAGGAATGTTAATTGTTCAAAACTGAGGCCCTGTTTGGGTAGACCTTATGTTACACTTATAATTGCAATAACAAATAAAACCCCTCAAAATTGTCCCATCACAATACCCCCCCCAATGAGAGATCTTCTGCCGAAACAGAAGATATCTCATTGCCAAAACCCCTAAGAGGACCGGTGAGGAACTGGTGCCAACAACCCCCCTTTGTTCTTACACTTCATGGGTAAACGACCCCCCTGGCTCGGCGACTATGGACGTATCTGAACAAGATCACTGGACTTCTCTGTATGAGATCCCAACACCGAAAACTCGAACAGACACGCAACATGGCGCTCCTTACCTTCTATCATGCTACCCCAAAAATCCTCAATCCCTGGCTTATATCATGCCAGATCCTCAACCGATGTGTTCCCCCTTATCATGCACACTGGGTCGCCTTCAGCAATACTGGGCGCATACATGTACTTGTTAATTCCTACCTATCAAATTTTAAAAGTTTCAGTTAAATTAACATGAAGAATTTTTTTTTTCAAAACAAAAAAAATTTAAATTCAAAAATTTACATTTTATAAAATATTTTTTTTTTTTTTTCAATGGGAGATTTATTTGAACTTATTTAAACTAATGAATAAACAAAATTGGCATCGCTTCCTTGCCCAAACTGGTTTAGTATAGAACACCATCCATCAGCTGACCAAAACTGGGTCAAGTCCAGATCCTTGACCTACATACGTTATGTACAAGTTACATCTGTGAATACATTAAACTCCTGTAAAATTCAGTCTGGCAACACAAAAACATAATAAAATACAACATTTAAAATTAACAAAATATTATTATACTTAACAATTGGATTGACATTTAAATTATTCAAATAGACACTTTACAATTTTACATTTTCAAATTCTATTAAAATTTTCCCTGGTTTCAATCAAAATTTTACCTTTTTACTATGAATCTCTTTTCTTTGATAATCTCATCTCCACTACTTTGGGTGATTTAGTTATTTATACTGGCTTGAACAAATTGCAAATCATTCCTAAGTGATATTCTACAGCTGATCAGCTGACATCCCTAGCTAATTGTAAACACATTTCAAAATTGAACAAATTGCATGAAATATATTTTTATCAATTCTTATATCTAACGTACAACAATAAAATAATACACTTAAAATTATAGCATGAACAACTTGTATTGACTGTCTGAGCAGCTAGTTATTTAACAGAGCACAAGCAGTTTTTATAGGATCAAATTTGAATTAGTAAAACATTTTTATGTTATAAAATTTACATTCGTGGCTCCTCTGAGCCACCTCCCGGCCACACACACTATTTCAAATTATTATAATTCTTTAACTACTGTCTTCAAATTTAAATGTAGTTATTTATTTAAATTGCAAAATATTATTTTTATTATTTCAACAATTACCTGCATACATCCATTGTTTACATAACATTTTACAATACCTACAATTGAATTCACTACATATTTATTTACAAATTATTCGTCATTATTATTCAATTTATCACACTTCATTTGGTAAAGCAGTCCATTCCAAAACCATTAATTACATGATTAAACGCTCAATAAACATTTATTGTGTCTACCCCCAATCATCGTACAAAAATCTGGTTTTACGTTTACACAGTTCATTCTTTACTAAATACATTATATTATTTTTATCAATATAAAGATTATCCAAACTCTTATATTCTTCCACAATATCAACAGGATTATTCCCTGTTATTAAATTATGTAATTTATTGTCATCGAGTATAGTCCAGTCGCCTTTAGTACGATCTGTCATAGTTATGTCAATTACAGTTTCATTATCATTATTATCTGCTGCTGTGTTCGCTTTGTGACGTACTAATCGATCACATTTATTATTATTATTACCAAATTTCAAATTAACTCTTACTTACCGGCACGATAGCTTCAACAAGGTCACAGGATTCGATCACATGTAGCTGGATACAAACATGGTCTATGGGTTACGCAAAGCACTGATACAACTCATTTATGAAGAGAATTAATATTTATTATTATTTAATCTTGAATGATTGTAAACTCATGAAGATTCATTTGGATACATACTTTCAAAGTTGTGCAACACTAGCATAATCACACTTATTAACTACAGCTTACCTTGTTGTATATTACACAAAACACAATTATCAATACAAACACAAACAGAAACAGCCCAGCTTTGCCATTCCACATTCATTCATATTTGAAAGAAACAAAGAACCCCTTAACACATTTTTCTATAATAATGCCCCCCCGTCGACCTCGCGGTCATCGCGCCCGTACTAAGTCCTCGTTCAGGCGTCCGAAAGAGAAACGAAACTATTAATTCATTTATGCTCACTCATTACTGTTGTTATTTCACTTGTACACTGTTGATTAACGTTCCAAATTTTAACTGTGAGGTCGGCCGACCTTAAAAAAAAACTGTTAACAAAATTTAGAGGGACCGCATGCGGTCGGTTGGTAAGAGGCACTGGGCAGAAGTTTTTTCTCTGTTCCCTCTCCACAGTTTTCAATACGGGAACTCACTGCCTTGGGCGTCGTCGCCGAAGCTGCGGCCCATGCTATGCATGTTGTTTTTTGAGTCAATGTCGCATATGATCTTCTCTAGGCATTGGGTGACGTCATTTAAGTGGGCTTGGCCTAAGCAACACTTCCTTAGTGAAACCAAAGGAACGATGAAAATTTCACTCTCTGGCCATCTTGGTTTGTTGCCAGAGCTTGGGTAGGCGCTCCTACTTGGTGTGCGTATGGGAGTGCAATGCCACACTCTCGCATAGTTCTTAGAAATTTGTGGAGGTGCAAATTCTTCAGCCGCATTACACAACAACAACTGCGTCTATGCCTTTGTTTGAAACTGTTTCTTAACACAATGGAAATAACGTTGCCATGCGTTCTGTTATAATGGAATGAATCTGGTTGCACAATAATTTTCCTAACTTTTGACAAGCCCGCATCAAAATGAAAGAAATAAAAATATAAATGCCCCAAACTGTTAAAAATAAAAATACCCAAAAATTGACACGCTACAATACCCCCTCGATGAGAATTCTGCTGTCCACGACAGAAGAAATCTCATCGATAAACCCCGAAGAGGACCGGTGAGGAACTGGTGCCAACAACCCCCTGGTTCTTAATCTGCATGGGTACACGACCCCCCTGGCTCAGCGACTATGGACTCATCTGAACGAGATCACTGGACTTCTCCGTAAGAGATCCCAACACCGAGAAATCGAACAGACTCGCACCACAGCCCACCTCACCTTTTAACATGCTACCCCCGCAAAATCCTCAATCCCTGGCTAAAATTATTCCAGCTCCTCCGCCGATATGTTTCCCCTTTTTTGCAAGCTGGGCTGCCTTTAGCAAGTACTGGGCTCACACACACTCACATTACATGATACCATAACACATAAAAAAATAAAAAATTTCTTTTAAAATTTATTATAAATTTAAAATTCAAAAAAATAATCTTTTATCAAAAAATTCTCTTCCTTGTTTTTCTAATTTTTTGTTTCAAATGACTTAACCTAGACATTTCTACTAATATAAACACATCCTTACTCTAACATGCGAACCACTTATAGTCTACCAATACAATGCAATACAATAAAATAAACATAATTAATGCACACATAATAAAAGAATCATTATCTAAAATATTCATTCGCTGGCAGGCGAAAAATCAAGTTTTTTTTTTCTCAAAAAAAAAATTAAAATTTTCAAAATTTTAAAATTAAAAAAAAAATTATTCATTAAATATTTATTAAATTTATTTATTAAATAACATATTTATTAAAATTATTCAAATATTGGTTTGAATTAATTAAACAAACAAATTAAAATTGGCTTCCTACTATACAAGCTTAGTAGGTGTATGACCTCATCAGCTGATCGAAACTAGGTCAAGTTCCAGACCCTTGACCTACATATGTTATGTATGCTTTCTGAAAATACACTGAACATCTGTAATATCCTACCTTGAAATACAAAACAACAAAACA
The DNA here is from genome assembly GCA_034769895.1 of Magicicada septendecula. NCBI lineage: Eukaryota > Metazoa > Arthropoda > Insecta > Hemiptera > Cicadidae > Magicicada > Magicicada septendecula. The sequence goes on from CM068369.1 coordinate 384,544,720, forward strand.
AAATATTTAAAGCAAACAAAATATTAATATAATAATCAAGTTGACATTTAAATTATTTGAAATAAACAATTCTTGACTTTACATTATTTTCAATTCTATTAAAATTCTGTCACTGGTTTCGAAAAAATAAAAATTTTATATTCTTTATCATAAATTTCTCTCTTTTTGCTTAACAATCCTACTCTTCATTTAACAATCTCGCTATACTTTACTGTGGGTGATGTAATTTATTTATTCTCATTTACCGTACTAGATCTGTATGCATATATAATCTTTATCTCTTTGACTCTAACTTCTAACAACTTCAACTCCCATGACACCCATCTCTTCCAAAATATCTACCCCAAAACACTCTAAACCCAACTTACCATTAAACACAAATCGCCGCCTTCTCTACATATAAAAAAAATATACTCTCTAACCCTTTGTACATAGGATACGTGTTTCCCCTACCCAAAACTCAATTCCCTTATTTGGCGGCCTGGATTCTACCTAAGGCGGCCCCTTCCCCACTAAAATCTATCCCTATCCCGTCCCAACCCTTGTTGCGGACTCCCCAAATACACTACCCTCTATTACAAAATTGCCATCCCCAAAAATCTCAATCTCATCACCTTACTACAATTACACAAAATAACCTCATTAATTATAAACACAAATATATCATTCAAAACTATACAATTATTCTCTGTAACTACTGTGTCAACATCAATACTTCACAAAACTACATTACTTCAAAAGAATATTACATTATATCATCTCTACGATGTCAACTTCAACTTTGAATTCAATTTGGACAGGTCTACGTGTCCCATAAAATATTCATCACCCAAAAAACTATCTCTTATTAGATTTCACAAATCGTTACTTTATTTCTCATTTTATCACATTATTTTTTATCATTACTTCAAAACATCTGTAATACATCAAACATTACATTGAGCATCAATTACTTAAAACATTTATAACTAATATACCAGTGACATGTTATTGCTGATCAGCTGATATCCTACTAACACAATGAAAACACATATCAAATTGAACAAATTACATGGAATACATTATCAATACTTACTTCTATTATGTTGATTGCCTGCCAGGCGTTTACTTATTGGCTTACAAAAAAAAATAGACATATAATGAAAACACATATTCTTATCAATGCTTATCTAACAGACAACAATAAAATAATACACTTAAAATTGTAGCATGAACACCTTATTTTTAAATATCTAAGCAGCTAGTTACCTGAACAGAGCACAAGCAGTTTTATTTAATCAAACTTTGAATAAAATGTTATGTTATAAAATTTACATTCGTGACTCCTTTGCGTCACCTCCCAGCCACACACACTATTTCAGATTATGGTGGACTGTGGCGCCCATTCGCTTCCACAGAGACTGTATATTTTGGAGCAGGGTTTACCTCTCCGTGTCTCTGCTTCCGCTATTAAGTTTAAACATTGTTGAACATCATCATGTCCTTGTTATATAATGATACACCCTTAAGACGGATCTACCACCTGTCTTGCTACCCCAAAGCGGGCAGAGTGGCAGCCGCTGTTCCATAGTTCCGGGAGATTTCCTCTAATTGTCACCCCCCAATGAATTTCTAATATATACCAATTTCAAGTCAGCTATGGTCAAGGGACTTGATATGACCATAGCTGGCCGCTAGCCAAAACCACGGTTAGTGCTGGTAAGACAGTAACCGCCCGAAAAGTCGAGGAAATCTAAACTTCATTTCACTGCCTGTTATACATCAATACCATTATTTGCGACACGGTCATTTAGTAATGTGTGTAAAATTTTTACTTTACACGGATAAGGTGTGCCGCACATTTATCGCCATTTTGGCCTCCGATGGAGGTAACACTCACTGTTACCCCCAACCCATTTCGCTACTTGCGAGAGCACAGGCCACCCCCACAATAGCCACTTAATAACTAACTAATTAATTAACAAATGAAACTAATCTTTCTACATTTGCAGTTCCACACTCCATTGTTCTATCACTTCATTTTGCACCAATCTACCCCCCAAAATCATCCCCACTTCTTGTATTGATACCAAGTTTTTATTTTGTTACACATTTTTTAAAACGTTCCCATACTCACAGATACTAAAACTCGACAATTATGTTTGGTCACTTAATTCTAGAATTTATTTACATTTGAAATAATACACATCCAAAATTGTTTTGGTATATATATATATATATATTTTTTTTAAATTGGCGATTATGGACGCACCTGAAACGGGGGTGTTCTGCGATGAGGCAAAATATGTTCCAGCTCAGATCTGCTTTGTGCAGTTACTTCCCCTTTTGTGCAAATTGCACTACCTTATCTTCTCATTTCTTCCAACCCGTCGTCTGAGCGGGAACCCACCCCACCTCTCCGCAAAACTCTTCATTTCGGTGTAAGCAAAACTGTTGTCAATGGCTCAGCTGAAATGTTTTCGCCACAGACACTGAAAATATTTAAGTTTGTATGCACTGCCCTGTATTTAGGTGTAGCCTCCTTTATATATAACACTCTAGGGCAGTGCAGGCACGTGACCGGTACATCAAAATTGTTGCACCTGGAGTGTATAAAAAATTTTAATTCGTCATGTACCTGTTTGGGGTCCCCCTCCCCGTTCAAATATGTGTGGTTAAATTTCTATTTTGTACCAATTTTGGTGGAGCCGGACCATCGTTGCTTTCACCGCCCGAAGGAAGATCTGCCAACCATGGCCCGGCTCCGAGTTCCGAATTCCACGGCCAGGACTGGTAAGATCGTGACCGCCCGAAAATGGGGGAGGATCCCTTCTAGAAACATAAAAAAAATAATTAAATAACGTTCATACCTTTACAATTTAATAAAATCCTTATGCTGACCGAAATAATTTCAAATTTGTAGCGTTGTGCGTACCCACTATTTCCCTGGTTTCTCTATTCTGTAACACATACGAATTTTTCATTTTTATTTCTACTATCTCGTACGGCCCCTTGTACAATAAGAAAAACTTCTTGATCTCCTTGTCTTGTGCACTTGATAAGTCATGTCGTCGTACCAATACCAGCTGTCCAACCTCATACTGCGTCCACTTACCTTTCACATCATGTCGCTGTTTTCTCCTCTCTCCCTTCGTCAACAAACTTTCATTCGCTAGTCTCAGTTTAACATCGTGACAAATAGTATTGGTCTCCGGTGGATACTCAATTAATTGTTCCAAAATCCTCTGTGGACGCTTTCCTCTTACTAACTCATAAGGTGTGAACCCCGTCGACTCGTGGGTGGTGCAGTTTAGCCAGTTTTCAATCTTCTGCACATAGAGTGGCCACTCGCTATGTTTGGCGTGGCAGTATGTTCGAAAAATTCTGCCCAGCTCCCTCATGACTCGCTCCGCCTGATTTGACTGTGGATGATACACTGCGGTGTGCTTTGGGATGATACCTTCCCATCCTAGAGTCTGGCGCCATCTTCCGCTGATGAACTGCGGTCCATGGTCGGATAGTATCACCTTCGGCTTTCCCACGTTGATCATGTAGTCGCGTGTGATCTTCTCGCTCAGCACCTTACTCGTTGCTCGCTTTACACTATATAGCCTGACATATTTGGAAAAAGTATCAAGTGCAACAAAAATATGCATCACTCCACCCCTACCTTTCGGCAAAGGGCCGTACAAATCTACAGCTACTAAATCGAATGGTTTTTCTACTTTAATATAATTTAGTTCTCCCTCTAACCTATAATTTACAACTTTGGATTTCTGACATAACTCGCAAACTCTAAGTATTCTTCGGACGCGTTTCTCCATATTCTTAAATAAACAAGATTCATTTAACACATTCACACACTTCCGTGCCCCAAAATGCCCATATCTAAAGTGACAGTCCCACACTATTTTCTCTATCAACCCTTCAGGTATAACTAACCTCCAATCCCTCTCTCTCCCCTCTACTTTTTTAAACAAACTCCCTTTGAACACTTGAAAATATTGCTTATACCCCAATTCGTCTACATCTGATTCTATACTAGTAATTATTTTATGTAATTTACTGTCAGCTCTTTGCATTACATTTATATCTTTTAATTCCTCCCCAAAAAGTTTATCTTCCCTGGACAGTCTATAAATCTCTATCTCTTTAATGTCTCTACCCGTTCTATTTCTGTCTATGTCTACTCGTGATAGTGTGTCTGGCACCCTGTTCTCTACACCCTTAATGTATTCCCAAGAAAAATTGTACTCTTGAAGAGCTAACACCCACCTGGTTATCCGGCTGTGTGTGAGTTTGCAAGTATTCAGGAACGACAGTGCTTTATGGTCCGTCCTGATGATGGTTCTATTACCCAGCAGGTACGTGCGGAACTTCCTCACGGCGAACACTATACTGAGGAGCTCCTTCTCTGTGGTAGTATAGTTGCGCTCTGCGGCTAGCAACGTCCGGCTGGCGAAGGCGATGGTTTTATGTTCCTTCTCCTCGTCCTCTTGGTAAAGTTCTGCTCCCAGTGCTATATTACTAGCATCTGTCTGTAAATAAAATTTGTCATTAAAATTGGGATGATTCATTAGTATCATGTCTGCGAACTTAATTTTGATGTCATTAAACGCCGCTCTTTCGTTATCGCCCCATCTCCATTGCTTATTCTTTTGCAGCACTGCGCTGAGTCGGGCCGTCGTCTGGGCGTAGTTCCTCTGGAACTTCCTGTAAAAATTACAGAGACCAAGAAAACTTTGCAACTGTTTTATATTTTTTGGCTCCGGGAATGTCAAGATGGATTCTACTTTATCCGGGTTAGCACGTATTCCTGTAGGTGTTATTATGAAACCTAAAAAATGTATTTTGGTTTGCAAAAATTTTGATTTGTCCCAATTCACTGTCAAACCTCCCTGATATAACTTCTCCAATACATATTCCCAATGCTCTACATGCTCTTCAAATGTTCTAGAAGCTATTAGTATGTCGTCTACATATATGGTTAGAAAATCTAAGTTATGTGGTTGCAAAATTTCGTCGAGACACTTAATAAAGCTAGCTACACTGGTGTTCAATCCAAACGGTAGTCTCTTAAATTGATAATTCTTTCCGTTGAACAAGAATGCGGTATACTTCCTACTATTTACTGCCAACGGGACTTGCCAATATCCGGCGGTCAGGTCTAAAGAAGTCATATATTTCACACCACTAAATTTCTGAAAGATCTCTTCTATCGCTTCGGGTGACTCCCGGTCTGGAATGATTATTTGATTGATTTTGCGGGCATCTAGACATAACCTCACTCTCCCATCTTTTTTGATTACTACTACTAAAGGGTTGGAATAAGTTGATACCGACCTTTCTATAATATCCCCCGCTAACATCCTATCTAATTCTGACTGTACGGCCTCCCTTTTCGAATATGGTACCGGATAACTACGTTGGACATATGGCGCATGCTCCCTCACCTTTAATTCGCATTCATAACCTTTTGCCCTCCCTGGTTCCCCGGCAAACACTCCCCGATAATCCTCAACTACCCGCCACAGCGTTTTACGCTGGGAACTCCCTATAACGCCGCCTTCCCCACAAAATTTAGCCTCTTTATCCGCCCATATTCTTTCCTCACTCTCTTCGCTCACACTCTCTCTACACGCATGTATACTAAATTCCATATCCCTATTTAGGGTCTTATCTGGTATAACCCTCATACCCGAAATCTTTACTGTGTCTAGAACCCTTTCAAAATTAACCGTTATTTTTTTGTTTTCATTACTCAATTCTAAAATTCTTTTTCGAAAATTAATGACTGCATTATTTCTTATTAAAAAATCATTACCTAAAATCACTTCTAAATTTAAACCCCTTAAAACTAAAAATGTATTCTCATAGTTTTCCCCATTTATTAACATGTTCAACTGGACTTGGGTTGTAACCCGTTTACTTCTAACACCCGTAATGCCTACAATTGCTACCCCTGCTACTGGCAAAGACGGAATATGTTTGTTAGTTTCTTTCAATTTATTGAGTACATGTTCTGCTATTACAGATATTTCACTACCGGTGTCTATAAGTGTCAAGATTGACTTACCTTCTATCTCCAGTTTTACCTCAGTCAACCACGCCTCTTGTCTCCTCGTTTCCGTCTCCTCTTCTTCCAACAATTCCGTGGCCAAGTCCGTGTGGATCGTGTTATTCCTGTATTTATTTTCGTGGACCCCGTGATTATTCCTCGACAATGGCCGGGCCTCCTCATCCATTGTCCTCCTTAGTTTCCCATTCTTTTGTCTGCATTACGGGGCGTGTACACTCTGCCCATATGCTGATTTCCTCCTTCATTTCTCAGATTCTCTACTCGTCGGTCACCGTTCCTCTGCTGTGGGTTGTTGAATCTCGGTGGTGTTCTCTGCTGCTGTCCGGGCCTCGCCCTTCTACATCTATAACAAAAATTACGATCAGCATAATTTTCTACCAGACACCCGTCACATTTCCACATCGGGTATCGTCTGTCCCGTTCTCGACCATTGTGTGTGGTTCCCCTGTTTGGTCCTCCTCTTGGTACATAATTACCTCCATTTTGCATATTATGTTGCTGTATGCGTCTGCTGTCTTCCTGGTCCTTAATATTCTGAAAAACGTCTAATATTTTTTCTAATTCATTTATGTCGCTTACCTCTCTGGTCATCAACGTGATCTGCACCTCCCTCGGTAGGTGCTTGCTGACGTGGCGTACAAACGACTGGAATGGCAGTGGTGGTTCCAAGTACTTCGCTTCGTTGTACAGCTTCATCGTATATACTGTAATACTACGGTTGTTTCTTCCAAAGCTCCCGGTTCCCATTATTTGGCTTCGCAGTATCTCCTGCTCCTCCTCCGACCAGTATTTATTCCGAAAGGCTCTTTCAAAATCTCCATAACTCTCCCATTCGTTTCGATGCGTCTCCGCCCATATCTCTGAATCGCCTTTAAAACATTTCAAAATTTTTATAAGTTTAACCTCCCAGCTACTACCATTGAATCTGTCAAATTCCCGTACTCGATTTAAAAATTGCATTGGATGCACTCTCCTATTTTCACTACTAAAAGTTTCTAATTCTATTTCATTGTTTGTGTCACGTGTCATAAATATGCGTTCCGTAACATTGTTTACATTTTGATTTTTTACTAAACTTAATTCATCTCTCATACTATTAATATTCTGTTCAAGTGAATATAATTTTTTGTTATTACTATACTCAGACTGTACATTATTTTTTGATATTACATCGATAGACTCATTTACGGCTTGTATTTCTGTCTTATAATTGCTCTCAATTTCATTCATTTTAGATTCTATCTTATTTTGGTGTTCATCAAAGTTCTGACTGATTTTTTCAACTGTCATTACTACACTATTCAACTTACATTCAGTTTCAATGTTACATTTATTAATTTTAAATTCCATGTCATTGTTATGCTCATTCATTGAACTTATTAAATACTCGTTATTCTCATTTATCTGCTTCTCAACTCTATCTATCTGACTATCTATTTCATTAAATTTAACATCTACCTTTTGCATTGAATCATCTAACTTGGTTTCTACTTGGTTAACTCTATTGGTAAATTCTACTTTGGTATTTTCACAACGTCTATTAATCTCATTAATATCATTTTTCAATTCATTATTCAGATTTTTTAATACATTGAATTTAGCGTCAGAGTCATTTTTTAATACATTGAATTTAGCGTCAGAATCACTCTTCTGTTCACTGAATTTTAACTCTAACATCGCCTGCTGCTTGTCTGAACTCTCTTTCATACTACATACCATGCTACATAAATATTTCATCATATTATTGTTATCTGAGTTTTTATTTTGAATTGGGGTTGAATGAATTCCTTCATCCATAATTCTTGATTCTGTTTCACTTATTTCTATTTCATTCTGACTCACACTTGGAGTCGAGCGTGCTTCAAAGTTACTAATGTTCGAGTCGTCGAAAACTTCGACACTCATTTTATTTACGTTATTTTCGTTATTTGACATTTTGTATTATTGATATGCTTAAATTAAATAAATTGCTTAAATGGATTAATTAAATAAATGGTGTCATTACTTAAATTTTGTAATATAATGCTAGGTCGCTATGCTAACCTAGAACATGTTTGTATCTCTGTCGATGCGGAATTCAATTAATTAATTATAATTAATTCAATTCGTGCCTGTTCTGTGGCGCCAATTGTGACGTACTAATCGATCACATTTATTATTATTATTACCAAATTTCAAATTAACTCTTACTTACCGGCACGATAGCTTCAACAAGGTCACAGGATTCGATCACATGTAGCTGGATACAAACATGGTCTATGGGTTACGCAAAGCACTGATACAACTCATTTATGAAGAGAATTAATATTTATTATTATTTAATCTTGAATGATTGTAAACTCATGAAGATTCATTTGGATACATACTTTCAAAGTTGTGCAACACTAGCATAATCACACTTATTAACTACAGCTTACCTTGTTGTATATTACACAAAACACAATTATCAATACAAACACAAACAGAAACAGCCCAGCTTTGCCATTCCACATTCATTCATATTTGAAAGAAACAAAGAACCCCTTAACACATTTTTCTATAATAATGCCCCCCCGTCGACCATGCGGTCATCGCGCCCGTACTAAGTCCTCGTTCAGGCGTCCGAAAGAGAAACGAAACTATTAATTCATTTATGCTCACTCATTACTGTTGTTATTTCACTTGTACACTGTTGATTAACGTTCCAAATTTTAACTGTGAGGTCGGCCGACCTTAAAAAAAAACTGTTAACAAAATTTAGAGGGACCGCATGCGGTCGGTTGGTAAGAGGCACTGGGCAGAAGTTTTTTCTCTGTTCCCTCTCCACAGTTTTCAATACGGGAACTCACTGCCTTGGGCGTCGTCGCCGAAGCTGCGGCCCATGCTATGCATGTTGTTTTTTGAGTCAATGTCGCATATGATCTTCTCTAGGCATTGGCTGACGTCATTTAAGTGGGCTTGGCCTAAGCAACACTTCCTTAGTGAAACCAAAGGAACGATGAAAATTTCACTCTCTGGCCATCTTGGTTTGTTGCCAGAGCTTGGGTAGGCGCTCCTACTTGGTGTGCGTATGGGAGCGCAATGCCACACTCTCGCATAGTTCTTAGAAATTTGTGGAGGTGCAAATTCTTCAGCCGCATTACACAACAACAACTGCGTCTATGCCTTTGTTTGAAACTGTTTCTTAACACAATGGAAATAACGTTGCCATGTATTCTGTTATAATGGAATGAATCTGGTTGCACAATAATTTTCCTAACTTTTGACAAGCCCGCATCAAAATGAAAGAAATAAAAATATAAATGCCCCAAACTGTTAAAAATAAAAATACCCAAAAATTGACACGCTACAGCTTTGTCATAAAGTAAGTAGTCTATTACATCAATTGCTGTACTAACTAGTTCACAAGGTAAGTACTTATTATTAATAACTCTTTCAATGTCTAATCTCTGCAATAATTCGTCATAATCTCTACTAACCTTAAATAACATTACCTTCTTGTCAACATATCTTTCATCATAACACCAATTCACACTTTTTCTATCATTCCGTACAGAGGGTATTAAATCATAAAAATGCCTACTACAAATTAAAAAATTATTTAGATATATATCGCTTTCTTGTAAGGGACTCTTGCCCTTCAAAAATATTCGTAACCAGCTTTTTTTACCATATAACTGGGGAAAATTTACCCTCTGCCCTACATTCACAAAATCATTCTCTTCAAACTCTCTCTGTAACTTACAAACACTCTCTCCTCTCTCTCTCTCACTGTTTCTATATTATTGTGATCACTAATTATTTTCACTGTATTATTTTTATGTATCTCTTTTTCAACTATCTTACTACTATCAGTTGTTAATTTATTTTCATAATTGTTTGTTATTTTATTATTACTCTGGTCGTCTGTTACTTCGTCACAATCATTCGTAACTGTGTTATTTTCTACCTCCTCCTTCCGCGTTCTACTCTTGTTTATTTCGTCTTGAATATTAATTGTATTTATAATTATCTCACTTCTCATGTCCGCAATAGTTTTATTCATACTTTCTAATTTGTTATTCATATTTATTTCACTCGCTCTCAATTCGCTCCTCACATTTATGAACTCGTTATTTAAATCAGTCAGTTTAACATTTATAGTATTTACTTCTGATTTGATCTCAGTTTTTAAGTTATTATTTTCTGATTTGATCTCAGCTTTCATTCCTGACATCATCTCCATTATTAACGCTAACTGATTAAATATATTTACATTATCGCTTACTTTTGCGTCTACTGTCTCAATCGTTAATTCGTGTGTTGTATTGTCTATACTTTCGTTAATATTTGTCGATATTAAATTGTCTTGCGTAACATTGAAAATTGACCCTCCACAACATCTTCACATAAATTTACACTCTCGCTTTTGTCTGCCATTTTTCGATCAGGTTGTAAATTAATTTATATTATATTACATTAAAAATTAATTTACAATGTCCCTGTTCGGGCGCCAATTAAAGCATTACGAGCTTTAAATAAATTATTAAATACTGAAATTTGTCACTTACCAGTTACAATTATTTACCAGGGTTTACCAGGGTGTCGTCTGATGTACTTAGGCAGAGAAAAACAGGCAATGCAATGACAAACACACATTGATGTGGTTAATTGACACTTTTTTATTAACTTTTAATTTTGTAATATTAATTACTAAATTTTAACTCCCTCTTCATCAATTTCTTTTATATTACATCATTAATAATTATTGGAATATCAGTTCAATTCTGATTTACTAGCTATTCATTCGAAAAACTTTGCTTGAAAACACTGATACTTGTTATACATGAAATGAAAATAGTTGCGATACTTATGACTAAGCACTTAGCATTCTAACCATGGTATCTAAATTATGAAAGCGACCCATATTGCTCTCTCTCTCTCTCTCATACCATAAAATTCCCCATAATTTAGTTATAACCCTATAATTTAGATTTAGCGCTTTTAAATTGATTTTTATTTGTTAATAGATGTTTAAATGATTACTTTCCTGAAATTAGATCCATAACGACCACGTGGTGAATTTAGTTCATTGTTGTTTTCCTTGTTGTCTGAATAGGGTTCACTTTTTATGTCCAAAAAGTTTCTGCTGTTAATTTAGATATTCACCAATCACATTTTGCACTACTTTTTTGTTTCTGCACTCACATAATTAAAATTTTACTTTAACACGTGGTACTGTTGTACAGTCGGCCGGCTATCGGTGTTGAAGGCGACAACGTAGTTTTCCTAAGCGTCTATATAAACCACGCCTTTTTTATCCATGGCAACTATGTTCGTGATTGGTCGGTAAAAATCACGTGACGCTTTAATGAGTCGTCACGTGATATCACTTGTGGAGCGAGTCTGAGTAGTTTCGTTCTGTCTTTGGGCTCGCTAAAAAGTTTGTGCTTTTTGCCAACGGAAAACGCAATCATCCGCGCACCGGTTCGCATTCCAACACCTCAAGGAGCAGTGCTCATTGCAGGGCTCTGATAAAATGTGCGTCTTGGTGCCCCGACGAAGTAAAACAAGGAATGTTAATTGTTCAAAACTGAGGCCCTGTTTGGGTAGACCTTATGTTACACTTATAATTGCAATAAAAAATAAAACCCCTCAAAATTGTCCCATCACAATACAAACATGTCTTTCATAGGTTATCGAAATAACTAACTCTACACATCTTTATGAAGAGAAATGATTATTGTTTAATGATCAAATATTGCAACTTTAAATTTTTGTTTTCCAAATACATTTACTTACATGTTTTCAATGGTTGTGTAACTCTTGTTCATACATTTTATTTTACATACTTAAATAATACTACTTACTCCTAAGCAGATAGCCCAGCCTGCCTCTCACTCACTCTCACATTCCTAAAACAACCCCCCTTTATCCCGATTGATCAATCTAATACATGATATAAAATCCCCGCCGGCGGCGCGTTCATCAGTGACCTCGTGGCCACTCCGTGGTAGTTTGTAATCGTCCCGAAAAACCAAAAAAAAATTAGACAAATTTGTATGTAGATGTTCAGTAGTTATTCCCCCATCACTGCCACTGGTTTAAAAAGATTGATTCACTTTGACTGACACATTTTTTAAATTTTGAGAGGAGCTAACCCCTTCTAAGTGCACCGGCCGGTACTCAGGGGGACGAACAACTGCGCAACGTTCTTTGTAAGCGGTAGGAAGTTCAGGTCCACTGCCAACGGATCTCGTCGTTGTTCATATCTGAGTTGATGCAGTTTATTAGCTATGACCATGATACATAGTGGTTTTTTCCGTAGTATGTGCCGACGATATTCGGCACTGCTAGTCTGACGTCATCAAAAGGAGGCGGTCCTTAGCTACGTTTCCTCCATCTCAGTCAAGGAGACTGTGAATAGAATTGTTCTCCTGGCATCTTGGTTTTTGGACGGCGGCGTCACTCCGAGCGTAGACCTGTGTTGCGCGTGCGTGCGCACTGTCACATTCACGCACAGTTCTGAGAAATAGAGGGTGGTGCATACCTCGGTACTAATTTCACAACGGAATATTACGTCTTGCCTTTGTTCTCAAACTGTTATAGTCTCCACGTGTTCTGTTACAATGGAATTAACTTGCACAATATTTTTTATGAAACCCCGAAAATGAAATAAAATACCCCCTATTTGCAATAAATAAAATAACCCATTTCTGACACGTTACAAACTTTTGAATTCTTTGTCGCTCATTTCCTTTTAAATGACTCAAACTAGATTCATGATGCTCTAATTGAATAGTTGATGTTTCACAATTAGCGTCGTTACTTAGCTCGGAGTCGAACTGATATTTTCGAGTACGATCAAATATGAAGAAATATTGTTTTGCATGTATGTCAAGGATTAAGCCAGTTTTACTTATAAAGTCAGCGCCTAGTATTAAGTTTTGTCCTAACACTTCAGCTACTAGCAGGGGAACATACCAAGTAAAATTCTTTATTTTTAATTTCACCGTGATAGTGCACGATATATTTAGGTTTTGTTTATTTGCGGTGGCACACTTTATGTTCACGTTTTGGCTACGTTTAATAAGATTATGATTAGCTAATACGGTGGCTAACTGTTGACTAATTATACTACGGGTAGATCCGGAATCGATTAAACCAAGGATATTTGTTGCTCCAAGGTCTATCTGTACGTAGGGTAATTGGCATATACTTGTTTTGCATGTACCAATAGAGTTGCACTTCTCAATAAATCTTGTTAAGTAGGGGTCTATGCGTTTATTTCTATTTATTTTTACTCTAGGATTATTATTGTTTTTACCTATCCTTCTGGTGCTGCGGAAGACGTAGGATTTTTGTTCTTCCCGCTTCACATGTTTTTGACTGGTCGGTTTTCTGTTGGTTCCGCTTTTGTTTACAATTCTTGCTAATGTGGCCGGCCTTTCCACAGTTATAACATCTTCTTTCCTCACTGACTTCACTCGCATGTTGTCGGGGTTTTGGTCTAGAGTATGAAGTATGGGGGTAGCTTTGGGTTTTAGATATACTTACGAATTGCTTATCGCGGTAGGTTCGGATATCAGTCCCAATTGGTAGAGGTAGGAATGAATCTGAGTTGTTTCTGGGACATAGAAACGCGTCTGTTCTGGTCAGAATACCAGACGTTGGACGAATGTATACAACACAGTTCTAGTTCTGTGAAAGTGGTTGGTCTCTTCATGAGTGCTAGGCGAGATCGCTCCTCAGGAGATAGTCCTACTAAGATAGTGTCTACTAACTGTTGTTCACTCCATTGAACTTGTAGCAATAAAGCAGATTCCCTTATTTCAGATATATAATGAGCTAATCTCTCGTATGCTCCTTGTACACGAAGTACGAGGTTCCGCTTCAATTCTTCATAGATACCGGTGGGAATGAAATGTCTTATTAGGGTGGTATGAAGTTCTTCTACAGGGTGATTATACCTTAGGGATTCTAACACACGATCTTTTAAAGGAGATCTACATTTAGGTAAAATTACTTGTAAAATTTGGTCATATCTTAGTTGTCGCAGATCCTTTATTTGTAAAAGGTGCTTGAGAAAATCTAGGAGCTTTGTAATATTCAGCCCATCAGTGGTTGGTATCTCAGACAAAATACGTTCTACGGGGTGGGATATTTTTCCATAAAGTTCGGTAGTTAGATTTAATTGAGTCGTCATTCTAGGTTTTTCCGCAGATTGATTCGTCAGCAAGTGAGGAGGTAAATCGTAGGTATGAGTCATATTTTCTAGTTCATGTGGAAATAACATGACGTTTACGGGTTGGATATTTACTTGTCTATCAGTTAACCGTTCCTTAACGTGATCTATATTAGATTCCGGCAGAAACTGAAATTTCACAGCACCGGTTTGCTGTTCTTGAGTAGGAGATAGGGTAGGAGAAATATTTAGTTTCGTCATAGCTTCTTCGATCTCTTCTAATCTAAACGATTCGGACCTTCGACGTAATTCGTGCCTTATCACGGGTAATTGTTGTAATGCTTCCTCCGCGAATTTTTGCGCATCCGGTGGAGTAACTTTATCACCGGGCCAATTCAACAAATTGGTGATGCGGCGTGTCAGATGTTCGATTCTTTGGGTGGTTCGCAAAATTACTGCGGGGGACTTGTCATCACGCAGGGTTTGTGCAATGGAGGTGAGTTCCGTATACTTGTGATAGCATGTTTCCTTTTCACTTTCAAAATCTAATACACTTAAACGATTTAACAATGAGGGTTTGTCTGGTTTATTTTCACGTAACATTTTGCGCAGTTCCACGACAGTTACATTTGCGTATGGAAGACCACATAACAAGGCTTCATAGCTTAATTCGTCCTTCAACAACAAGTCGGGGTTAAATTGAGCCATTTTTGTGGTAATAATGACCTTTAAATAAACTAAGTATTACGTACGACAAATCTTATGTCATCGATTTTAAACACTTATAAAGTTTGAATTCATTTAAACACACACACACATATATATCTAGTATTACACATAGAATCTTATACTAATTACTCAAATTAAAATTATCTCACTACAATTCAATTTTCTGTACTGTTAGATATTATCAGTCAAAACAAAACGATAATATTATTTTATAGTGGAGATAAATTTCACACACGAAGAATTCATTGCTTTTACAATAGCACAAAGGGTCAGCTGTTTGGGGGAGTCTTATTGTTTGCATAGGGTGGTTTAACAAAGAGGGTGATTCAGACAATCCTAAACACGATTATTTCCTGTTCTAAACTGTCTGTTATATCCGCGAGGGAGGGTTTGTATGGGATGCTGTATACGTACAAAGGGGAGAGTTTACATTTCTCGACATGTATTTAACATGAAATAGCCTGTCAATACCGACGGGTTTAAAATGGAAAATTTACCAGCAATGACTTGTTTATTACGGCAATGTCCCAATACTAATATTATTATTTTTTAATTAAAACCTTACTTATTTACTTGTTCACGATTTCAGAGTGAATAAATTTATATATTCTACAAAGTTACTGTTAATAAGTTATCACAATGTACACAATTTTTTACACAAAGCAGTGGCACAATTTTATAGGTGACACTCTGTAAACAATTAACTTTTTTTTACAAGAAAGCAGAGTGGCGCAATTTTATAACGTCTCCCTTGTCAAGACATTACAAAAATCGGGAACCAGTTCAATTGTTACCTGTTAATTAAACTAGCTGCCGTTATTAGTAAACTTTACTTACCAACAAATTATATTTCAGGAATTAGTCAAGGATTGCATAAATTTATTCACTCGCTGGGTGTTAGCGAAAACATCTCTTAGTGTCATATTTATATCTCATACTTTACTTTACTTTTAAAAGAAAGATTCTAATAAATTCTGCATTAAATATTTTTTAAATTTTTTCTTCTTACTCTTTTTATCTCAAAACCATTCAGCTAGGTATTATTTCAAGTACCACGGATCCGGGTCTCAACTTTGCAATATTTTAATTTATCACAACTTCAACCAAATTATTTGAAGAATAGTTTGGTGTAAATTTTAGAATTACTTTACATCTAAACATCGTAATGTTTTTACTATATCATTACAGAGATTACAAATATTTATATGTTAATCTTTAAGTTATCAAAAGCTCTTTACAGTTCTTTTGTTACTTTTTTGTTGAAACAAATTATCACAAATGTTGTGATTTAATATCACCTGAATAGAACATGAGTTTGCTATGGGGTCCGTGATGGTCTTCTTCAGTCGTCTTCTTGGGTGTGATACAATGTTCCTCTTGATGCTCCATTTGGTTGATTGTTTCCGAAAGGTAGTCTAGTTCATGACGATTGGATTCTGCTACTAGAAGTTCATACGGTTGTTGTTGTAATTTTCTTCTTCTGGAGTCGGTTGTTCACATTTTACATTTTAATAGTTCTTATTTTAGCAGCACTAAAATATGGTAAGGAACATATCTTACCACTTACAGATTGTTAAGAGATGTGTCGGCTAAGTTCTTTTTTTTTATATATTACATATTACCCATATTTCTTCAAGCACTACATTACTATTTTTATTTATTATTTCCCAACGCTACATTGGGTTAAATCAAAATAACTACTAACGTGATTGTATAGTATTTGAGGGGTATACACCTTCGTGTAACTTGACAACACGTTTGCGACATCCTTACATGTCGAAGTTTCTCCAGCGAATGGGGCATTGTTTAGCGGCGAGGAGTCTGTAAGCTGGCGCGGTATTACACGCTGAGAAAGTAGTTCGTTCCTTTAGTAGTATTAATTATTCATTAAATAACTATTAATATTTTATGCTACCTTTTGGTTATGAATTAGGAATTTCCTTTTTTATTAGTACTTCTTTTATTTAATTAACGGAATTATTATTTTTCGCTTAATAACATCGTACTTTGCGTGTTCGTACTGGACAATTTGCACGTTGATGCAGGAATCTAGGTACAGATAAGGGGTGGATAATACTCTTACTTGTTATAAGAACAAAAATTTAATTTGTGCTATTTAAACAATTTTTTAAATCGTCACAAAGTCTTTTGGCAAATTGGTAATACACAGGTATATTGAATATCTGATATTTCACACATTAAATATTATTACATAATCACACATTGTCTTTAGTTGTGATTATAAATTTCATTCACAATAAGTTACCACTATTATTAACAGTCCTGTCTGTATAGTTAGTAACAAGTAGCTTACATTTAGATTTTACACTCAATCACTTATTGTTCTTGTTGTGATTACATTTTCTTTTTACAATTAGCTATTATTGCTATAAACAGTCACTTTTAATAGTTTATATGTAACACACAACAATAATAATCTATAACATCAAAACAAAAGACATTAAAAAACAGTTGTAAAATTCTTGTAAATTTCTTGAGTGTCTGACAGGCTTTGAATCATTATTAAAATTTTAAATCTTAGCAAATAATCTGCAAAAATAATATTATACTTTTTGTTAAATCAAGTTGTAAGTTTATTAATATTTTAATAAAATAATATTCAATTTAAGTAAACAAAGATTGTTTACACAACAGCACCCATTCTAAATTGATTGGAAAAATTATTTTTAATAAAACTTAAAATTCCATATTACTTATTTTACTTCAACTATTTACATTTTCGTATTTATTTTATTTCACCAACTCATACTTCGTTCTTTGTGAGTTGTTTCTTTGTTTTGAACAAAATAATTGTTTATTTTTTACTTGTGTGGTGTGTGTGTGTGTGTGTGTGTGTGTGTGTGTGTGTGTGGTGTCTACCAGCAGAAACAGGTATTGTGCTGCAAATTGGGACGATCTCTGTGTACGCATGTATTTTGCTTGATTAGAGAACTCCTGTACAGACATGAATAAATGAATGACAATAATTAAACATGGTTATTTAATCAAATGTGAAGTCTACAAAACACATTTTGCAATTCTGACAATGCCATAAGAAGTAATGTACTTTCTTTCCACTGCCACCGGAAGACGCAAATGACTTACTCATGGGGCCACTCTTGGGGTTTTATTAGCGACAGGAAATCGGCATCGACAACATCATCACCATCATCATTGTTGTCATTGTCTCATATATCCATAAGCTGCACACACACACACACACACACACACACACACACACACACACACACACACACACACACACACACACACACTGCAGAAAATCGACAGGTGTTCACGTTTGACAGGCTAGATCCTGTAATCTTTGCCTGCACATACACTACTTAAAATTCTGTCTAACAACTTTTCTCTATGAATTATTTACAACAATACTGCCATTGTTAAATATGCAAATATATGTGTTGTTGCATATATTCCCCAGGTGTTATTGGATTTGAATGGTATTCTTTTTTTTATTTACATCTTCACATATGTAATTATTCACATAACAATACTTTTAAAACGGCTTCTTATAATAAAAGATTTAATCGAACATAGTAAACACTGCCATGGAGGGATACAAAATTCTGCCACCTTTCTTTGGACGTATTGTTCTCCGTTGACGATGTCCTGTGTCACATTTACGTGCTTTGTAGGAAGAGGCTATATAATGTAACGGCCACTTAGACCATTACGCAAAATTTAATAACTAGGCAACTTAACCTAGAGGAAGCGAAAAGTGTGCTGGAGCCCAAACAGAGTGACAGGATTTGCAATAAACACTCTTGTAACCAGTAGCAATGTTTATTAGTGCTAACTTGTGACACATTGTTATGTTATGATCATGAACCATTTTCTTTAAGAACATTAAGTTGAGTTATTAAAAATATTCAGTTACAAGTTTTTCAAACAGCTGGATTCTCGTATCATTTTCTGTAAGAACATTAATTTAACTTCTTACAAAATATTCAGTTCCAAGTTTTTTTAAACACCTGGAGTTCTTGATCTAAGTTATGAGTTCTCAACAAGATGTATAACGTGAACACCAGGGGGCCAGTCTATTGAGTAGATGTTGACTGAAGGGTAATAATTAGACCGCTCCCACCTGTACTTTTGTTGAAGAACTCAACCGGTACCATGCTGACCAGTGTGCCATGAGTACTGCAGACTGTCCTTAGAGTGTGTTGAATCTCCAGCAACTCTCATTCCGGGCAGATGTGGGTCCTTCGGTGTTCTGCTGGATGAGTATTCCTGGGCCTGACGGCTTCGGGGAGCATCCTGGTGCACTGCTCTGCGGATAGTGACAGGTGTTGATGTTACTACCTCTGCTTCTCCTTTCTCCCGGCTGGTGCGGGGACCCTATAACATTTTTATTTGGAGATTAGCCGTCAGTCAGTACACCCACCCATACACTCTCTGGCCTCGGAACACAGACACAACACTCACTGTCACAATTTTTATCAACATTTTATTTGCTTATTTTATCCAGTTATAGTCATTGCTTTTAATCTTTTACTTTTAACTTTATCAAAAGACAATTAAATACAATGTCACCATGTGTTTCCAGACCGGAAGTAACGTGTAAGTCAATTTTGCAATACAAAGGTTTTACAATGAAATAGACTTTACAGATGTCGAGGCCACACACACACATACACAAACATAACACATAATCCATCATTAAATAACAGAATAATATAATTTAGTCTAACCTGAAAGCCCTTTACTGGATTATGAACTCATGCGGAAAGATTTACTCAACCCTGAGCCATCAGACCATTGAAACACTCTCCCTGAAGGTTGGCAAGGAATGAGAATGAGACCTGAATTAGTCGGTGCCACTATCCGGCATAAAAGCGACCTGTTCCGATTTGCTGATCATAACCTTTGGTAACCTGCTTACTACAGCGTACAGCGAGCAGCTGGTGCATTTGACTAGGGCTGCTAGATTGCATCGCCGAAGCAGAGACGGCCTTGGCAATTGCATGTTAATGATCGAGTTAGCTGTGGTGAGCGCAGCCGCCAAGCGCATGGCGGCACTGATCACATTCAAAGCGGGCCGGAAAATTTAAACCCCGGCACAATAACAATGATTTGTATACCTTTCTTTTCATGGTGCTATTTCTACCTGTTTCTCTAATAACGTGCTGTTTATTCTGAGACTCGTACTGTGTTCTCTCTTGGTCTCTCTCTCTCTCTCTCTCTCTCTCTCTCTCTCTCTCTCTCTCTCTCTCTCTCTCTCTCTCTCTCTCTCTCTCTCTCTCTCCTTGTGGGAAATAATTTCTTTTTGTCTTCTCTCACTTAGTTGTTCATATCGTTTTGCTCTTCTCCAACCTTGCTTGCATTTCTCTCTTCATAGCGATTCCTTCTCTTTCTGCCTAAAGTTTTCTCTTACACTCTCCTCTCTTCTTTCTTGCAGTTCCTTTTGGTTGCCATCACATATCACCTCTAGAGAATTGCTTTTATTTTTGTAATCTGTGTGAGAAAATTTAGTAATTCTTCAATGGTTTTAATTCCTTGTATGTGTATTTACATATATATATATATATATTACTTTAATATTTATACTAAATTTATCTCAAGATGTTTTTTTCTATTTGGAACATGTTTCGAGAGTTCCTGTTCTCTCATCTTCAGCCTTCGCCATCTTGTTTCTGGTGAAGTATTTGTGTGTTGGCTGCTGGATGTTATTAAGGTTGTTTGTTGGTCTTTGGTATTTTAAAGTTGTATTATTGTGTGTGGTTGTGGTATATGTTTTTGTATTTTGTGTATTTTCGATGTTGAGTGCTTTGAATATTGTGTCATGTTTTGTATTGATTTGTATTTGTTCTGGTATTAGTTTGTTTTGTGTTTTATGTTTGTATATCTGTAAATTTTCCCAAATGTTCATTATGGTGCCTTTGTGTGGTATATGTTTTATTAGTGATAAATTGGTTATGTTTGGGAATTCGTGTCCTGTGTTTATTGCATGTGTGGCTAAATTGGATTTATATATTTCTGGTTTTTTGTATGCGTTTAGGTGTTCAAAATAACGTTTTTTCAGCTGTTTTTTTGTTTGTCCTATGTAACATTTATTGCAATCTTGGCATTCAATTTTGTATATACCATTAGTTGTTGTATTATCTTTGTTGTGTGAGCTATTTAGAATTTTTAGAACAACAACTAATGGTATATACAAAATTGAATGCCAAGATTGCAATAAATGTTACATAGGAAAAACAAAAAAACAGCTGAAAAAACGTTATTTTGAACACCTAAATGCATACAAAAAACCAGAAATATATAAATCCAATTTAGCCACACATGCAATAAACACAGGACACGAATTCCCAAACATAACCAATGTATCACTAATAAAACATATACCACACAAAGGCACCATAATGAACATTTGGGAAAATTTACAGATATACAAACATAAAACACAAAACAAACTAATACCAGAACAAATACAAATCAATACAAAACATGACACAATATTCAAAGCACTCAACATCGAAAATACACAAAATACAAAAACATATACCACAACCACACACAATAATACAACTTTAAAATACCAAAGACCAACAAACAACCTTAATAACATCCAGCAGCCAACACACAAATACTTCACCAGAAACAAGATGGCGAAGGCTGAAGATGAGAGAACAGGAACTCTCGAAACATGTTCCAAATAGAAAAAAACATCTTGAGAT
This sequence comes from Magicicada septendecula, assembly GCA_034769895.1. Taxonomy (NCBI): domain Eukaryota; kingdom Metazoa; phylum Arthropoda; class Insecta; order Hemiptera; family Cicadidae; genus Magicicada; species Magicicada septendecula. The sequence continues at coordinate 384,566,348 of CM068369.1, forward strand.
AAATTTAGTATAAATATTAAAGTATTATATACATCAAGAAACGGACTGTAGCAGAAAGTGATTGAAATATATATATATATGTATATGTATATTATAACGATTCATATTAGCGTCCTATCTGAGCGTTATGTGAAGTGTCTGACGGAGGGAGTAGTGCAGCGTAAGCAAGAGAGAGAGCGTACAATCGCAGCCATCTCACTCTAACCTCATCATAGCGACATCAGATACTGGTACGAACATGAAATTTTACTCAATACAAATTATCAGTTCAACCTGTGATAACTTAAAAACTAATAAATATACAGCAATTCTGAAAACAGCATTGTATTCAGCAAGTGAAGCTTTATAAGTCGCCACAATCTCAGTTAATATAATTAACAATTGAAGAAGTTATACGGAAGACGTACGCCAAAAGGAATAACGAGAGAATTATGCTACGTAGGAATTAGGTGTTTTCACACACACACAGATAAAGACCTAAGCAACAATATTCTGTGGTCAGATATTTGAAAACTCGTTTGCAAATACCTGTAATCAATCAATTTGCAAACACAGGAAGTACAATTTTAACTAGAAATTCTCTGGCGTTTCAAACCTGTCAAGGGGTGGTTTGTCGACCTGTTCGAGATTGTCAAAACTGGAAAAACGCATGATTTATTTGAACAGCCAATCAGCATCCAGTATTTAAAACTGACGCCAACTCAAAGCGAGGGGTAGCATCACTCTTCGATCGGATCTTCAATACGGTAGACGTGTATAAATTACGTACAGAAATTTTTCAATCACTTTTGATGTGTAATTTAAGCATCAAATTCGAGAAGTAGTCCGCAGTGTAGGTGAACTAGTACCGTTCAACAACTCTCGCTGCGTAAAACAACGATAATTAATTAAATAATTAATTAATTAATCATCAGCCGTGAAGGACCTGTGCGACAGAAGGCTACAGCATCTGTAATTGCCAGGGCATCTTCTACAGCATTGATCAACATCAATTCTTCTGTGCAAAACCATCAAAAGGAGGACCTCTACGGATTCCTATCTTTGGTCAACGCATCAAACAGTAAGAAATAGATTCATTGATCAATGAAATAAGCACTAAATAAATAATAAAAGCAATAAACAATTTTTAAAAGACACTAAGCATTTCACACTTTGTAATTTAATTATAAGATTAGCTCTAACATAGTATAGGAGTGTTGAATGGAAAGTGGGGTGTAGTATTGGACGTGCAAATTATTGCAGACCTGTTCTTTAGCACTGGTTTGGGAGATAGCAATCTCTTAATCAAACCAGATAAGAGCCATAGGTCGTTTGAACGTCTTAATCCTTACTTTTCACACTCACTCAGTAATTATAAGTGTTAGGGTAGAAATAAGTCCTACCATTAGCATTTTCAAGATTAAAAATAATTGATTAAAACGATAATTAAAATAATCAAGCAAATATTAAAGTGTTATTTGTAACGATTCCCCTTGACAACCACAATCACTGAACGAATCCTGAGAAAGAGTGTCTCCATGCGCTGAGCTAAGCTGAAACCATGTCATTTGTATCTGGGATTTGTTCTGGCGCCCAGGTAAAGTAATATCACGGGTAAGTAACATTTTATCTAACATACAAATATTAGATAATTGTGTTAGATGAAAAGGAGCGTCGTATAGATTTGTCGCCGCAAGTAAGGGGCACGATTAAAGCACCAAATTTATATGTATAAATTTGGCGCGGCCAATTAAGAAGCTAAATTTAGCACAAAAGAAAGTTATATAATTTGGCGTTGCTATTACCCAAGTGATTAGTTAAATTGTAATATTAATAAATTTGAAAAGAAGTGGAATTCAAGGTTACAAATAACTATTAAATAATTGTTAAATTAATTTGTTAAAAATAAATTTAAAAAATGGCTAAATCATCAGCAGTAGATATGGCAGCAATTGAGCAAATGTTTAAGCAGTTGACCACTAAAATGGATGAAACTAAAACAGAAATAAAAAAAAAATAATAAAATTGAAAGTACAAATAATCAATTATCTAGTGAAATTGAAAAAACTAACAGTACACTATCTAGTGAAATAAAAGATACTAATAGTAAACTTGAAATAAAATTGAAAGTACAAATAATCAATTAAATAGTAAAATTGATGAAAATAATAAAAGTTTAGAAGAAAGTAATCAAAAATTAATAACTGATGTTAATAATAAAATTGAACAAACTAATAAATATTTGTCTAGCGAAATGAAACAAATAAATGAAAATTTATCTAGCCAAATAGAACAAAGTAGTAAAGAGGCTACATTTAAAATAGATGAAGAAATATCTAATCTAGCTAGTAAATTAGACAGTACTAATAATAAAATAGATGAGAGTAATATTAGGTTTGATAAGCATACCAAAGAGGTTAAAACTACGCTAGAGGAATTTAGAAAACAAGTAAACGCTAATTTTCGCCGTCAAGACGAAAAACTAAATAAGTTTAGAAACGAATTTCATGAAAGGTTAGAACAGAAAGTAACCCTCATTAATCAACAATTCAGTGAAGTAACAGCTGAATTAAAAACACAAACACTTCTAAATAAAGAAGAAATCCAGAATACTAGGGAAGAGTGTACCCAACTGTGAGAGAATATTAAAGAAGTTAAGAAACAGGTAGATAGTAAGGCTAACAGTGACGAAGTACATCAAAAGGTGGAACAGCAATTGAAGGTAATGCGGGAAGATCTGACTAAAGCAATGAAGTCACAGCAAACCAAAGTAGTGAGGTGTGGCGGCTATAAGGAAGAACCGGAAAACCTTGCATTTTCAGGAAACCCACATGAGAATCCTGTGGAATTCCTAAAGCTGTTTGAAGCTTATGTAACTCGTGTAAATCCACTGATGGACGATGAGGACAAGAAGGACATGTTAGGCCGATTTCTCAAGAATTGGGCAGATATGTGGTGGAAAGTCATCTCGGACAGAGTCCAAACCTACTCAGACTTCAGAGAAAAATTCCTTGCTCAGTACTGGAACGTTCAGATACAAAGAAGGGTACGCAATCATCTAGAATTTGGTAAGTATCACCCGTCAATGAATATGACAACCACCAGTTATGTGCTTAACGTAATGGTGCAAGTCAAACACCTAACACCACCAATAGAAGAGAGAGACCTAGTATATAAGCTAGCGCATCATTTCTCAGAACGCACTAGAGTAGCAACCACTACTAGAGGAGTGGATACTCTAGAAAAGTTCATAATGGTTGTAGATGAGTGTCAAGATTTAGAGAGGGACCTACAGCGTGTAAGTAATCAGCTGAGTAACTACTCTAGAGGCGATCATCAAGAACCAACTTTCTACTCAACTAAGAGGAGGGACAATGAACGCCCGAAAGAAAAAAGGTTTACCCCATATCCGGGTAATAAACCACAAAATAGACAGGAATTGGAGGAGAAGGGTAGAAGTAGGAGTGTAGAAAACAAACCAAATAAAGGGTATAAAGTATGTAAAACAACTATAACCTCTACCGAGCAGCAACCGTCGACTAGTAAAATGAATACGGGAAACGGGAAACCACTGCAGGTATAAAAGAAACAAAACTAAACCTACCATTACCTGCAGTGAAACAACCAAAGAAAACAGGTTAGAAGAACGTAACTAATAATATAAAACAAGTGAGCGATAGGGTGTTCTTGTTAAAAGAAGAGCAAGAAGTGGGTAGAAACCATTATCCTGAATGTCCGGAAATAATTTGTAAGGTCAGTAATCTACTAGTAAGAGCGCTTATAGACACTGGCAGTGAAGTTACCTGTGTCAGCTCAAAGTTTTTAGATAATTGTCAGTTGCGAAATTGTCCCAGATTACCCGTAAAACATTGTACAGGGAGCCACTGGAGCCAAAATGCAAAAGATAACTGAACAAATATATTTACCTGTCAATTTAAATGGTAACCAAACCCAAATTGTAGCTCTTATAGTCCCAAACTCTTTCATGATTGTATTATTGGGGTAGATACGTTACTTGAATGGAAAGCAGAAATAAATTTTAAAAGAAATACCATTACAATGGAAATAAATACAAATAAAATTAAGGTAAACATTAAAGAGTTTAAGCATTGGAACTCGGTAAGTGTCATAAAAGGGTATATAGAGAAACCTGTAGTTGACGTTAGGAGTGACCAGCACTGTATTGATGATACTCCAGAAATCAATATTGGGACTGAGTTGAACAATGAGCAACAGAACAAAATTCAGCAACTCGTTGGTGAGTATAGTGATGTGTTCAGAACAGAGCCTGGAAGAGCTAGGTTCTATGAACATCAGTTAAGACTAACTGAAAATGCATCATTTGTACAAAGGACTTATCCAATCCCTCTACATTATAGAGATGAAGTGGAGAAAGAGATCCAACAGATGTTAGCGAATGGTGTTATTGAGAGAGCAAGTAGTCCCTATATAAACCCTTTAGTAGTTGTCACCAAGCCGAACGGGAGTATCCGATTATGCCTAGATGCTAGGAAGTTAAATTCTTTATTAGTACCAGATTACGAGTGCACTAGGAGTGTGGAAGAATTGTTTCAAAAATGTAATGGGGTTAAGTATATGACCAAACTGGACTTAACATCAGGATTTTGGCAAATTCCCATCCGAAAATGTGATAGAAAGTACACGGCATTTTTGTAAAAAAACAAGTGCTACCAATTTAAAAGTGGTACCTTTTGGCCTGAGCACCAGCTTAGCTGCAATGGTAAGGTGTTTAGACAGTGCCTTAGGTAATGAGGTAGAGAAGTATACATTAGTGTTCGTAGATGATATTCTGTGTGTGTCACAAACATTCGAGGAGCACTTAAAACATTTAAAGAATATTTTTGAAAAATTAAGATCAGCAAACATGACGCTGAATCTACGGAAATCAGAGTTTGGTAAGGAGGAAATTAAGTTTTTAGGTCACCGAATCTCAGTGGAAGGCATAACCATGGACCCAGAGAAGGTAAAAGCCATACAAGAATTTCCAACTCCAAAGAACTGCAAGCAGCTAAAGTCATTTCTAGGTTTAGCTAACTACTATCAGAAGTTTATAAGTAAATACGCGGAAAGTACTGTTCCATTGTTAAAGTTGTTAAACAAAGGGATTAAATGGAAGTGGACAAAGGACCACGATGAAGCGCTGCAACAAGTGAAAAGTCATTTTATAAATACTGTTGTATTAAATCATCCAAGGATAGGAGAAAGATTTTACTTGCAAACAGACGCCAGCAATATTGCTATTGGAGCACACTTGTATCAGATTGATGAGAAGGGCCAAAAAGCGGTATTAGGATTTGTAAGTCGCACACTTAAAGAGGCAGAATTAACCTTTTTTATGACAGAAAAAGAGCTATTAGCGATAGTGCATAGCCTGTCAAAGTTTAGAAGTTATATTCTGGGTGCTAAACTTACTATAATCACCGACAATAAGGCGTTAGTATTTTTATTAAAGTGTAAATTGCTAGGTGCTCGTCTGACTCATTGGATCTTGGCTATACAAGAGTATCAATTTGAAATACAATATTGTAAAGCGAAAGACAACTTGGTAGCAGATGTACTCAGTAGAAATCCACCATCAGAAAACAACATGGAAATAGATAACATTAAATGTAGTAGCAATGATATTGGTATTTACGCGGTAAAGCATATAACAAAACCTGAAGTAGTTAGACGACTTAAGGAAATAGGGACTCATCAACAACAAGACCCTAGGATTAGTGTAGCTTGGAGGAGTGCAGTTACCAACTCCAAACCAGGATTTTCCATATATGACGGTAAGCTATATAAGCTATGTTCCCATAAGTGGAAGTTACTACTACCTAGCTGTATGATAGATGAACTTATTTGGGAATGCCACTTGTCATTGGGCCACGCTGGATTTAAGAAATGCCATCTAGCCTTAACAGAAAGTTTCATTGGAAAGGGGTTAGCAAAACGCATGAAAAGATTATTGTCTACTTGTGACCTGTGCCAGAAATGTAAACACCCAAACTTAGCTACAAGAGTAGAAATGCAAACGATCCAAGCAAAAGTGAAAGGAGAGTTATTAGCTGTGGATTATTACGGGCCTCTACCAAAAGCAAAAGGAGGGGTAAAGGGGTAAAGCACATTCTAGTGACGGTAGATTTCTTTTCTAAGTTTGTAAAATTATACCCAGTCCAAAGAGCCACGACCAAAGCGACCATTAGAGCATTAACGAAGTTCTACATCCCACAGTATGGTAAACCAAGGAAAATATTGTCCGACCAAGGAAAACAGTTCACCCATAACCTATGGCGAGAAACCTTGGAAGAACTAAATATTAAACCTATTCTTACATCCATACGTCACCCTCAAGCAAATTTAGCTGAGAGAATAAATAGAGAATTAGGGAGGTATTTTAGAATATTGTGCAATCAGAACCATTCTGCATGGGTAGACTACTTAAGTTTTATTTCAGATTGTATAAATAATACATGTAATGAAACAACAGGGTACACACCTTTAGAATTATTTATTAATAAAGAACCTGTACATGTATGGACCAAAACCATAAAAAGTCCACCCAACTACAATCTACCTATTCCATATGAAGTAAAAACCAGGATAGCAGAAGAAAGAATACAGAGAGAAGGTCAAAAGAGAGTAGAACGATATAATCGAACTCACAAGTTGGTAAGGTTTGTGGAAGGAGAGGAAGTGCTAGTGAAAGCGAATCCTGTATCCTCTGCCATAGATAATACCATGGCCAAGTTCTTTCCGATATTCATGGGACCTTATTGAATAGAAAAACAGATTGCAAGGTACACATATATGTTAAAAGATGTGGAGAAAAATAAAATTATAGGAAAGTACCATGGGGATAGTTTAAGAAAATATAAACAAAATATTGACCCATAAAGAAATAATAGTTTGAGCCAAAAAGGTATGAGAGTCAAACATGGTCAAATAAAATAAATATATAATTGTTTTGAATCAAGGTCAATGATAATAATAATAAATTTTATTTAAATAAATGTAGTAATGTTATTTAAAATTTTAACATTAATTAAGCCAAAATGATGATTAAAATATTAATGGTCATATAAATTTCCAATGTACCATGTTAGGTTAAGTAATATTGTAATCTTTAGTTATAAGATAGATGTAAGGAAAATGGTATTAGTGCAAGTTTTGTGCGGGAAAAAGTGTAAAAGAATATGTGCAAAATTTTCATCAGTGTAAAACTGTACATTAGAAAAAAAATTAATGATTTATAAAATAATCAATTTTTTTTATACCGAGTGGGGGTATATATATAACGATTCATATTAACGTCCTATCTGAGCGTTATATGAAGTGTCTGACGGAGGGAGTAGTGCAGCGTAAGCAGGAGAGAGAGCATACAATAGCAGCCATCTCACTCTAACCTCGTCATAGCGACATCAGATACTGGTACGAACATGAAATTTTACTCAATACAAATTATCAGTTCAACCTGTGATAACTTAAAAACTAATAAATATACGGCAATTCTGAAAACAGCATTGTATTCAGCAAGTGAAGCTTTATAAGTAGCCACAATCTCAGTTAATATAATTAACAATTGAAAAAGTTATACGGAAGACGTACGCCAAAAAGAATAACGAGAGAATTATGCTACGTAGGAATTAGGTGTTTTCACACACACACAGATAAAGACCTAAGCAACAATATTCTGTGGTTAGATCTTTGAAAACACGTTTGCAAATACCTGTAATCAATCAATTTGCAAACACAGGAAGTACGATTTTAACTAGAAATTCTCTGGCGTTTCAAACCTGTCAAGGGGTGGTTTGTCGACCTGTTCGAGATTGTCAAAACTGGAAAAACGCATGATTTATTTGAACAGCCAATCAGCGTCCAGTGTTTAAAACTGACGCCAACTCAAAGCGAGGGGTAGCATCACTCTTCAATCGGATCTTCAATACGCTAGACGTGTATAAATTACGTACAGAAATTTTTCAATCACTTTTGATGTGTAATTTAAGCATCAAATTCGAGAAGTAGTCCGCAGTGTAGGTGAACTAGTACCGTTCAACAACTCTCGCTGCGTAAAACAACGATAATTAATTAAATAATTAATTAATTAATCATCAGCCGTGAAGGACCTGTGCGACAGAAGGCTACAGCATCTGTAATTGCCAGGGCATCTTCTACAGCATTGATCAACATCAATTCTTCTGTGCAAAACCATCAAAAGGAGGACCTCTACGGATTCCTATCTTTGGTCAACGCATCAAACAGTAAGAAATAGATTCATTGATCAATGAAATAAGCACTAAATAAATAATAAAAGCAATAAACAATTTTTAAAAGACACTAAGCATTTCACACTTTGTAATTTAATTATAAGATTAGCTCTAACATAGTATAGGAGTGTTGAATGGAAAGTGGGGTGTAGTATTGGACGTGCAAATTATTGCAGACCTGTTCTTTAGCACTGGTTTGGGAGATAGCAATCTCTTAATCAAACCAGATAAGAGCCATAGGTCGTTTGGACGTCTTAATCCTTACTTTTCACACTCACTCAGTAATTATAAGTGTTAGGGTAGAAATAAGTCCTACCATTAGCATTTTCAAGATTAAAAATAATTGATTAAAACGATAATTAAAATAATCAAGCAAATATTAAAGTGTTATTTGTAACGATTCCCCTTGAAAACCACAATCACTGAACGAATCCTGAGAAAGAGTGTCTCCATGCGCTGAGCTAAGCTGAAACCGTGTCATTTGTATCTGGGATTGTTCTGGCGCCCAGGTAAAGTAATATCATGGGTAAGTAACATTTTATCTAACATACAAATATTAGATAATTGTGTTAGATGAAAAGGAGCGTCGTAATATATATATATATATATATATATATATATATATATATATACCTAATCTTATATTTCAGTTCAAGTGGTATGCCTATTTTAACACTAATTTTGTGTTCAGTGAATTTTGATTTTGTTACTCCTTTCAACTGGCTGAGTGATGTTCTCTTCAAGGGTAAGTTTTCCATGTGTTTAATATCTACCACAGTTGGTATCTTACCTGTCTTTGTGTATCAGTATTCTAATAGCAGCAGTATTCAAACAAGTCTTATGTTGTTCACAAATAGTTTACTTGCTTAAACAATCATGTGGCAGCAGAATCTTGAAAGTGTTTATTTATCAAGCAAGCTTCTCTGTCAATTATATTATTACCTATCAATTCCATTTCTCGTTCACTATTCAGATTGAATTCAGTTTGATTGTTCTTCAATCCTTGAATATTAAATTAGTTCTCTCTTCCGTACGTGTGGGATACACAATCATCTGAACCAGTCTTCTCTTTATTCACATTCTAAGATTTTCTACTTCAATGTGTAAATCATTGTAGAACGTATTTATTTGGCTTGGATAGCCCTTTGTTGTTTTGGTAGACGATGACAGTTTCCAATGAGTAGTTCAGACTTCTAACACTAGTGTCTTCCATATGTTTTCAAATACCCTTTTACTGACTTAAAATCACACACACAGAGCTTAAAATCAACATGTGTTCACTTTGACAAGCTACAGCTTGTAAGCTTTCCCTGCACATACACATAGCACTACTTAAACTATTTTTAACAACTACTCTATTTTAATTATTTTATAAAAATTCTAGTGTGGTTAATATGCAATAATGTGTGTGTGCGTGTGTGTGTGCCATTCACCATTCAATTACATACACATTTGGTTATAAAAGTCTACTATTCTTCCTATGAAGAGTAATGCAATACTGTAATCAGACAGGAATTTCAGCCTAAAACAAATGCCTGTAGGGATAATAATGGTGGCCTTGTGAGTGATAATGCTGGCGTAATTAGGAGATGGACAGAACACTTCGAAGAGTTGCTAGGCTCAGTTGGGGAGGCTTCGATGGAGGCATCTGAGAATGAAGAGGAAGCGGGAGAATTCGAGGATGATAGAGAGGAGTTTGTGCCATCCTATGACGAGGTGTATGAAGCTCTAGAAAAGCTTAAAAATAACAAGGCAGCAGGTTCCGATGGTTTACCAGGGGAACTATTAAAGAGCGCAGGAGGAGATTTCATAAAGGAATTTGCCCATCTCATAGAGCGAATATGGCTGGAGGAGGTACTGCCTGATGAGTGGAACAATGGGGTGGTGTATTTAATACATAAAAAGGGTGATCCGCTCATATGTAAAAATTATAGGGGGATCTCTCTACTTAATACAGCATATAAGGTATTGTCCAACATCATATTTTCTAGGCTGCTTCCCTACGATGAGGAAAACATAAAAGAATATCAGTGTGGATTCACTAGGAATAGGTCAACAACAGACCAAATATTTACACTAAGGCAAATCCTGGAAAAAACGTTGGAATATGGAGTGGCCACTCACCATCTCTTTGTGGATTTCCAGTCGGCATATGATTCAATCAACCGGAAAATGCTATATAGAGCTATGAAGGAGTTGAATATACCATCTAAGTTGGTGCGTATGGTTGGAGTAGTTATGTCCAATTCTAAGTGCCAAATCAGAATACAATCAAATCTATCTAACTCCTTAAAAACATTGAATGGGTTGAAACAAGGAGATGCCTTAGCGTGTCTGTTGTTCAACATAGCTCTAGAAAAGGTCATCAGGGATTCAGGAATTCAAACTAGCGGACACATATTTCACAAGGAGGTACAGCTTCTGGCCTATGCCGATGACATTGACGTCATAAGTAGGTCTGAATCTGGCTTAAAGGAAGCCTTTCAGGTACTGGAGTTGTCCGCTAAGGCTATGGGCTTGGTTATAAACCAAAGCAAAACCAAATGTATGGTTGTAGGTGCCAACACTCGTGCCCTGTCCCTGCGCATTAACGATTATGAATTTGAAAAGGTTCAGGGTTTTCCATATCTCGGGTCATATGTGGACTCTGGAAGTGACTCCTCTAGAGATATTGAAAAACGGATATTATCTGCTAATAGGTGTTACTACGGACTGGTGAAACATTTTAAGTCAAAGTTAATAAGTAAAGATACAAAAGCCACCCTATACAAGACCTTGATTAGACCAGTCCTGATGTATGGCTTGGAATGCTGGATGTTAAAAAAACTAGATGAGCGGAAACTATCCGTTTTTGAGAGGAGGGTACTGAGGAGAATCTATGGTCCTGTGAGGGAAAACGACATTTGGAGGCGACTGCATAATCGAGAGTTGTACGAAAGGTTTAAAGATCTTCCGATCGTGCAACTCATACAAATTAACAGATTGCGTTGGGCTGGTCATGTGCAGAGAATGGCGGAGGATAGAATCCCAAAAAGAGTGATGAATTATTTGCCGATGGGAAGGAGAAAGAAGGGAAGACCGCGTACAAGATGGCTGGACCAGGTTGGTAAGGAGGCAGTGAGGCTGGGTGCAGCAAACTGGTGGACATTGGCCGGGAGTAGAGACCAGTGGGGAAGATTTCTTTTGGAGGCCAGGGCCCGGACTGGGCTGTAGCGCCGAGGATGTATGTATGTATGTATGTAATCAGACATAGGGTAAGGTTAATTTTTGCAAGCCGAAAGCTACCTCACAGATAGAACATGATTTTTAACATTATTTTCTACTGCTTCAGTGTTCCAATTATGAATTATTACAGTTGTGTATTCATTTGTTCCAGTGTTACTTATTTACACCCATGAATAATATCTGTGAAGAAGAGGATTCTACTCTGGATTGTGAACTATGTAGGGGAAAGTCAATTCAGAATACTCTGGGAGACCATCTGTCACTACACAAGTTAATACATTATGACATTAAGAAATACCAGTGCGATGTTTGTTCAAAATCATTTACTCGGTCAGGCACTTTGTCAAGACACAAGTTAATACATTCTGGCATTAAGAAATACCAGTGCGATATTTGTTCAAAATCATTTACTCAGGCCATTTGTCAACTCACAATTTATATCATTCTGGTATTAAGAAATACCAGTGTGATGTTTGTTAAAAATCATTTTGTCAGTCAAGCGATTTGATAAAACAAGTTAATACATTCTGGCATTAAAAAGTACCAGTGTGATGTTTGTTCAAAATCATTTACTCAGTCAGGCACTTTGTCAACTCACAAGTTAATACATTCTGGCATTAAGAAATTCCACTGCGATGTTTGTTCAAAATTATTTACTCAGTTCGGCTATTTGTCTACTCACAAGTTATATCATTCTGGTATTAAGAAATACCAGTGTGATGTTTGTTCAAAATCATTTTGTCAGTCAAGCGATTTGATAAAACACAAGTTAATACATTCTGGCATTAAGAAATACCAGTGCGATGTTTGTTCAAAATCATTTACTCGGTCAGGCACTTTGTCAGAACACAAGTTAATACATACTGGCATTAAGTACCAGTGCGATGTTTGTTCAAAATCATTTACTACGTCAAACTATTTGTCACTACACAAGTTCGTACATTCTGGCATTAACGTTTTCGCGGCAGGGAGTGGTGAGCGACCTTGGTAACGGAACGGCTGACAGCTGTCGCAGCAGCGGGGCAGTAGTAGGCTAAGCAATTACAATGACGCTCTTCCTACTGCTTATACTAACTCAATCTTTACATATTTTAACGATTATTTTGCTTTATTAAAAAGTTTTCATCCTCATTTTTGACGCAGGCTTTGGACTGCCGATGGCTGAGTTAAAAACTTTTTATTTTTTGTTATTTTTTATTATTTTTTATTTATCATAAAAGCTACAATTACAACATTAAATTGTTAAAACAAATGTTTTTAATTTTTATATCTAATAATTTTTTAACGTATGGTATTTTTCAAAACACGGCACCATGCAAAGTTCAACATCACACTTTTTGCATCTAATTCAGGTCATTTTTCTCGTTGCAAATGAGATGCGCTGACCACGCATCGTCTTTGGGGTATTTCTTTTTTTCTGTTCCTGGAAGAAACGCTGGGTAATGACCATCTTTGTGTTCCAGTCGAAATGGAGACTCTTCTCTTGTTCTTCGTCCACCGGAATTTTTTGCTTATTCCACATGAAATTTATCTAGCAACTGGTGGATAAGTTCTAAATGACATTTAGCAAGGGGTGATTTTTGTTTTTTGTTTATTTCAAACATTGTTTTTGCTTTGAGCACACAAATCTGTCACATGAAAAAAAAATTTGTTATACCACTATTGTTTTATGTATGCACTGTACTGAACTAGCATCATGTCTGTTTTGTCCACAGCACCCATTGATTTATTATAGTCTACCACACACGTTGGTTTAATTTTTTTCGGCCTGTTGTATGTTCTTTTTTGTCAGTTTCTACCATCTGTGGTCCATGCACAGTAAAAAGTATCCAGACTTCTTTGTTGTCCATCCATTTCAGTGCAAGAAGTGTTCCAGATGACCTGAACTGTATTTCACCTTTTTTCAGTTTCTCGGATATCAGCGGGACGTTTTTTCTATTTTTTCGCACTGTACCGATGACATTTGTCAATTTTTCATTGAGCCATAAAAGCAAATCAGGACTTGAATACCAATTATCGAGATAAATGGTGTCACCCCGGTTCAAATACAGCAACATCAAACTTACAACATCACCTGATTTTCCCCATTCAGCATTTCTAGACAATTTCTGTTCCGACACCAGCATAGATAATGTAATCAATAATATAATTGCTTTGTACGTCACAAAGAACAAAAATTTTAATACCGAAACGGTTACTGGGTATATACTGTTTGAGTTGGAGACGACCTTTGAATAGCAACAAACTTTTGTCAATTACTAAATTTTCAAATGGATTTAAGGCCTCTAAATTTTTGCCTTGTGTGTTCGACTATAAGCCGTATTTTTACAAGGCTATCTTGAGTAGAGGTCGAATTGTCACAAAAATGTAAAAGTCTCAGAATTAGTTTAAATCAGTCCCTAGACATAATTTGAGGAAACATCAGCATCATTAATAGCAAATCCTTTGCCCAATATTCGTCTATTTCTAATTTTTTTACTCTTGGCATCAGCAGTGAACACGCCAAGAAGCAATAAAATTCTGCAGCCACTATATCTTTCCATCGGGACAATCGGGATGGTTATGTTATCAATTTCGCGGTAACAAATTTGTAATAATTATTTATTTCTGTGCAAATGACAGAAATAAATTCTAAGGAAAAAAAAATTAATTGAGTTGCCGTGTCTTCGAAAGTAATTCGTAACCCACTAACTGCTTTATCAAAAGAGTGACGTTTTGTCGCAGGACTGTTGGCTGACCAATCGTAAATTCTTTTTCGCTTCTGAAGATTTATTACCTCTTCTTCTTCTTCATCTTCTTCTGCTGATGTTTCATTTTCTGATGAAGCTGCACGTGGTGTTGAACGATTATGAGAAGCCCCGGGAGCATCCATATCTTCGTCTGAGAAAATATTGTCTTCCTCGTCACTACTCTTCATCAATAAATCCATAACTTCCTTCTCGGATAAATAATTCTGTGCCATTGTAAACACAATATTCACACCTACTGTTTGCTAAAGAGAAGCACAAACAAGACTGAACAGATGTTCGACAAACAGAAAATAATTATACCTTGCACACAAAGATGAGAACAATAGCCGTGGTAGGGAATTTGAAACAAAGACTCATACGCACTTAAAACAGACAGGAAGTAACGGTACCTGGGCAGGCTAAGTTGAGAACAATAGCCGTGGTAGCGAATTTGAAACAAAGACGCATACACACTAAAACAGACAGAAAGTAATGGTACCGGAGCAGGCAGAGTTGAGAACAATACCCGTAGTGGGGAAATTGAAACAAAGACGCATACGCACTATATTGAGTGTATATCGAAACAAAAGGTGCATAGGAAGGCTAACAGATACCACTAATGGTGAAAATAAATATATCCCAAGAGCCACGAGTCGAAAACTCCGCGAGCGTACATGTACGCCCAGAGCCGGCTGGACTTGCCAGCAGCTGGGCATACATGTATGCCCAGAGCCGTGTCGGCCTCTTTCCTGCTGGGCATGTATGCCCAGAGCCGTGAAAGGGTTAAGAAGTACCAGTGAGTTGTTTCTACAAAAAAAATTAATTTGGCATAGCCTGTTGTGTTATAAATAACATGCTGGCATAAAATAACAGTGATGTTTGTAACAAAATTTTCTGTTTGCACATTTTGAGTGTAAATTAGTCCATTATACTATCACGAACCATTACTGTGTGGTATGTAAGAATAGTTTCTATTTCCCAAGAAGTTTTAGCAATGTAATAAATCTTATGAATATAATGTTTATAAACAGAAACCTTTAAACAAGCATAATTATACAAATAAATTAATTTATGCTGTAATATTGCCACTGCAAATTTGTAGTATGTCTATATTATTTGGCACTACAAAACAGTAGTGAAATTTGTAACAAAATTTTACCGTACAAATTAAAATCATGAAATTATACATTTTAATGTAGTGTGACATTATTGATACACATTTATCCTCTAATTAAATTTATCACTGCGTGAGTTACAGTGATATATGTATGTTTAGTTGAAATAATTAGAAAGTCTTTGTTTCTGGCCATACATAGATTATACTTCTCACTCAAGATTTTTGTCTGGCTGCTACAATCTTCACGATGACAGAGTCCTGGGGTCTTAACACATCTGTATTAGTGCTTGGTGAAATGATTTGCGTGGGTACCCTAAGTTAATGTAGCTTGGCATTTCACAACTTGTAAGTTGTATTAAAAGCTCATAGGTTATTTCATCTAGCATATTTGTGATTGCTGCATGCATACTGTTTCTTTAAAATTCAACATTAGTTCAGTGCATTACTGACAGATGGCATTGTATCTCGAAACTGCTAATTTCCTATGCTTTACATGTCAACGTTTGTAACGGTCTTGTTGTGAACTACACATTTGGTATAGTGTTTTCATGTGGAGTGTTTGTATTTGTGAGTGATTTTTGTTGTTGTAATTTTATATTACACAGTGACTGATAACTTCTTGACTGAAGATAAAATATTATGGTAATTTAATTTCAAATCTGGATCTGAATTGAATAATGTAGAAAATGAAGAGACATTTTGAACTGACAATACAGGTTAGCCTACATAATTTGAGGTTATTTCATCTCACTGTTTACTGCCGGTGTCCAAGATAACGAACTATATCAAGTGTTATGAATGGCAAGACACCAGAATAGTGCGGATGCCTTGGTACATGCTTTGTAGTTTGAGGCCACCAAATCAGCGTCTAGGTGGACAAGTCATTAAGTGCGCGCTAAAAGATTGCAATGGCACAGACGAGGAAGAAGAAAGAACAAGGAACAGAGACTCTATGGTCGGCACCACAGAATAAAATAAGAAAGCACGGAAGACCAAAGTGTTATAGATGTGGGAAACTTGGACATCTATAATGAGATTGTTGGGTTAGAATTCAGCAGCAGGGAGACAAGCAGTAGTCAGTACAATGAGGCATATGCTGACGAATAAACGAAACTTCCAGTGATCGAGAGAGTCTGATCAAGCATTTAGAACTTTGAAAATTGTATTACGTTCACAGCCAATTCTCGCTTTCCCTGTTTACGAAGGGAAGAACATCATAGACACAGACACAAGCAGTACTGGTCTAGGAGCAGTTTTGTCTCAAGTGCAAAATGCTGAAGAACGAGTAATACCATATTACAGCAAACACTTTCTAAACCAGAGAGAAATTATTGCGTTACAAGGAGAGAGGTGCTGGCAATCGTCCGAGCTTTGGAGCACTTCCATAAATACCTCTATGGAAGGGAGTTTTCACTACACACCGACCATGCCATGCTTGCATGGTTTTTGAGATTTAAAAATCCGGAAGGCAAGGTGGCTTGAAAGTCTGGAAGCGTACTTCTTCAAGGTATAACATGTGCAGGGGCAGCTGCATATGTAACAGGACAAAAGACCTGTTTCCATAAGTTTGATATTCAGGGAAAATTTATTGTATTTTATATTGTATTTCATGTATAAATTATGGTTAGAGCAACTTCCCCCAAGCATTAACAAAACAACGCAGATTCAACAGTGTAAGCTGGTCCCAAGGTCATCGCCTACGTGCAGTCCACCATGTACGTTATATACAACAAATAGAAAGACAATAATGAGATGTGACGAAATCAGTTAAAAACGTCATAAGTATGACATTAAACTAGGGTGTTCGCTACTGAAACAATAGAATGCTGATGACATAACACACACACATACAAAAACGGAACCAGTTATCCGTCCCATTGCACATCAGACTTTCAGAGAGGCAACACGTAGTAAAAGGTGCTGGTCGTTAATCGCCGGCAAAAGTGAGAAATTAACAAAAATGTAACAACAACAGTAATTAGTGAACTATAAAAATGTAAAATAAATTTAAATTCAGTGTGTGACCATAAAAAATAGCCAGGATGCAGTAAAACGTTCGGAGAACACAGGCCGGCGAAGAGGAGACGCTTGGAGGAACAATGCCACTTCAAATACAGAAAAGTGCACATTTCCCTCAATTCATTACAATAAAGGAATTTGAGCTCAAAATATACAAGTAAATTCAGTTAGAAATGTATCTATTTCTGGGGCAAAATGAGTGTGTGTGAGAGTAAACGGACAGCCGGCTATTAAACAGGCAAGACGCCATGAGGCGTTGGTTTGTGTTTGTATTTTTTATGTATGTTACTAATAATCACATGTATAAGCTAAATACTGCAGTATAAAGTAAAAATTATAAAGCAATTTCCAGTTATTTTCTGAAGTAAATTGAAACAAAAATTATTGTTCGAAAATAAGATTGATTAATGGTAGTAGGCGAAAGTAAAACAAGACGCCATTTTGGTTATTGTTACCAATCACAATAATTTGCGATGTTCATAAATGTAGATGAAACCAGCTAAGATCATTAAATAAAGTTTTACAACACCAATACTGTTGTGTAAAAGCATTATTTCAATACCCAACTCAGTCTCTAGTTTCGGTGAAAGAACTCTGGACCCTACAAAGAGAAGTGAATAGCAGGGCATACACAAAGTTTTATCTACGGGTTTTGGACCGCCACGGTTAAAACTGACAGATAAACTTGTAGTTAGTGGTGATTTGTTTACAAGTGTGAACCTGCAGTTTTTTGCGAAGGCTTAACAATCAGTTTTCTCTGCGGACTGTTGAAAAGTAGTAAATTAAAACCTGTAGACTTATCTGCAGGTAAGTAAAGAGGTTAATAATATATTTATATTTGCATAAATATATATTTGATATATTTACCTACATAAATATAAATAAAATAATTGTAGTTTATATTTTTTTCAGATTAAAACATGTCAAGGGAATTTATTGAAGGATTTATTACCATGTACAGGGAAAATCCTTGTTTGTGGCAAATAAAATGTAAAGACTACACCAACAAAAATTTAAAGGCTAGGGCTTATGACAATTTAGTTACCTACTGTAAATCAAATGGACATTCAAATGCAAATAGGGACTTTGTGATGAAAAAGATTCAAAATTTGCGAGGATGTTTTCGCAAAGAAATGAGAAAAGTCGAATCATCAAAAACAACAGGATCTGGCATTGATGATATTTACGAACCAAATCTGTGGTACTTTAATCTGTTGCTATTTACAAAAGACCAGGAAATGCCAAGTAATAGCCAAGAAAGTGAAATGTTTGTTGAGCGGGAAGAATCCAATGATGAAGCGAGTAATATATCTGTGGAAAATGAGAAAATTGAGGAACAGTATAATACACAGGTACCTAAATGATAATTTATTTTTATTGTATGGTACACAAAATTATAGGTTTTTCTATATGGTACAAAATTGTTAGTGCGTTCGTAATCCATATAAGTATCTTTCCTAAGCTGTACTTATGAAGTTGCTTTTAATGATTTTCCAGTTTTCAGCATATCATCTTGCCATCTTAGTTTTCCAGGTCCATTGAAATATTGACAGTACTTTTCTCAATTTTTTTTTTTTTTGCATCTGTTGGAGCATTTTTAGAATGATTTGCTTGAAGCGAAACAAGATTATTGCTGACATCTTGTCTCCAATCTCCTAATTGCACTGTATGTGTCACATTGTTTTCTCTGTCAAATGTCGTTGATGAAACATAAGTTTTACAAGTTTTTAATAAGAAATTATGAAGTACACAGGCCGCAAGAATAACAGAAGTAATGTTTTCAGGATTCATTGCTAATCTAGTGTGAAAAATTCTAAAACGTGATGCCAATATACCAAAAGAATTTTCAGAGACATTTCTAGCTCTAGACAGGCGGTAGTTATATGCACGTTCGTTTAGGGTAATGTGCTTTTGTGCATACGGCTTTAAAAGATTTGGTTGCAGAGCAAATCCCTCATCTCCCAAAATAACCAAGTTTAGTTTTTCATCGTTTTCTTCATTTGATGGAAAGTTTAATTTATTTTCCGTAAGTTTTTTGTAAAAAGTCGTCCATTCCATAGCTCCCATATCAGACATCTGTCCTTGTTTCCCAACATCAATCCAAATAAATTCATAGTTAGCATTTACTAAGGCTAAGAGAATTACACTTTAGAATTTCTTGTAGTTATAATAGAACGCTCCTGTATTTGGAGGTGGTACAACGCGGATATGATTCCCATCAATTGCTCCCCCACAATTTATGAAGTTCCATTTTAATTTAAATTCTTCAGCTATTTCTGTCCAATCTTCCTTTCGTTTAGGAAAACTGAAACAAAAAACATTGCTTAGGATAAGTACAAAAGAAGTATTTAAAAAAACTATAATTTAAAAAGTTACTTAAGGAGAACAGTGTATTTGAAATAGTTTAAACAATATTTTATTTTCTTTTTTAGGTCTTTAGAAAGCCTACTACACCCAATAAATCAGTTGATACTCCTCGTGGACAGAAACGGCAATTTATCAAAACTCAAGAAGAATTCATGCGTACTTGTAGCGAAGCTTTAAGAGAACCAGGAAAACCAGCACAAACTGAATGGGAAGTAGTTGGACTGAACGTGGCTAAAAAGTTACAAAAAATGAATGGGAATCAACAACTACTTGCCGAAACATTAATAAATAAAGTGTTGATGATGGGGTTGTATAATGAGTTAACTCGAAGCACAGATATATTTAATCCACCACAACCAACTAACTGTTCTTCAGGAAACATTCATTTCCAAAGCAATCTATCAAGCACTTCTATGCCAGGTCCAGTGTATATCAATTTGGCTAGTTCTCTAGATCATGAATCAAACTCTTTAAGTAGTTCAATTTCTAGTTCGGTGAAAGTGGTTGGTCACTTCATGAGTGCTAGACGAGATCGCTCATCGGGGGATAGTCCGACTAAGATATTGTCTACTAATTGTTGTTCACTCCATTTGACTTACAGCAATAAGGTGTGAAGCTACGAATTTATCACCATTTAATTAACTTAGAAAACCATACCATAATAAAAAAACTTACACTTACCGTTTTGCGAGTTCTTGGGTCCAGGATCTCATACGTACTTTGGGATACAAGCGTAATTTTCAAGGTTGTGTGAAGAACTTATACAATGCATCTTGGAAGAGAAATTATTTTTTGTTTATTAATCAAAAGATTTGAATTGATACTTTTTCTCCAAAAATTAGTTTTTTACAGGTTTTAAAAGTATTACAAGTGTATAGGTTGTGCAACTATTACCTCTTACTTACTATCCTTATTTCCTACTACTTACAAACTCTAAGATAGCCCAGCCTGCTTTACACACGCACTTACATACATTATTTTAACAAAACTTCATTATTAAACCCCAAATACCATTTTATAATAAAGCCCCAGCCCTTACTGAAAAAACGCCGGCAACGTGCTTCGCGCGCGCACTCATCGTTCCTGTAAATTACTTGTTTTTTATTGTCCGAAAAACATTTGATTCGGTTCCACTTGCTGGATGGACCGCGGTCACATGAAATTTTACTGTTGTTACACTTTTTACTGAAAAAGAATAAAAAAAACTTTGTAGAGAGCTTATTCAGCTCCTGGCCGGCTGGCAACTATAGTGGAACTGCCCCATGTGCTTGGTTGAACTGGCGGAAGCGGCAATTCAATGCCACCAGGTTTTAGTCGCCGTATACTGTTGATTTGCTGAGGCATATTCAGTTTATGCATGGATTATAGCTGGTATATGTGTGTGACCAGAGCTTAATATTGGAGTTGGCTCTGGTGATGTCACCAACAGTAGGCGGAGTTTAACGCTGTTTTCCGGTAGCCGATCACTTGGAGCTACTAACTTTTCGTCCCAGCGCCATGTTTGCCTCAACTGTGGTGTCTCTCACGGCGTCATTGCCGAGCCCCGCCCGGCTGGGTTGCATACGGGCGTCGAAACACATGTACAGAGTTCTGCGAATTTTGTGGAGGTGCAAATTCCTCACCGCATTACTTAACAACAACCTGCGTCTTATTGCTTTGTTTCCAACTGTTTCTCAACACTGGTCTGTTATACGGACAAATACGTTGCACAATAATACAGTTATTTCGTAATATTTTACAAGGATCCCGACCGAAAATGAAATGAATACAAATATATAAATGCCCCAAACGGTTAAAATAAAACACCCAAAATTTGACCCGCTACAATACCCCCTCGATGAGAATTCTGCTGTTCACGACAGAAGAAATCTCATCGATAACCCCGAAGAGGACCGGTGAGGAACTGGTGCCAACAACCCCCTGGTTCTTAATCTCATGGGTACACGACCCCCCTGGCTCAGCGACTATGGACTCATCTGAACGAGATCACTGGACTTCTCCGTAAGAGATCCCAACACCGAGAAATCGAACAGACTCGCACCACGGCGCACCTCGCCTTTTAACACGCTACCCCCCAAATCCTCAATCCCTGGCTAAAATTATCCCAGCTCCTCCGCCGATATGTTTCCCCTTTTTGCAAGCTGGGCTGCCTTTAGCAGATACTGGGCTCACACACACTAACATTACATATTACCATAACACATTAAAAATAAAAGCTTCCTTTTAAAATTTATTATAAATTTAAAAAAATTCAAATTTCAAAAAAAAAGAATCTTTTATCAAAAAATTCTCTTCCTGGTTTTTCTAAATTTTTGTTTCACATGACAACCTAGACATTTCTACTAAGCTAAACACATCCTTACTCTAACATGAGAACCACTTATAGTCTACCAATATAATGCAATACAATAAAAGAAACATGGTTAATGCACACATAATAAAAAAAATCATTATCTAAAATATTCATTCGCTGGCAGGCGAAAAATCAAGTTTTTTTTTTCTCAAAAAAAAATTAAAATTTTCAAAATTTTAAATTTCAAAAAAAATTATTCATTAAATATTTATTAAATTCATTTATTAAATAACATTTATTAAAATTATTCAAATATTGGTTTGAATTAATCAAACAGACAGATTAAAATTGGATTCCTACTATACAAGCTTAGTCTGTGTATGACCTCATCAGCTGATCGAAACTAGGTCAAGTCCAAGATCCTTGACCTACATATGTTATATATAAGTTCTGAAAACACATTGAACATTTGCAATATCCTAACTTGAAATACAAAACATAATAAAATACAACATTTAAAATAAACAAAATATTAATATAATAATCAAGTGGACATTTAAATTATTTAAAATAAACAATTCTTGACTTTACATCATTTTCAAATTTTATCAAAATTCTGTCACTGGTTGAAAAAAAATAAACACTTGTATATTCTTTATTATAAATTCCTCTCTTTAGTTAACAGTTTAATTCTACATTACTGTGGGTGTTGTAACTCATTTATTCTCATTT
Organism: Magicicada septendecula; assembly: GCA_034769895.1. NCBI lineage: Eukaryota > Metazoa > Arthropoda > Insecta > Hemiptera > Cicadidae > Magicicada > Magicicada septendecula. The sequence continues at coordinate 384,589,079 of CM068369.1, forward strand.
ACTGTATTAGATCTCTATACATATATAAACTTTCTCCCTCTGACTCTAATATTAATCAACTTCAATTATCATGACACCCATCTCTATCAAAATCTCTTCTAATCAGGACACTGTAAACCCCAACTTATCATTTAACACAAAACGCCACCTTCTCTACATATAAAATACTCTCTAACCCTTTGTATATAGGATACGTGTTTCCCCGCCCCCAAAAAACTCAATTCCCTTATTTGGCGGCCCGGATTCTACCTAAGGCGGCCCCTTCCCCACTAAAATCTATTCCTATCCCGTCCCAACCCTTGTTGCGGACTCCTACATTACACTACCCTCTAATACAAAATTGCCATCCCCAAAATTCTCAATCTCATTACATTACTACAAATACACAAAATAACCTCATTAACTATAAAAACAACAATATGTCACTCAAAATCTACATAAAGTCTCCATTACCACTGTGTCAACATTAATACTTCACCAACTCTGTTACATCACATCAATTCAAAAACAACATTACATCATATTCATCTCTATCATTTCACATTCAACTTTTAATTCAATTTGGACAGGTCTACGTGTCCCATAAAACATTTATCACCCATGAATTATCTTTTATTAATTTGCATAAATTATTGTTATTTTATTTCTCATATTCTTTTTATCCTTACTTCAAAATATCTGTAATACATTAAACATTAATTACTTGTAACATTTACTAACCAATATACCAGTGACGTTATTGCTGATCAGCTGATCTCCTGACATAATGAAAATACATCTCACAATTGAATAAATTATATGAAATATACATATTTATTTATCATCATATCTCAGTTATTATTACCTTTTAAATCATTATCTCAAGTTATTTTCATTATTGAAGTTAAAATTCGTTCCATTAAGTTAAACATTTGTGTACATTTTATTATATTTGACTTGTATCGTAACAATTTTATACTTACAATCCATAATTCATATACTGACATACATAACTATATACACCATACACCACTACTCCAAGTAACCTCTGAAACATTTAACAAAAAGTTATTTCAAATCAACAATTCATCATTTAATTACCAACTTCACTTCTCGTTAAACCCTTTAAATTAATCAGAAAATTCAATTATATAATCTTTGAATTAATCAAAATATTTAAAACATTTCAAATTATTTTAATTAAATTAATTAAACATGTACAATTAGCCAATTAGTTTTCAAAATTAATTCGGTTATTTGTTTAAATTGCAAATATTAATATTATTATTACAACAATCATCTACACACATATTGTTTACTTAACATTCTACAATACACACAAATAAACTTATTAAACATTTATTTACAAATCTGCATCCTTATTTATTTAGTCATATCACACTTCAATGTTCAAAGGTTGCGAGGTCACAAAACCATAAAACAATATATATAAAATTGTCCATTGATTGTTTATAGTTTAGCCTCCATCGTCAAAGATTAATCTTGGTTTTGTATGGCACTGTTCAATTATATTGACATACATATTGTTGTCTTGTGTGTCATAACCAAACAATTTCAATTTATCCGTTATACCATAATAATCATTCACCAAGTCTACGTTAAGTATTTCTGTTAAATCTCCGTCAGTAAATATTTCCAATATCGGGTTAGTTGCTTTTGTATTATCAATTAAATCATTCTTGTTTAAATACACTTCTAATATTTTTTCAACTCATCATAATCTCTCTTTAAATTATATACTTCTATCTCTCTCTCAACACACAATTCTCTATTTAAATCTCTCTCATCATTACACCGTCTCATACCTTCAGTATTACTCCAGACAGAGGGTATAAACTTATACGAATAAAATAAACAACTCAAATCTTCTACTAACACGGGACTCTTGCCCTTCAAAAACAGCACTTGTGAATACATTAAATCATCATAACTAAGGGGAAAATTTGCCCTCTGTCCCCACTCTACTACAACATTATTTCTCCTCTCTCTCTCTAACTCACTGACACACATTAACATCTCATAATCACTACATTCTACACTTTCATTAATACTCTCATTATTTATTTTTACCGTATCACTTTCTGATACCAATTTCTCGACCACATTATTATTCTCAATATTACATTCATTATATTCAACATTGTTATTATTTGTTAACTCTTCATCTGGTACTACATTTTTGTATTTGTCAATACAAGTTTCATTTGTATTATTTTTCCCTAGATTCATCATATGTACTCCCATTCGCTCAACACTCTGTTCTAACTTATTCAGACTAGTTCTTATCGTTTCATGGGTATTTTTACAACGTTTAATAATTTCTTGAATCTCATATTTCAACTCTTTATTCTGATTTTTTAATAACTCCTCAAAACTATTCTTTTGAATATCAAACTTCTCATTTATACTACTTTTAAACTCTTGCATCTCATTTTTGTGTTCGTCTAACTTTACACTCTGGTTTTCTATCATTGTTTGTATTGCTTTAAACATTTCATACGTATCGTCATTTTTTTTATTTTGGATAGGTGTCGATTGATATTCGACATCTTTCATTATTTTTGATTCGGTCAACTGACTCTCTACATTACCATCACTCGTTTGAACTCCCGAATCGCTACTAAACTGACTGTCAGATAAGCTGACAGCACTATTATCTGCCATTTTTCTTAAAATTTTTAATATATATTTCTTTATAAAATCTTATCATATGTAACGCATACTTATCAAAAAAAATATTCTACTCACCAATATTAAACATAACCTTTTACGTCTTTCACTTAACCTCTCAATTGCGCTTGTATCTTATTTGTAGGTATGGTTTTTACATCAAATTTTAACTTATAAAAACTGTCCCTGTTCGGGCGCCAACTGTGAAGCTACGAATTTATCACCATTTAATTAACTTAGAAAACCATACCATAATAAAAAAACTTACACTTACCATTTTGCGAGTTCTTGGGTCCAGGATCTCATACGTACTTTGGGATACAAGCGTAATTTTCAAGGTTGTGTGAAGAACTTATACAATGCATCTTGGAAGAGAAATTATTTTTTGTTTATTAATCAAAAGATTTGAATTGATACTTTTTCTCCAAAAATTAGTTTTTTACAGGTTTTAAAAGTATTACAAGTGTATAGGTTGTGCAACTATTACCTCTTACTTACTATCCTTATTTCCTACTACTTACAAACTCTAAGATAGCCCAGCCTGCTTTACACACGCACTTACATACATTATTTTAACAAAACTTCATTATTAAACCCCAAATACCATTTTATAATAAAGCCCCAGCCCTTACTGAAAAAACGCCGGCAACGTGCTTCGCGCGCGCACTCATCGTTCCTGTAAATTACTTGTTTTTTATTGTCCGAAAAACATTTGATTCGGTTCCACTTGCTGGATGGACCGCGGTCACATGAAATTTTACTGTTGTTACACTTTTTACTGAAAAAGAATAAAAAAAACTTTGTAGAGAGCTTATTCAGCTCCTGGCCGGCTGGCAACTATAGTGGAACTGCCCCATGTGCTTGGTTGAACTGGCGGAAGCGGCAATTCAATGCCACCAGGTTTTAGTCGCCGTATACTGTTGATTTGCTGAGGCATATTCAGTTTATGCATGGATTATAGCTGGTATATGTGTGTGACCAGAGCTTAATATTGGAGTTGGCTCTGGTGATGTCACCAACAGTAGGCGGAGTTTAACGCTGTTTTCCGGTAGCCGATCACTTGGAGCTACTAACTTTTCGTCCCAGCGCCATGTTTGCCTCAACTGTGGTGTCTCTCACGGCGTCATTGCCGAGCCCCGCCCGGCTGGGTTGCATACGGGCGTCGAAACACATGTACAGAGTTCTGCGAATTTTGTGGAGGTGCAAATTCCTCACCGCATTACTTAACAACAACCTGCGTCTTATTGCTTTGTTTCCAACTGTTTCTCAACACTGGTCTGTTATACGGACAAATACGTTGCACAATAATACAGTTATTTCGTAATATTTTACAAGGATCCCGACCGAAAATGAAATGAATACAAATATATAAATGCCCCAAACGGTTAAAATAAAACACCCAAAATTTGACCCGCTACAATACCCCCTCGATGAGAATTCTGCTGTTCACGACAGAAGAAATCTCATCGATAACCCCGAAGAGGACCGGTGAGGAACTGGTGCCAACAACCCCCTGGTTCTTAATCTCATGGGTACACGACCCCCCTGGCTCAGCGACTATGGACTCATCTGAACGAGATCACTGGACTTCTCCGTAAGAGATCCCAACACCGAGAAATCGAACAGACTCGCACCACGGCGCACCTCGCCTTTTAACACGCTACCCCCCAAATCCTCAATCCCTGGCTAAAATTATCCCAGCTCCTCCGCCGATATGTTTCCCCTTTTTGCAAGCTGGGCTGCCTTTAGCAGATACTGGGCTCACACACACTAACATTACATATTACCATAACACATTAAAAATAAAAGCTTCCTTTTAAAATTTATTATAAATTTAAAAAAATTCAAATTTCAAAAAAAAAGAATCTTTTATCAAAAAATTCTCTTCCTGGTTTTTCTAAATTTTTGTTTCACATGACAACCTAGACATTTCTACTAAGCTAAACACATCCTTACTCTAACATGAGAACCACTTATAGTCTACCAATATAATGCAATACAATAAAAGAAACATGGTTAATGCACACATAATAAAAAAAATCATTATCTAAAATATTCATTCGCTGGCAGGCGAAAAATCAAGTTTTTTTTTTCTCAAAAAAAAATTAAAATTTTCAAAATTTTAAATTTCAAAAAAAATTATTCATTAAATATTTATTAAATTCATTTATTAAATAACATTTATTAAAATTATTCAAATATTGGTTTGAATTAATCAAACAGACAGATTAAAATTGGATTCCTACTATACAAGCTTAGTCTGTGTATGACCTCATCAGCTGATCGAAACTAGGTCAAGTCCAAGATCCTTGACCTACATATGTTATATATAAGTTCTGAAAACACATTGAACATTTGCAATATCCTAACTTGAAATACAAAACATAATAAAATACAACATTTAAAATAAACAAAATATTAATATAATAATCAAGTGGACATTTAAATTATTTAAAATAAACAATTCTTGACTTTACATCATTTTCAAATTTTATCAAAATTCTGTCACTGGTTGAAAAAAAATAAACACTTGTATATTCTTTATTATAAATTCCTCTCTTTAGTTAACAGTTTAATTCTACATTACTGTGGGTGTTGTAACTCATTTATTCTCATTTACTGTATTAGATCTCTATACATATATAAACTTTCTCCCTCTGACTCTAATATTAATCAACTTCAATTATCATGACACCCATCTCTATCAAAATCTCTTCTAATCAGGACACTCTAAACCCCAACTTATCATTTAACACAAAACGCCACCTTCTCTACATATAAAATACTCTCTAACCCTTTGTATATAGGATACGTGTTTCCCCGCCCCCAAAAAACTCAATTCCCTTATTTGGCGGCCCGGATTCTACCTAAGGCGGCCCCTTCCCCACTAAAATCTATTCCTATCCCGTCCCAACCCTTGTTGCGGACTCCTACATTACACTACCCTCTAATACAAAATTGCCATCCCCAAAATTCTCAATCTCATTACATTACTACAAATACACAAAATAACCTCATTAACTATAAAAACAACAATATGTCACTCAAAATCTACATAAAGTCTCCATTACCACTGTGTCAACATTAATACTTCACCAACTCTGTTACATCACATCAATTCAAAAACAACATTACATCATATTCATCTCTATCATTTCACATTCAACTTTTAATTCAATTTGGACAGGTCTACGTGTCCCATAAAACATTTATCACCCATGAATTATCTTTTATTAATTTGCATAAATTATTGTTATTTTATTTCTCATATTCTTTTTATCCTTACTTCAAAATATCTGTAATACATTAAACATTAATTACTTGTAACATTTACTAACCAATATACCAGTGACGTTATTGCTGATCAGCTGATCTCCTGACATAATGAAAATACATCTCACAATTGAATAAATTATATGAAATATACATATTTATTTATCATCATATCTCAGTTATTATTACCTTTTAAATCATTATCTCAAGTTATTTTCATTATTGAAGTTAAAATTCGTTCCATTAAGTTAAACATTTGTGTACATTTTATTATATTTGACTTGTATCGTAACAATTTTATACTTACAATCCATAATTCATATACTGACATACATAACTATATACACCATACACCACTACTCCAAGTAACCTCTGAAACATTTAACAAAAAGTTATTTCAAATCAACAATTCATCATTTAATTACCAACTTCACTTCTCGTTAAACCCTTTAAATTAATCAGAAAATTCAATTATATAATCTTTGAATTAATCAAAATATTTAAAACATTTCAAATTATTTTAATTAAATTAATTAAACATGTACAATTAGCCAATTAGTTTTCAAAATTAATTCGGTTATTTGTTTAAATTGCAAATATTAATATTATTATTACAACAATCATCTACACACATATTGTTTACTTAACATTCTACAATACACACAAATAAACTTATTAAACATTTATTTACAAATCTGCATCCTTATTTATTTAGTCATATCACACTTCAATGTTCAAAGGTTGCGAGGTCACAAAACCATAAAACAATATATATAAAATTGTCCATTGATTGTTTATAGTTTAGCCTCCATCGTCAAAGATTAATCTTGGTTTTGTATGGCACTGTTCAATTATATTGACATACATATTGTTGTCTTGTGTGTCATAACCAAACAATTTCAATTTATCCGTTATACCATAATAATCATTCACCAAGTCTACGTTAAGTATTTCTGTTAAATCTCCGTCAGTAAATATTTCCAATATCGGGTTAGTTGCTTTTGTATTATCAATTAAATCATTCTTGTTTAAATACACTTCTAATATTTTTTCAACTCATCATAATCTCTCTTTAAATTATATACTTCTATCTCTCTCTCAACACACAATTCTCTATTTAAATCTCTCTCATCATTACACCGTCTCATACCTTCAGTATTACTCCAGACAGAGGGTATAAACTTATACGAATAAAATAAACAACTCAAATCTTCTACTAACACGGGACTCTTGCCCTTCAAAAACAGCACTTGTGAATACATTAAATCATCATAACTAAGGGGAAAATTTGCCCTCTGTCCCCACTCTACTACAACATTATTTCTCCTCTCTCTCTCTAACTCACTGACACACATTAACATCTCATAATCACTACATTCTACACTTTCATTAATACTCTCATTATTTATTTTTACCGTATCACTTTCTGATACCAATTTCTCGACCACATTATTATTCTCAATATTACATTCATTATATTCAACATTGTTATTATTTGTTAACTCTTCATCTGGTACTACATTTTTGTATTTGTCAATACAAGTTTCATTTGTATTATTTTTCCCTAGATTCATCATATGTACTCCCATTCGCTCAACACTCTGTTCTAACTTATTCAGACTAGTTCTTATCGTTTCATGGGTATTTTTACAACGTTTAATAATTTCTTGAATCTCATATTTCAACTCTTTATTCTGATTTTTTAATAACTCCTCAAAACTATTCTTTTGAATATCAAACTTCTCATTTATACTACTTTTAAACTCTTGCATCTCATTTTTGTGTTCGTCTAACTTTACACTCTGGTTTTCTATCATTGTTTGTATTGCTTTAAACATTTCATACGTATCGTCATTTTTTTTATTTTGGATAGGTGTCGATTGATATTCGACATCTTTCATTATTTTTGATTCGGTCAACTGACTCTCTACATTACCATCACTCGTTTGAACTCCCGAATCGCTACTAAACTGACTGTCAGATAAGCTGACAGCACTATTATCTGCCATTTTTCTTAAAATTTTTAATATATATTTCTTTATAAAATCTTATCATATGTAACGCATACTTATCAAAAAAAATATTCTACTCACCAATATTAAACATAACCTTTTACGTCTTTCACTTAACCTCTCAATTGCGCTTGTATCTTATTTGTAGGTATGGTTTTTACATCAAATTTTAACTTATAAAAACTGTCCCTGTTCGGGCGCCAACTGTGAAGCTACGAATTTATCACCATTTAATTAACTTAGAAAACCATACCATAATAAAAAAACTTACACTTACCATTTTGCGAGTTCTTGGGTCCAGGATCTCATACGTACTTTGGGATACAAGCGTAATTTTCAAGGTTGTGTGAAGAACTTATACAATGCATCTTGGAAGAGAAATTATTTTTTGTTTATTAATCAAAAGATTTGAATTGATACTTTTTCTCCAAAAATTAGTTTTTTACAGGTTTTAAAAGTATTACAAGTGTATAGGTTGTGCAACTATTACCTCTTACTTACTATCCTTATTTCCTACTACTTACAAACTCTAAGATAGCCCAGCCTGCTTTACACACGCACTTACATACATTATTTTAACAAAACTTCATTATTAAACCCCAAATACCATTTTATAATAAAGCCCCAGCCCTTACTGAAAAAACGCCGGCAACGTGCTTCGCGCGCGCACTCATCGTTCCTGTAAATTACTTGTTTTTTATTGTCCGAAAAACATTTGATTCGGTTCCACTTGCTGGATGGACCGCGGTCACATGAAATTTTACTGTTGTTACACTTTTTACTGAAAAAGAATAAAAAAAACTTTGTAGAGAGCTTATTCAGCTCCTGGCCGGCTGGCAACTATAGTGGAACTGCCCCATGTGCTTGGTTGAACTGGCGGAAGCGGCAATTCAATGCCACCAGGTTTTAGTCGCCGTATACTGTTGATTTGCTGAGGCATATTCAGTTTATGCATGGATTATAGCTGGTATATGTGTGTGACCAGAGCTTAATATTGGAGTTGGCTCTGGTGATGTCACCAACAGTAGGCGGAGTTTAACGCTGTTTTCCGGTAGCCGATCACTTGGAGCTACTAACTTTTCGTCCCAGCGCCATGTTTGCCTCAACTGTGGTGTCTCTCACGGCGTCATTGCCGAGCCCCGCCCGGCTGGGTTGCATACGGGCGTCGAAACACATGTACAGAGTTCTGCGAATTTTGTGGAGGTGCAAATTCCTCACCGCATTACTTAACAACAACCTGCGTCTTATTGCTTTGTTTCCAACTGTTTCTCAACACTGGTCTGTTATACGGACAAATACGTTGCACAATAATACAGTTATTTCGTAATATTTTACAAGGATCCCGACCGAAAATGAAATGAATACAAATATATAAATGCCCCAAACGGTTAAAATAAAACACCCAAAATTTGACCCGCTACAAAGGCAGATTCTCTTATTTCCGATATATAATGAGCTAATCTCTCGTATGCTCCTTGTACACGAATTACTAGATTCCGCTTCAATTCTTCGTAGATACCGGTGGGAATGAAATGTCTTATTAGGGTGGTATGAAGTTCTTCTACTGGGTGATTATGCCTTAAGGATTCTAACACACGATCTTTTAAAGGAGATCTACATTTAGGTAAAATTACTTGTAAAATCTGGTCATCTCTTAGTTGTCGTAGATCCTTTAATTGTAAAAGATGCGTAAGAAAATGTAGGAGCTTTGTAATATTCAGCCCATCAGTGATTCGTATGTCCGACAAAATATGTTCTACAGGGTGGGTTATCTTTCCATAAAGCTCTGTAGTTAAATTAAATAGAGTCGTCATTCTCGGTTTTTCCGGAGATTGATTCGTCGGCAAGTGAGAAGGTAAATCGTAGTTACGAGACATATTCTCTAGTTCATTAGGGAGTAGCGTAACGATTGCTGGTTGGATTTTTACTTGACTATCAGTTAACCGTTCTTTAAATGGATCTATCTTGGATTCCTGCAGAAACTGAAACTTTACAGTACCGGTTTGCTGTTCTTGAGTAGGAGATTGGGTAGGGGAAATATTTAGTTTCGTCATTGCTTCTTCAATCTCTTCTAATCTAAACGATTCGGATCTTCGACGTAATTCGCGCATTATCTCGGGTAATTGTTGTAATGCTTCATCCGCGAATTTTTGTACATCCGGTGGGGTAACTTTGTCACCGGGCCAATTCAACAAATTGGTGATACGGCGGGTCAGATGTTCGATTCTTTGGGTGGTGCATAAAATTACTGCGGGGGATTTTTCATCACCCAGGGTTTGTGCGATCGAAGATAGTTCTGTATACTTGTGATAGCATGTTTCCTTTTCGCTTTCAAAATCTAAAACACTTAAACGATTTAGTAATGAGGGTTTGTCCGGTTTATTATCACGTAACGTTTTGCGAAGTTCCGCGAGAGTTACATCTGAGTATGGAAGACCACGCAATTATGCTTCATAGCTTAATTCGTCTTTCAACAACAAGTCGGGGTTAAATTGAGCCATTTTTGTTAATAACGTCGTTTAAATAAACGAAGTATTACATACGACAAATCTTATATCAGCTTAAACACTTGTAAAGCTCGACTTCATTTAAACACATACATATATCTCTTATTACACATAGAATCTTATATTAATTAATCAACATAAACTTATCTCACAACAATTCAATTTTCTGTACTGTCATATATAATTAGTCAAAACAAAACGCTAATACCATTGTATAGTAGAGAGAAATTTCATATACGAAAAGTTCATTGCTTTAACAATAGCACAAAGGGTCAGCTGTTTTGGGGAGTCGCATTGTTTGCATAGGGTGGTAACAAAGGTAGGACAATTCAGAACAGGAAAGACTCGTGTCTAGTATTGTCTGTTAGGTTAGCGAGGGGAGGTTTTGAATGAGATGCGTGCATACAAAAGGGGAGAGTTTACATTCCTCAACACGTATTTAACATGAACCAGCTTGTTCATACCGACAGGTTTAGAATGGAATACTTACCAGCGATGACTTGTTTATTACGGCAATCTCACGATACTAATATTATTATATCTTAATTAAAACTTTACTCATTTATTTGTTCCCGATTTCAGAGTGAATAAATTTATGTTTGTCAAAGTTATTGTTAAAGAATTATAACAATCTACACAATTATTTTTATTTAAAAGCAGCAGAGTGGCGCAATTTTGTGACATCTCCCTTGTTAAGATATCACAAATGTCGGGAACCAGTTCAATTTGTTACCTGTTAATTGAACTAGCTGCCGTTGTTAGTAAACCTTAATCACTAACAAATTATAACACTGTATTATTCAGGAATTAAGCAAGGATTGTATAAATTTATTCACTCGTTGGGTGTTAGCAGAAACATCTCTTTATTAACATATATATCTCTCATACTTTACTTTTAAAACTCAGATTCTAAAATTTCTGCATTAATTATTTTGAAAATTTACTTCTTATTCTTTTTATATCAAAGCATTCAGCTAGATATTGTTTTTTAGTACCTCGGATCCGGGACTCAACTTAGTTATGTTTTTATTACAAAAATATATATATTAAACTTTAAATTATCAAAAGTTCTTTACTGTTCTTTTGTTACTGGTCTTGTTGTTTTATAATGAATTTGTGTTACAAATATTATGTTTTGATATCACCTGAATATAACAATGCATATGCTGTGGGGTCCATGATGGTCATCTTCAGTCCTCTTCTAGGGTGTGATCCACGGTTGCTCTTGAAGTTCCATGAGGTTGATTGTTTCTGGTAGTCTCTTCCTAGACGATTAGATTTTGGGTTCTAGAAGTTCATCCGGTTGCTGTTTGTGTTATCTTCTTTCGGAGTCGGTAGTTTACATTTTACTTTTAGTTACAGTTCATATTTTATCAGCACTAAAATCTGGTAATTAACATTTCTCACCATTTACAGCTTGCTAAGAGATGTGTCGGCTAAGTTTCCTTTTTTATTCTATACGTGTTTCCTCACGCACTACATTATAATTTTGTTTTTATTATTATTATACTATATAGGTCAATTCGAACTCATTATAAACGTGATTAAATATTGTTTAACGGTATACACCTGCGTGTATGTTCACAACACAGCAGCTACATCCTTACATCTCGGTGTCTATCGGGCGAGTGTATGCAATGTTTAGCGGCAAGGGGTCAGTAGCTGGCGCGGTTTTACGCACTAAGAAAATAGTTCGTTCTTTTAAGTTATATTAATTATTTACTAATTAAGTCGTAATACATTATTTTACCTTTTGGTTACGAATTATGAATTTATTTATTTATTTTGTACATATTTTATTTAATTAAAGTAATTATTATTATTAGCTAAATCACACCATTCTTAACGTGTTGGTACGGGACAATTTGCACGTTGTTGCATGAATCTAGGCATAGGTAAGGGGTGGATAATACTCTTACTTATATTGAAAGCAATTTTTTATTTGTGCGATTTAAATATTTTTTAAAATCGTCACAAATACTGATATAATTCTTCGCTTTCGTCAACATAAATTTGTTTTCTCTTGTGATATCAAACAAATGATGAGGCAAATATACATCCATAAAGATGATCAGATCTTTCAGTTAATATACTGGAGAGAAGACACTTCAGTCCCGCTAAAGGTCTACCAATTGACTACTGTCACTTATGGTATGACGTCCTCGCCTTACCTTGCTAATAGAGTAGTACAACAGCTCATGGACGAAGGAAAAAATCATCCACTTGCTGCTGAAGCACTCCAACAGCAAATATATGTTGATGATGCTCTATTACGGAGCAATTCTCTGGAAGAAGCTCTCCACCTTCAAGAGGATGTTGTTTTACTTTTGAAAAAGGGTGGATTCGAACTGTGCAAGTGGTCTTCAAACCATCCTAAACTCTTAGAAAGTGCATGCAAGATAATAATGAGACACCCCTCATGTTACGCACGTCAGAACAGCCATTTTCAAGTGTTTTGGGACTAAAATGGATCCCAGATATTGATGTCTTTTCATATTTGATGCACACACCTTCAAGTAATTACACAAAAAGAACTTTACTTTCATCAATTGCTCAGATCTATGACCCTTGTGGTTGGATATCCCCAATAGTTTTTTGGTCTAAAGTCTTAATGCAGCATGTACGGACCTTAGGCTTAAATTGGGATTCTCCATTACCTGATCATATTTCCGAGAAGTGGTCACGATTCGTGAAAGAACTTCCAGAAATAGAAAAGCTAAGGATACCACGTTTCATATCCTTAGCAACTGCAGTCAATATCCAGCTTCATGGATTTTCAGATGGAAGTGAATCCGGATATGCAGTTTGTGTCTTCCTGCGCACAGAAGACGCAGAAGGAGATGTCACCATATGACTGCTGATCGCAAAATAAAGAGTAGCTCCACTGAAGCGTGTGACTATTCCCCGCTTGGAACTTGGTGGTGCGCACATGTTAGCCAAATTGCTACATTACTGTACAGAACAGCTCTCACAACATCACAAGATTGACAACATTTCAGCATGGTGCGACTCTACAGTAGTTCTATCTTGGATACGCACTCTATTTTTTCGTCTCAAGGTGTATGTTGCTAATCGTGTGGCACAAATACAAGACTTAGTTTCACCGCACGTCTGGAAATATGTTTCAACTGTTGACAATCCTGCTGATTGTGCTTCTCGAGGCTTGACACCCACGGTTCTGATGAAACATAGCTAGTGGTGGCTAGGACCACCACAGCTCGCTAAATCAACGCAGACCTGGCCACAATCTATCCTTCATCCAATTTCGGAGGAGTCTATTCCCGAAATGAAACCAAATGTGCTTAATCTTATGATGACCACAAAAGAAGTCCCAACATTTGGATTTCTTACAAAGTTTTCTTCTTGGAAGGCTCTTCTTCATATAATGGCTTATATCCTTCGCTTTATAACCCATTTGAAATTTAAAACCACCATTAAGTGGATCATTTACAGTAACTGAATTAAATAACGCCTGCAACCGCATTTGCTGGCTCATTCAGAGACTTCACTTTGCAGAAGACATAGATCTACTCTCCAAGAAAAGGACATGCTCAAACCGCATCCAACGTCTAGCACCCTTTATCGATGATGCAGGAATAGTCCGTGTCGGAGGTCGACTGAAGAACTCTGCGCTTACTTATAATGCCAAACATCCTATTCTTCTGCCAAAAAATCATGTCACTATTCATTTACTCATCGATTACTATCATGGGATGTACCTGCACGCAGGTCCCCAGTTCCTCCAAGCAACACTATCTCGACGCTTTTGGATCCTCTCCGCCCGCAGTGTTATACGCTCAAGAATATTTAAATGCGTACGATGTTTTCGTACAAAATCAACAAACACGTCTCCGCTCATGGGTGATCTACCAGCCGGTCGTGTTACCCCTACTCGTTGTTTCAACGCTTCTGGAGTTGATTATGAATAACGGGATGAAAAAGATCTCTGAACACTTAAAAGCTTTAACCAACAACAATATACACTCCGCATTTGCCACACACATACACACAGAAAACCACAGTTACACCAACATAGACACTAATCTTGAAATTTTACATTACTTACCCAAAGGTCGAAAACTCAACACAACTGAACAATACGAAATATATAAACACCACACAACACAACCAAACAACATACTTAACGATCAATTACAATATAAATCACATACACTTTTTGACACAATTATACAAAAAACAAACATTAAGTTGAATCCCCGCGCCAATCCCCTTCCTCCACGCACCAACCCCACTACACCTTCCACACAACAACCGTTACTAAATGATGGCAGTCTGTCTCAAAGCTGAAGAAGGCAAATACGTACGCTGAAACGCGTTCAACGAGAAGAAAATAAACAGTAAGTTTCACAAATAAAAGTTTCATTTTTAGATAAGTGTTAGTGCTGTGAAAGAAGAGATGAATAATCAAGACAATTACATTTTATGTTAAGCAGATAATATATCAGTAGGCTGGGGTAAACATATTTGAATTTAATGGTAGTAAATATACAAGATGTGAGTAGAAAATAAACCAGAAGTGTCATTTTTCTCAAGTTACATTTATGGTCGATTCCCATTTTTAATAACGATTGATGATAGTGATTCAGTTGAGTACTGCATTTCATGACCAGCAAGATACAGAAGATTTGGACCTCAAAACATTTGACAACCAACCATACAGAGTGCAAATGCAAGTTGAACTGTGGACTCTTTTTAAAAATAAAGTGATAAAGACTGACGTCCTTGTTGTTGCAGTAAGCAAAGCCACATTTTCATACCACAATGTAACATATGAACAGAGTTTCAGGTCTTCTGACTGTCAGTGTAAGCTTATCACCAAGTTGTATGACCCAAAGTTTAGCAGTCCAGGACAAAATCTGAGGCCATAGCAGTTAATGTTCTTGCTCCTAAATTTATGTTGATGTCAGATCTGTACTTAACAAAGCGAATTTTGAAACTGTCACAAATGATATCTCTACCAGTAACAAGATCAAGTTGGTGCCAGGTATGTGTAGAATTTTCATTATGACATAAGCTGTTAAAGTAAGAATTTTAGAGTTTGACAAAGTCAGTAGAGAAACTGCAGAAATTTTGTCAGATTATACATCAAAAGTGTCGAAGAAGTATGGCTTAGAAGATGAATAACTTTGTTACTGTTCAGAAACATGCAAATGCATACTTTGGAGGGGAACAAACGAAAGGAAAAACAAATGTTCATACAAAACTTGAACAGATGTTTGGGAAGAGAATATCAGACAAAGGATGTGCACCATATAAGGTGCACAATTGTGTTCAGCAAGCAGGATGTTGAAATTACTGTCATTAACTGATCAAATGACATGACTGATTATTTCATATTTATTCTGTGAGGGTTACAAACTCTAAAATTTCTGTGATTTTTTTTGGATGGAATAGAACACCAAAAATTTTCCATTACTCGGTCAACTTTCAACAGAATACTTCTAAATTTTGATGGGTTAAAATCATAGGAATCGTTAAGACCAAAATATTTCTTTTAAAATCCTGTGAACGAGGTGTGGCTATGTTTTCTGCATGGTACCCAGAAATATTCAGCACTGCCATCCCTACGATTTAGCAAAATAATATTTCAGCAACTGACATGGCAATAAAGTACTATGAGCTCAAGGAAAACCTGACTTTGCGGAAAGAAAAT
Organism: Magicicada septendecula; assembly: GCA_034769895.1. NCBI lineage: Eukaryota > Metazoa > Arthropoda > Insecta > Hemiptera > Cicadidae > Magicicada > Magicicada septendecula. The sequence continues at coordinate 384,605,215 of CM068369.1, forward strand.
ATATTTACTCATCACATGCTAAACAGAAGCACTTAGCTTGTATTGCCAATGGAGATGTTACACAGGAAGGTTTTCAAAACGTGCTGTCTGTTTCTACAAGAATGCATTTTTTATTGAGGGAATTTTAAGGGAATGGAGAAGTTTTCTGGATTCCTGTTGAATTTGGAAGAAAGGTGGTAGTCTCCTGTAGAAAGTAAAGCCAAGTTTATAAGATTAGTAATTCCCAATGCCAGCAAGAAATAATAAAGATGAAGTTTTTTATTAGGTGGCTTTAGTGCTTTTTGATGAGGCGGAAATATACTCAGGAAGAACAAAAGGAGAAAGGAAACTAGGAAGATATTGAAGGAAACTGAAGGGAGACAAACGTTAGTTGAAAATCTTTCACTTGTTTCATACCAATCACACCTGCAAGAACTAAAAAAAGACCTCATTTTCTGCCTTCCAGGTATATCTGCTACAATTGAAATAGTTTTTTCTGTACTGAAACATGTGGGACTCTGTAAAAGTACAGGTGAGAGTAGACTAGTTGAAAGCTTAATTGTTTCTTAAAATTAATTCCAAACTTTAATGTAGTGACTTATATAAAAAAATAAAGGAAGATAAAACTCTTCTGATGAAAGTGCATTCTTCAGAGAAGTATGAATGGTTCAATAAAAGTACTGAGGTAGACTGTGACGTAAATTTTCTTTGAATTTAAAATAGGTCACTGTAAAACATTTGGTTATTTGTCTTTCTTACAGTGAAACAGTACAATAAACTGTTTTACCAAAATGATTTGTATTAGTAATACTATTACAATAAGAGTAATAAAAACAATAATACATTTTTACACTGTAGAGTTTGTAATTTTAAATACATAAGAACGATAATTTTTCTGCAAAAAAATGTCACTCCCCTGCTAGGAATCTAACCCAGTATGCTAGTGTCTGTATTTCCTTCTCAGAAATGTGGCCAGCCTAGTAAAATTGTTATTAATCATTTTACAGGTACATGATTTTTGTATAATGCTTATTTCTCATTAGGTTTTAGTGCTACAAATTTCATTATTACATTAATGAATTCAGTGGCAAAAACCGTAAAAGAAAAGCATAACATTTTTTTATAATATTAAAAATAGTTAAATATTTTTAACGATTGATTGTTGATCACATATAAAACGATATTTTTGATCAGATATGTTGATCTGGGCGAGCGAACATAACCTCAAACCTTAAAAACGCGGGAACCATTTTGTGTCTCTGTACAAAATTCCTCTTGGATCAACCAAGTATGCTTTTGGCTGAACATTCCCAAAGCGACAGCCAGATATACAAGACTGCAAGGTCACGCCTTCAAACCAAAACAAATGTGATGTAGACAAACGGAACTGACAGCGTTGCCAAGACTTGACAGTGTTGCCAGGAAAACGTTTTTCCTTGCGTGAGTAGTTGACGATTCATATTGTTCGCTCTCTACAGTTTTCGCACAGTTATATAAATTCAGGTCGGGCCGCAACACCTAGTCAGTTATTGTTGATCATGCGGTAAAGTGCAAAAACATTAACCGATACTTGATTATTATTAATTTTTGTTTAGGTTATTAATAAAATTTAGAATAACCTCACAATAATAATTAATGTACTACATTAATAAAAAAAGGCAGTTCATTCCTATCACGTAGCAGAGTGGTTAGTGTCTGCCTTTCATATGGTGCTATGGTCCAGCGTTTGAAACTCGGTCAGGCTCGGCGTTTTTCACACGCTAACAAATTTCATCTGTCATTGTTATTAAATAAAACGTTTAGAGAAAACTGTAATGTTCCAAATGATGTTCCATATCAACCGTGCTCGCTAATAACCTCGTAGATGATTTCATAAATGGGGTGACATATGCATACTGATTTCTGACAGAAGTGAGGCGGAGATATTTTTGTAATATGTAAATGTTTACTTAGGCCTAATTTGTTTCTATTTAGCGGATTTTTCTGTCTTCAGCTAAACGTCAGTCGTTGTATTGTCGTAAACACTAGAAATGATAAAACTTTGTTAGTGTAATTTCGTTAGGGTCAGAAATGAAAAACTAAGCTACCCGTAAAGAATAACGCTGGAAAAACTGCATAAACTTATATATCTGCTTACTTAATCTTAACATGAAAACTCTTTAATAACACTTGTGTTTTATTGTCAGAAAATAGTATTGTTCAAACAGATTGCATTAGGACAACTTTCGGTAATTTGATATTTTTTGGCAAAACACTTTATTATACGTCAGAGGACAGATCGTCTTGATATTTCAACCGATGGCATTTAATAAAAAATATTATAATCTGGAGAAAAGTCATAAATTCGTTATCAGGCTGATATCACATCAAGTGTTATATCAGCACAGAAAAGATTTAAGAGTAACAATAAACCCTTATTAAACCTAACATGAAATCACGAATGAAATGAAATCACCTATTGACATCACACAATTTCTTAACGTAGCTGGTTTACGGGGTTAACAAATGACAATCTCGCCTATACCTTGGCCAGTATTACAGTTATTACCTTTATAAGCATGCTGACATGGAAGACCCTGTCATTAATTCTGTACACATGCATTATTGGTTGAATTTTCATAGTTACAATCTTTTTTATAGGTGTCAGTCCTTAAAGCTCAAATGGTACACCCTTGCGTGTATTTTGTTTGCTGCCGTATTTTTGTTGTTGTTTTTTTTGCTAAATTTCATTGTAGGAATAGACTTCATCAAAATGCTTTCCATAAATCTAGATCAATTACTGCATTAAAAAAATTGAGGGGTCTGTAATTCATTCTCAAATTGTATTTATGCGCGTTTCAGTGCCAACTTGTCATCATTTATTATAGTCGACGCTGTTTTCACCATTTTCAATATGAAGACGTGATCGCATTTTAACGTTGTAACGATGTCTGACGACCTATTTGTGCTGCTCTTCCTTTTTATGGCGTTATTCTATAAACGTATTTGTAATAAAAATTGAAATACATGTGAATATCGAAACAACATATAATGAACTGTCTCATAGTTGTGGACTGTGTAATGAACACGATTATTTCCTGCACGAACGAGTTTGTCTTATACTGGCAAGCTGGGGAATTATTTTTGGAACAGGCCACGACCGGGTGTTTACACGATTCAAATATACTTTTATTATTATTTTCTCTTTACTTATTTTACTACTACACTTTTCACTTTTATTACACGTTAGTTTAATTTAAGATATTATTAAGCTTTTTATTTAAAGGACTTATTATTTATTTTATTTCAAACACTTATAAAATTTGAATTCATTTAAACACACACATAGAATCTTATACTAATTAATCAAATTAAAATTATCTCAAATCAATTCAATTTTACGTACTTCTAGCAATTATCAGTCGAGACAAAATGATAATATTATTTTATAGTGGAAAGGAATTTCACACACGAAGAGTTCATTGCTTTTATAATAGCACAATGGATCAGCTGTTTGGGGAGTCTTATTGTTTACGTTGGGGTGGTTGTTAACAAAGGAGGGTGATTCGGACAATCTGAAACACGATTATTTCCTGTTCTGGACTGTCTGTTATGTCCACGAGGGAATGCCATTCAAACAACTTACTTGTGTACGGGGGAGAGCGTACATTTCTCGACACGTATCTAACATGAAATAACCTGTAAATACCGACAAGTTTAAAATGGAATATTTTTACCAGCAGGGACTTGTTTATTACAGCAATATCCTAATACTAATATTATTATTTCTTAATTAAAACTTTATTTATTTATTTGTTCACAATTTCAGAGTGAATAAATTTATATATTCTACAAAGTTACTTACTGTTAATTAATTATCACGACTTACACAATTATTATTTATTTTTTATTTATTTTTTTTTACAAAACAGCAGAGTGGCGCATCTTACAACGTCTCTCCTGTCAAGACATTATAACATAGGGAACCAGTTTAATTGTTCGCTGTTAATTAAACTAGCTGCCGTAGTTAGTAAAATTTACTTACCAACAAATTATGACAATGTATATATCAGGATTTTGTCCAAGGTTACATAAATTTATTCACTCTCTGGATATTAGCGAAAACATCTCTTTATTCTTGTATTTTAACTAAGTATATAAACGTAATAGCTTTAATGGTCATCTTTTTGTTTGTTACTTACTTTACTTTACTTTTAAAAGAAAATTCTTATAAATTCTGCATTCAATACTCTTTAAATTGTTACTCTTAGGGTCTCAAAATCATACTGCTGTGTATTATTTCAATTACCACGGATCAGGGCTTTAACTTTGCAATATTCTAACATATCTCAACATCATCCAAACTATTTGAAGAATAGTCTGATGTAATTTTCAGAATTACTTTACCTTTAAACATCATCAGGTTATTACTATAGCATTACAGAAATTACAAACATTTATATGCTAATCTTTAAGCGATCTAAAAGTCTTTACAAGAAACTTTACTGTTCTTTTTGTTGCGGTTTTTAAAAAACAAGTTATGCACAGAAGTTATGGTTTAATGTCACCTGAATATAACGTGAGTCTGCGGTGGGTGTTCGAGATGATCCTCTTCAGTAGGTCTTCTTGGGTGTAGTTCGTTGTTCATCTGGATCCTCCATTTAGTTGGTTGTTTCCGAATTGTAGTCTAGGTCATGACCCTTGGATTCTGGTACTTGAAGTTCGTACGATTGTTGTAGTAACTTTTCTCCTGGTGTTGGTTGTTCACGTTTTACATTTAATTTGTTTTTATTTTAGCAGCACTGATGTTTACTTTTACATGGTAAGGAACATATCTTACCACTTACTGTTCGTAAAGAGATGTGTCGGCTAAGTTTTTTTTTATATATTATTAATATATCCTCCACGTTCTACATTACTGGTTTTTGAGTTTTACTAACGCTACATTGGATTAAATAGATTAGAAGAACTAACGTCTTGTTACATCGTTGTTTAGCGACATACATGTAAGTGTAACTTTACAACATATTTTCGAGCTGCTTACATGTCGAAGATTCTCCGGCGACTGGGGCTAGTTTAGCGGCAGGGAGTCTGTAAGCTGGCGCGGTTTACGCGCTGAGAGAAAAGTAGTTCGTTCCTTTATTATTATTAATTGTCTATTAATTAACTAGTATAAATTATGCTACCTTTTTTGTTAGGAGTTTAGATATTTCCTTTATTATTAATACGTCTTTTATTTAATTAGAAGAATTATTAGTTTTCGTTTAATAACATTGTACTTTGCATGTTCGTACTGGACTTTTGCACGTTGATACAGGTATCTAGGTACAGATAAGGGTGGATTATACTCTCACTTGTTATAAGAACAAAAATTTAATTTGTGCTATTTAAATAATTTTTTAAATCGTCACAATTTTTTATGTGATATCTCAGGCTGGACACGTTGACTCCCTTAAAAATTTTATTTTGGCAGCTTCAATTCGTTTTTTTCTGATTTTGGGTGAGTGTCCACGATTCACTCCCATGCCCGTACATCAATACTGGTGCAGCCATAAAATTTCATTTCTGTATCTTTTCGTACTTTCTTTCCCAGAGTCTTACGCATTGTGGTATCTGTTTATTTTATTATCGATATCGTCTTCATATTCATAGCTTACGTTGCACCCTAGATAGTCGAAGTGAGATATTTTTCCAATAATTTTATTGTCTATTACTATTTAAATGCCATTATTATAGTCTTTGTCGTGGAAGTTTTTAAATTACATTCATGGCAAATTTTACTGAGTTGGTACACTGATTTTTGTAATCCACTTTCCTTTTCTTGTAGGATGACTTGATCGTCAGCAAACAACGTAATATTAATGGAGAAATTATCGGGAAGTAAGTAGATTCCAGGACCAGTTCGTTGTTTCCGATGCCTTACATCGTCAATATATAGCTGTATGTTAAATAAAGTGAGTGACAAAGAAACTGCACCCTTGTCTAATGCCTTTGTTAAGAGTAATAGATTCTCTTTTCTCCTTCTCGGTGTTTATAGTAATGTCCGTTCTTTTATATAGGCTTCTTATTACTTCTATTATATGATGTGAGTATCCTCTTTGCTCTAATATTTTCCACAATATATCTCTATTCTCATGATCAAATGCTTTTTCACAGTCTATGTAGGCAATATGTGGCTCTAGATTGAATCTCTTCTTTTTTCGATCAATTGGCGTATAATTGTGACATTGTCACCACAGGATCTTCCTTTTCTAAATCCAGATTGTTCAAGAAGGACAGCGTTTGCAGTATTCTTCAGTCTGTTATTAATTATCCTTGTATATGATTTGTAGGCCGTATTCAAAAGGCTTATTTCTTGATAATTTCCACAGTCATTTCTATCCCTTTTTAAACAGCCTCTGCTATTCTCCAAAAATCTGGAATAGTGTTTGTTTTCCAGCATGCATTAATCAAATGCCAAAGTTGTAGTTTTAATAGCAGTCCACCACCTTTTAAGAGTTCTGTGTTAATTCCATCTGGTCCTATTCTTCATTTGATCTAGAACATCTGTTAATTCTTCTAATCCTATACTATTAAGAGAGCAATATACAGTAATTGTATGTAGCTATGTTTTTCTTTCTCGAAAACGGCTGTAACGATTTTCTCGGAAGTTGGTAGGCCTACTTAAGGGTGTTTTGACACCAGGAATCGATTGGACTCGGTCTCATTTTCCGCAAAATTCGTCAGGGCCACATCTGAGGGCCTTTATTTTAAAATATCGCGGGCCCGATACCGCGTAACAATTAATTATTGCTAGGCAACTGTAATTTCTAGCCAGCTTTCTTAACCTACAGATAAATAAATTACAGAAACCGTCGATAAATGCAAACGGCGCAGTATCGATATGTATATATATGAAAAAGTATAAATAGCTGTTCCAATCAATGTAAATAAACAAAATAAGAGTTGAGACGAGCAATAATTGTTTACCCTATCAAATTATATTAAGCGAGCAATAACGTATTTAATTTATAACGTGTTCCCTGTACGCTGTTGTGTTTTCTGTGTTCTCTGAGGTAAGCATTAATACACGGACACGTCATGAACAAAAAAATTCAAGGATTATATTGAAACGTTCGAAAAAGGTTGTTAGTAAGCTAAAGTTAATAATAATTTATGAGTTTTTTTGAAACTGTTGCTTTTACTTCTTTGTGACTTACAACAGAAAGGTACGTTTTATTATAGAGTAAAACGCTCGGGTTGGTGTGTGGGGTATGTTACCTCAATATGGATTACACAATATGGATCAAATACATCGTTCTATAGGAAATCCTAATTCTAGCCTTTGGTGGAAAGATTGTTGTCTTTGGAGGAGATTTCCGGCAATGTTTGCCCGTTCAACCTCGTGCTAACCGCAGTGAGTTGGTAGACCTTTCGATTAAGGAAAACAGTCTTTGGCGTCATTTTAACTTCTTTTCACTGACAGAAAATATGCGTGTGAATCCAGAGCAAAGAGACTTTGCTGAATATTTATTAAAAGTTGGCAATGGAGACTTGCCAGTAAATGCTATGCATGAGATTGAACTACCAGAGGATATTCTTTCCAACGGCAATCTTACTGAAAAAGTATTCAGAGACTGTCTGGCTAAAAACAGATATGAAAATACGAAGGACAGGGCTATACTAGAACCAATAATAAAGATGTTAACAAAATTAATGCAGAAATTATTGAAAAGCTTCCTGGAGAGTGCAAAGTTTACAACAGTTATGATTCTGTCAAAGATCAACCAGAAGGAGGTCTTGAATTTACTTCTGAATTCCGTTGAAATGGCTGATCTACCACCACATGAACTGAAACTTGTAAAAAATACAATAATAATGCTCTTGCGAAACTTGGATGTCTCCGAAGGACTATTCAATGGAACAAGGTTAATAGTTACCGAGTTGTGTAACAATATTATTAAATCAAAGATTATCACTGGAAAGAATGCAGGCCGAGAAGTCCATATCCCAAGAATCACATTAGATTGTAGCCAAAATCAACTTGGATGTACTATGCAACGACATCAGTTTCCCATAAGACCTGCTTTTGCTTGACCATGTACACAGCTCAAGGATAAACATTTGAATCCATTGGTATCTACTTACTTATATCAGTTTTTATGCATGTAACGTTGTATGTAGCATTTTCTAGAGTAAAAAGACGAAGCAGCTTAAAAGTTTTTTTGCCACCAGAAAATCCTCACCATACGCGAAATGTTTTATGGAAAGAAATACTAAATACTAGAAGACTTTACTCTAACTTTCCAATAATTTTGTATTATACTGTATTTTCTATTATTCTATTTACTTTATTTTTTATATGTGTATAATGCAATTGCAATTATTTTAAATGTTTATACAATACACGTATAGTTTCTGTTTACGCTTACAAATTTCTGCTTGTTTACAAATCCTAGACAATTTAATGTAAAAATAATCTGTATATATATAAGTAAATATCAAAACCGAGCAAAGCTTGGTCCCCTGATATTGTTATGTTATCCCCAAGATATATATTGCTATTAACAACCGGAAGAGTGATGGTTATATCTTGTCTTCCTGTATTATTTACCTCCTCATTTGTCATGTGAAATTTTGCATTATCTTTCTCAGTTTTGTTAAGCTGTTTCAGAAGTTACTATGTTACTTCTTGTCTTCCATGAACGTCTGCTTCTGTTAGATGTCAGTACATGCCCGGAGTCTTGGTGTGTTTTCCTAATTACTAAAAAGTTGTCAGAACCTGTCACTACCTCTAAAAAGTCTAACGTCTTGTACACTTGTACGTGTGTGTTCAGTTTCTTATTGACCCTAATATAATCTATTATTCATCTTTGCCCTCTCGCACACCATGAATACTTATGTATGACCTTTTTTCTAAAAAGCTGTTTGTTATTTTTAATTTATTATAGGAATCAAAAGCACCTGAGCTCATGTCCATTAGAGTTTAAAGTCTGCTCTCCTAACTTGCCTAAAACTCCTTGAATTGAATTGGCGAATCTCCTATTCTGGGGTTTAAATCTCCATTTATTACCAAGAAATTGTTGGGATTGACTTTATTAATTTTCTTCTGCAATTCCTCATAAAATATTGCCGTATTTTAGTACATTCCTTTCTTTCTTCTTCTTGTGTATATACACCTACCACAACAAGATACCTTCTGTCTATCTTAAATCTCACTATTATTATTCTGCGATTGAAATAAATATACTTTTGTATTTTATTTCTCCATCTCTTATCAGTCGTAACTGCCACTCCACTCTGAGCTCTTGTTGCTGAGTCTATGGCGCTGTGCAACATCAAACAATCTTTTGTACTTTAAAGTTTCTTCTTTGTCTCTGTTATTACAACAATGTTTATTACAGCTGAAACTTCTATTGTATTTTTTACCAATTTCATTGTTAAAGAAAAATTAAGAGACATTCCATAAAGAATATCTCATTTTATAGTTTAATATTAATGGTTCCTGAAAACAGAATTTGAATAGACCTGAATAAAATAATGGTTACTTCATTCAAGTGGAAAAAGTATGTTAGGGTAAAATGTTAATTTTACAACGATCACTGTCCCTTTCATTATAGTAACTAATATAACAAAACGGTTGATTCCCCATTGTGTGCTATTTTCTCTTTTCCTGTCAAAGCTGAAATTCGGATCTTTTTACAGAAACTTTCAACTTAAGAGGGTCTTTAATAAAAAGAAAAAAAGCTGATTAGATTATTGACAAAAAGCTAGGTGGCGGTGTATCCTGTTTGTGAGTTAAATAAAATTTTGCATACGATTGATCAAATTAGAAATCATGTACCTAAATTTCGTGGAAACAATATATTCTCACCAATCTAATCTTTAGCCAACCCTTGTTTGTCACATTTCAGTTGATTCAATAAGCTTATCAGTTTCTATCACAAGTTAAACCCTGTGAATAAAATAAAACGCTTCAATTTAGTTACTAAACTTTGGTTTCCCTATTTTTTCTGAGCTTGTTTTGAACAGACTCTATGTGTTATATAGTCTATTTTGCATGATTGAATGATAAAGTAATATAAATTTTAAGCGGGAACTTATGGGACAAAGAGAACCACTGATAACAAAAGTCACACTATCCTGGAATCAAATCCAATAGCCAATAAGCCTACACCAAGGAAAACGTTAACACTAAATATAAATCACAGACTTTGGCACACTGTACAGGTTTTTATTACAAGAATCTACAAGGATGCATTAAAAATAACAATTACCTATTTTTTTAAATTTAGGAGTCTTTTGCACTTTTTAGATATTATTATTGAATTTGGAACACTTGTAATCACCATTCCAATTAAGGTTATATAAACATGGTAAAAAAATAAAAATACATTTTGAAACATAAAAAATTGTATTCTAACAAAAATAAATTATTATTATTTTAACAAATAACAGTAATTAAATTAAGCATAGCAATAACTGTAAAAAGAAATGTCACAAAAAGAGGAAACTAATTAGACTAACGATTAATTAGAAAGTAAATAATTACAAATATTATTAACAATAATACAAAAAATTAACTTCTTGTCTTTTAAGACATTAAAATACTAATAAAAAATATAATAAGTAGTCGATTACACACAAAATTAATTTAAAAAACACAATTTTTTCCAGAAACAATTAATTAAAGTTACTTCACGTAAAACACATAAATTGAGACAATTAGCTGATAATTAGTAATATTTTATATGCTGATTACTTCTGTGGTTTTTAAAAAACTTTGTAGCAAATCGTACAATAACGGATCAGTTTGAGCAATGAAACTAAATTTATCTTTCAACATTGTTGGAAATATGACTTTTTTTCAGTGACTCAGAAACTTCAGGAACATCTGGGATTAACATTAATTAACACGTTTTTGTAACTCTGTTTCTTCTTTCGCAGTTATTATAATCAAATCCTTTATTATTGCAGTGCCTGTAGTGTAGATACATATTTTCTTTTTCGAAAAGTCCAAGACATTTTGTGGAAACAACATGAGTCAATGAATTAACTGTGTATTTTGAATTAGCTGGTCTCTTCATTGGTATGAGCTTTTCAGTTTCCCTTGTTGGTTACATTCAAGTTATAATCATAATTACATTTCTTTCTCAGTTTGTCAGTAATAGCCATTCTTTTCCTTTTATTTCCTTTAAAGTTTCATCTAAAATCATAGTATATTCTTTTACTTTTTCTTCAAATGGATGATGTTTTACAATGTGTCTAGCAAAATTTGTCACTAAAATGTGACAAAACGGGCAACAGTTTTTTCTATCCCATTTTCTTTTTTTCTGATTATCATTAATAGTTTCTTTTCTACAATCAGCATTTTCTTGGTCAATAATAATTGATTTTTCTTTTTTTTTTACGGATATCTGCCAATGTCAAACACCCTGCACAGTTTGGCTACTCTACAATAGGAGTACAATAATCACTTCCAAAATTTAGAATATTGAATGCATCACTTTCTACAACTTCAACATCGTTATGTTCATCTACACCTTCAACATTGATATGTTCATCTACAACTTCCACTGCCACTTCTGCTTTATTTTCCTGAAACAGACACAAAAACGGTAGTTACATTTAGTCATTTAATAACAATACAATATAATCTGCAGAACAATGAAAAATAAAATCCCCCTCCCCACCCTAAATCAGGTTACCCTTAAATTAACACTGGTGCTGAACCGCTAAGACAAACAATATTTTCCAATAATGGACTGAAAAATATTTAAATTTATAAAAAACTTAATTTGAATTCATGAAACGTAATGATATTATATGTATGCATATACATATATTACGTTATATATATTACAAAATATATTACATATACATTTCGTTTTAAGTCAAACAAAAAACAGGGAAATATCATCATCCACTTTAGTATTTCTGACTATGACCGGTCTGCAAGTCAAGATAATTCAATTTAGAAATGTATATTTTCTGTTACATTTGTACAGTACTGTTAGTTTTATAAAGTGACACTGTCCCATCTTTCCAGATGATGTAAACTAGGGTTGAAGAAACCTTTAAGTCAAGACATAAAAATGATAGCCTTTATACAGTTCATGTTAAGGGTGCAGTTCACGTTGGTAGATAAAAACCATTTCAAAATATGCTGTTTCAAATTTATGTAGAGATAGGTAGGGTAATTGTAAACGCTAGGGAAATTTCAGTTTACACACAATCACTATTGGCTACAATGTCATTACATCATCTTGTAACTGTACTGTATTTATTACTTTTAGTTAATTTACTTTCACACAATCCCTTGTTCTCGTCTTTGTATTCAGACGCCATCTTTAAATTTTGCCAACTGTATACAAAATTTGTTACTTACCAGGGCCATGTTCTTTTCGGCGAACACAGGAGAACAGATTATGGTTATTTGAATAAAATAGACTAAATACTTGTACTCCTCTCATGATCTCTTTTATTATGCATATGCCCCAAACTCATTTTTTACTACAAAACAAAGTCATTACTACAAGTCATTCGATTCCCATTTTCTACTCAAAACTTTCTCTTTTTTTTTCTTTTTCCTAATTCTGATACAACTTGTTAGATATACAATAACAATATTTATAATGCCTGATTTTAAACATAAGAGTAAATTAGAGATACTGAAAAACATAAAATCTATTTCTTAGAACACAAACCAACGCTTCTAGAATATTAAAAAAAAAGACATTTATCCCCTTTCATACACCCTTTGCCCTTGAGATCTCATTTTTACTCATTTAGAGTATTTTAGTAATTTTTTAAATATTGGATTTCAAATATATGGTAGTACTCCGCAGATTACTTAGCTTTTCGAAGAGTTGATCTGGAATCGTCCCCTCTTTACTGTCATCTTGCACCGTTCGTTTTGCATGGTTCTTATTGCCGAACAGTTATTACATTTTTCGTCACAACACAGTCTATTTATATTGTTTGTATGGAAATAATTTTGATTTTCAATCACATTTTTGAACTGCGGGCGCCCGCGATTTTACGTTTTATAACTTTGTTTGCGACCGGCCGGCTCACGGACAAATTTTATACTGGGGCGAGGCGAAATGGACTATTTTCTGAAGTGGTCGCGGGTTACGTGACCAATTCTTATTGTTCTAAGTTTGTATCACTACGCCAGTATGAGGTTCGGCTGACACCCTATGCATTCCAGCATGACGTATGATCTGACGTAATATCGTATGTTGTTCTGTTACATAATATGTTAGTCACTGGAGCTGACCTTGGCCCAATTTTGCATGTTTGTCTATTGCGTTGTATAATCCATGAAAATAAGTTTGTTTCCTTTTCCCCAAAATTAATGTTACATCACAAATATTATTTTTACCAAAATACAATGATTTTTTATATTATCCGAGGTAGGCCTAAATGTCCCGTTACAATCTGTTGAAGTTCTCTCTAAAACTGCAGAGAAGTTTTAACAACTGCAGAGTCCTGACAAAAGTTAAAGAAGCTGAAGACAGCATTAAGAAAGAAAGCTAGAACAAATCAAGAAGAAATGTCTAGGAACATAAAAGAAACAAATCTAAGAAGGGACTTCAAAAATAAAAAACTTAAAACATGAAAAACAAAACAAGGATTCATTTGCAATAAGTTTTTTGAAATACAATACCACAGAAGTAACATATGAAATATTAAAGTGGCAAAAAATTCAACTAGGAAAATTGATCTTGTTGATTTCATTGGGGGACCAAGAAATAAAACTCACTACAAGTACCGTATGTTTGGTTATATACAGAAAGAAAATGATGACGATAGATGATGAATGTAGATTTATGTCACAGGATGTCAACGCAAAGATTAAACATTAACACCAACGTTGTCACCACTTATTCCAAAACTGCTATTCGCTTTGCTCTCGACGAGGCCTTTTGGTGTTTGCACAATCTTTGGGTCTTAGGTCGTTTAAGAGGCCTTTCAGTGTTTCCCACCATCTTTGGTCATTTAAGACCCGAAGATGGTAAAAACACCGAAAGGCCTTGTCGAGAGAGAAGCAACTATCAGTTTTGCAATAAGTGGTGACAAAGTTGGTGTTAAGATGCCTGCTAATAAAACTAACTTGACTGAAAAATTAAATTTTTACAAAGTTATATTAAAAGAAAATGATGAAGGTACTATTAGATTTGAACAAATATTGACAGTTTTACCCAATCCATAAATGAAGGAAATTAGTAGACACATTTTTTAAGAGTACCCTCGATGTGTTCCTGTTTTTGAAAATGATACATTTTTATTTATTATTTACTAATGTCATTTCTTTATAATGTTTTTGTGTTTTAAAAATGATAAACTTTTATTCTGTTACTTACATGTTGTATTATGTAACCATAACAACATTTCTTTATGATTTTTAATAACCATAATGTCTGAAGTATCTTGTTTCCATTAACTTTTCATACAAGCCAAGATTAGATAATTGTAAACATGCAGTTGGGATTAAAAACGCAACACAAAATAGTACAGTGTCAATTAGTTTACAGTTGTTCCAATTTTTGTTTTATAATTTCCCCTTAGATGCTGGGGTACTTGTAAATTGAATTTTAGAGAGTTTCATTTAAACAATTTTTTGTATGCAACATAACAAGAAAAGACTGAAATAACTATTATTTACAGTGAATTTAATTTTGGAGACCTATACATGATTTTTAATAAATAAAAATATGTTAATCCTTCATATTTCGTTTACAATTACCCACCTAATCTTAATGGAATGATACAATATTTTCATAGCAATATTAAAATAACTTAAAAATACAGCTAGGAGCAAGTTGTGCCAATGCTTCACATGTTATTTTTCTGTTTATTTATTTAATAGGAACATGTAAAAACAATTTTAATGCCATTCTAGTAAATCAGTAAAATAATAAATACAGGTATTCTATGTTTTGAATTGGTTAAGTATATTACTGAATATTTTTAACTTTTTCTGTCTATTTTCATATAACTCTTGGCTGTAATACTTTGTTTCACAAGAGTTGATAGTCCCTGTCACAAAACAACCTGCTTTTGCCATGATAATGAGCTTTCATTTAGCACAATCTACTCGAGAAACAAATCTACATTTTTATCTGAACAGTTGGTTCAAAATTTCAGAAATGAAATTTACCACAGAATCTATTAATTTTACCCTGAACTGAATATTTACATTAGCTAAACTACACAACACCTAGAAACTTAACGAGAACAAAATTAACTCCGTAGAATATAATTTAAATGACCCGTTCTACCTGTCTTGAATAATGCAACTGACTACTTTGCGAATTCTTAGAGCATTTTGGAACTACTGTGTTAAATGTAGGAAACATTCATAAAATATTATGCTCTTAGATTTCAGCACCAATGTATCGACAGACTTAATAACATCAAGTTGATTTCACTTCATGCAGTAAACATAAATGATAAATACACAGACGTTAATCATAACTTCTATTAGAACAATAACAACTGAAATGAAACAATATATGATACTACCTCACTTTATGGCACTCTAATTAACATATTTAAAACTGATACTTTTTTATAAGTTTAATATACAACTGTTTTTATTGAAATTTTGTAATGTACTGCTTTAACTTATTAGTTCTGTTCAGTAATGGGTATGAAATCAAAGAAGTTGTGGGCAACAACTAATTGTAAAACGTTTTATAAATATAAAATATGAACTTTACAGTATGATTATAAAATCTACGATCTCCAGGTATGGGTATGAGATAAGGAAGGAATAAGCATGCCAACCTTACAGTGTCAGTTTTTGTTATTCTCCACTATCAACTCTTGAAAGAGAATTTACTTATAACTGATAACTAGCAACATTGATGTATTGTTAACATATGATCACTAAAATAAATATATCTGTAAATATAATAATAATAATATTTATAATTATTAAAAAGCAATTCACTGTAGCGCAATGCTAAACCAGGAACCAGTGGTCCTGGGTTCGCATCCTGGTCAAGACATGGCATCTTTCCGTAGGCTGTTAAAATTCCACCTATCATTTTTATTAAAAAAACATACAGTTCAAGAACTCAATGCACTAAATCTAATGTCGCTGTTAATGACCTATTAGCTGATGCGATGTAAAATAAAGTAAATACAAAAAAAAATCAAATCAATACACAATTCTTACTTACGAAAAATAGTTATTTAAGTCCTATAAAAAATTTTTCAGTGACATATTGTTTGTCACAATTTACAAAAGAACTTCCAGTTTCTGGGCTGATGATTAGGTAGTTTCATTTGCTGATGTTTGAAACAACTTTTTACGGCAAGAATCTGAAAAAACATCAATTTATTTACAAACTTAAAAAAGTTAATTTAATAAAGAAAAAGGTGTATAGTAAAAGCTCCTTTATTACATCACAAGCTAAAAGTGCTAAAACTTCACTCTTAACTTAATTTAATTCACAACTTATCATTTTAATTATTTATAATATTAAGAATTAACATGAACTGGGAAGAGTTTATGGGTCTAATTATTACGTTTCAAATTTAACCACCTGTAATAATATTTTAATAAATTTATTAATGGTGTTTGTAGACCTTCTCTACGACCGTTAATAAGTGAAATCTCTTTAATAACACTGGCAACTGCTAATATGTTTACAATGAACATATTAGGAGAAATGAAAATTAATTACAAAAATTTCATTATTTTCTGTTTTAATATAAAATTATACTTAGAAATTTGAGTGGATGTTTGGTTGGTCCTTGAACTGAGCCCATACAGTAGCCAATCTATAACTAAAGGGTTTTACTGTAATAATTTACCCCACTGGAAGTAATGAAATGTCTTAGTTGGAGTAAATAATTTTCACTTACAAAGAAGTAATAAATACCTAATATCAAAATTTAATAATGCTTCTTTTATAATTTTAGTAATTATAAAAATGTAAACATTGTGCTCATCTACTATGTATCAAGACTTCAAGACTGAAAATATAAGTTCATGAGATTACTACAATATAATTTTGATGTGCATTATACAATTATGTTTTTCAAAAACACATTTTATGAAAATGTACAGAAAAAAATGATATGGAGGTATATTTACAAAACTTTTAGTTCTGTTGTTATTATTTCTTTACCAATTAAAACGTGGGTTTAAATCCATTATAAGCCCAGCACCTTGGAAAAGCATTATTATGTACTATGACACGAAAAACAGTGATCTATACATATAATGAGATATGTTTTAATTAAGCTGGTTATGACAAGAGTGATTCATTAGTTTATTTTGCCGAAGAGAGCGATGGGCCTATTGACCTGATAATCTGCGTAGACCGAAGAAACAGATTAAAGTAGACCTTATTCTTTGATTAGGTTTTAGTGATTCTACTGTTTATCTGGATCAATTACCACATAGTCCCTTGCTCGTTCCAGCAATAATAAACTAAAGAAACACTCTTGACATGGCCAACTAAAGTAAAGCATAACTCATGTCGTTACATGCGTAGATCGCAGGTAGGCCTATGCATTTCATTCCTTGCCAGATTTACTAAGAGATTTTAACCAAAGTGTGGAGTCATTCCTTTCCATATAAAACCATAAAAATGACAGTTAAAGTCAGAAAAATAACTGTCATTTGTTATAAAATAAAGTAAAGGAAAACTCTAAAAAACAATGTGCGAAATCAGTTTTTCATTATAAAAATAATTATTCTAAATTGGAAAAGTTTAAATTAAACCAATCAGTAAGCTTATTTAGGTCTGTAAACATATTATCCTAACAATATAATGAAATAGGTTATGGTGTATAAAATGGTTTCCGTCAAAAAATTAAAATTTTAATTGATTCGATTATTCATTTAACACTAAAAGATGAACAGTGTACCAATCGTAATTCACACAGATATTTAAACTGCAGTGAGTTTTAATTCATCAGAAATTGATGGAAATGAAGAAATTGTTTATTCACAGAACACTAGGTTAAATTACCGTAAATAAATTTCAAAAATAAACTTGGATTAAGTTACCACGACAAATGCTTAATTAAACAGTTAGAAAATTCATTATTTTATCATTAATCCTAAATGTGAAATATTAGGTTATGTAGTCAAGGCAAAAGTGAATTGACAGTATTAACAGTGACCGTAAAAATCCTAAAACGTTTTAACCTAACAAAGTCCAAGAGATATTCATTACGATTGTAACAAAACTAAATAAGCAATTCAATTTACAAAATTTAAAAATTTTCAACACTTATTAATAAAAGCTATATAGACATTTGACAGTTCTGAAACCTTTCATTCATTGTTACATAATTATAGCACTCTTAAGATTATAGATTCCATAGAAATAAGGTATAAATATGTTACAAAAGGTGTTTTACTTACAAGATAATGTAAAATTTGAAGAACACCACTCCAAACAAAGCGTGCAGTACATCGTAATAAGAGGTAGCCAAGCAAGCTCAGTAGACAGATTTCCCGCTTCACATAACACGTCTAACCTCAAATTCGAAGAGATTTATTCAGTAATAATAATTTTTGTGCATTCGACGATGAAAAAAAACCAAAAGCAAAATAATTTTCAGAAAAATAAAACAAAAACTTTATTAAAGACGGTTTAATTTTGTATTAAAATAAGGTTTATATAAAATGTGATCAACGTTAATTGCTTTCAGATGAATATATATATATACAAATATCCGGAGCCACAATCGATTTACTGAGATACAGCCACTGAAATGTATATATAAGAATTTATCCATCTTTCGTTTATCTCACCCCCAACAGAGCCACAATAGAAGTGGCTCATTTTGTGCCACATTGTAAGGTAGAAAATAACCGCAAAATCAACAAATGATTGAGGAAGAAAACTATATATATTGTAACACTACAACTGCAAATATAAATTTATTTGTGTTTGCAGAGCCCCACGATCTTGGCGCGACAAATATATGTAACGATCTTTGTACATAAATTTAGGCATGTCGTGCCCCAAGTCCAGGGCGACAAAATTATGTATCAATACAACATTGCAAATATAATATAATTTAAATTTGTGATGCTCCACGTTGGAAGCGACAATTTATGTAACAATAAATATAATTTATTTTGGGTTTCAGGTGTATCTGTAATAAGAACTCTATATAACTTGTAACGGTATTTCAAATTTATTTGATATTAATAAAATTGTGCACATGGCACTTACTTCGACTTAAAACATTCGTTATTATGCCGTAAGGCTTATGCTATATACATCCTTACTGACTAAATATTCTATTCTACTAATTATTGTATTAACGAAAAATCTCATTTCCAGACTACTCAGTCAATTAATGTGTTTCAAAATATCAACATTTAAATGTCTTCTTATATATTGTAATGTAACTCAAAAATATCAATAGTTACTGAATTTATCTTTTGTTTCTCAGTACTGATTTATATCAAACGCTAATTTTTACTTAAATGCTTTGTATTCTTTTCATTGCAATACTAATTTGAGCTCTTGTTTACGTTAATCTTACTTTAATAACATCTATGATTTTAATTCTAATTTACAATAAACATTGGCTCTTACTTTTAAATAGAACAAGAATGTCTTTAATTGTCTTTGAGTTAATTGTTCGATTAAGAGATAAATAAGTTGTTTATCACCTTATTGTCGTCAATCTTACTCAATCATTGGAGCCCTCTGTAATAGTCCTCGTCTCGAACTTCAGCATCACTTCCTCTTGTCCAACTTCGTCTCTCTCTCTCTTGTCCAGCGTCGCTCCTCTAGAGTCCAGCGTCGTTTCGCTCTTCTCCTCTTGTCCAGCGTTGCCTCTCTCTTGTCCAGCGTCGCCTCGCTCTTCTCCTCTTGTCCAGCGTCGACTCTCTCTCTGTTGAGTGTCGTATCGCTCTCTGGAACTTCTCCTCGTGGTGTTTCGGACGTCAGTTGACCTTCTTATGTGGATCTTCTTAGGGAATTTTGTTATTACTTAAAAATTGTTTGTTTTACAATCCAGTTACATAACTGTATGTAACTGGAAGGATGAAACTATTTACAAAAATTTAAATATTCTGTGCGGACGGGCAGAAGCTCCCGCTGCACTGTGGGTGATTTAAGAAAGAGAACCACTGTAGCGTGTGTGTCCTATTTATACCCATGTCTTGGTCAACACCTGCAGTTGTACGAAATCGACATGTCAGAAACTGTCTCTGGGTTCAGTTCCCCCACTCTTTGTCAATTTCGTTATTTCTTATATTTCTGCGAATTGCAGAGTCATGTAAGTATACTCTTATACTCATCTTATAACTATTTTTACAACACATGTTCACTGTAATTTTGGACATTGCAACTTAACCCTTTCGATTTGTACACAGTTATTTCACTACTACACTCGTATGGTGAGTCACTTTCACGTGGTTTTTGTACACAGTATTTAGTAAATTTCTTACATTTTATTGTGTTTTTGGATTTTCCTCCTTAATTATAGTTTATGAATAATTACGGAAAAACAGTAATTATGCAATTATTCATCTTGGGGTGGTAAACTCGCCTGCATAGACCTGCGTTCACACACACTAGCAAAATACTGATGTACACACTTTCAGTTACATTTGTGTGTGTGTGTGCACGTTGATTCAGGTCGAAACACCTGTTCATATTTTTGTCTGAGCCAAGCTTGCAATCCCTGACATGCTTATTTCTAATACGTTATTAATTATTTACAGTTTATTAGGTATATTTAAATTTTTATATTCAATGCTCAGTACATCACTTATTTGTACTGTCGCATTATCCCTCTGCTTTGTAACAAAAAAAAAATTTAATAAATTTATTTATTACAATTTTTTTATTATTATTATTACACTTGTAAAAAAATGTAACAAATAATAAAGAATAATATTCGTCATTTCACCCTTAATTGGAGTGTATACAAATGTCTTACCTCCCCTCTTCACACGCTCACTGTTCGTGACCTTGTAGTAGGGTGGCTTTAACAAACAGCTGATCCGACTGGTTTCATTGACCTCGTTGTTTTTATATGTAGAACTTCCTAAATGACGTTGCGTGGAATTTACCAATTTCTTTCTTCTGTATCTCATCATATACGATGAAAGTGTGTTGTCCTACTCGCTGTCTTAACGTATACGGTCCATTATAAAGTCTGAAGAATTTCTTCGCCGTATTATCACTCCGTTTTCCCACTGGATTAGCTTTGAGTAGTACACTTTCTCCCACGTTGAATTGTTGTAGCTTGCGAGTTAGATTATATCTCTCTACTCTCTTGTTACCTCTTTCTATTATCTGTTGCGTTGAGTATTCAATTTTCACACTTATTGGTACAGGTACATTCTGGTTATTAGGTTTGTTTATATACTTAGTCCAAAATCTGTTTGGCTTCTTATCTTCTTCCAATTCCATTGGAGTATATCCTGTTGCTTCACTATAATTTTCGTTGAGGGCTTTTTCAAGAAATGGTAAGTATTCTGCCCATTTATTGTGTTGATCATGGCAGTATATTCGTAAATATTTACCTAATTCTTTGTTAACTCTCTCAGCACGTTTTCCTTGAGGATGTCTTATGGATGTGAGTACAGGTTGTATTCCATTTTCCCTTAACGTCCTCTCCCATTTTTCACTTTGGAATTGTACACCTTGATCACTGAGTACCTTCTTCATTTTTCCATATGACGGAATATATTTCTGCTGTAGTGTCTTTAGAACAACTTTGGTTGTGGGTTGCATAATTGGGTACAGTCGGACTGCCTTGGAAAACACATCGATACATACCAATATGTGCTTCACACCTCGACTTGATCGTGGTAGTGGTCCCAGAAAATCCACTGCAATTAGCTCTCCCTTGTTCCCCTTCTGGATGCTCTGCATTTCTACGTATGTGTGTAAATTCGGTCCTTAATTTTACATTATCTTACTCATACATTCTTACCTTCGCTTCGAATCTTCCTTAACTCTTTTCTTAACATGACGTTACTTTATCTTTTTTAACTTTTCTTATATTACTTATACAATACATTAACATTCATTACCTTTTATTACATTTCTTTAACATTACCTTTCTGATCGCTACTACTTTCCTGAAATACACTTCCGTAACAGAATACTCTTTTAGCTTTGTAGTGTGTCGCATGATCAGTTACAGAAGAACTGGCTTGGAAAACAACGATATTTTTCTCGAAGTCTTTAATCCTAAGTAGTCTCTGCCCTTTTGACTTTTCACTCTTGCTTTCTTCTGTATCCTTGTATCTCCATTAAGTGTTCACTTGATCAGCCGTTCTAACAATTATGGCATTGATTGATCATCTCTAATCCTTTCTTTTTACCAATAACAGCAATAACATCTTTTACCATTAATTTCTTAAATATTTCTCTACACTATCATTCCTTACCCGTTAATAATACATTTCTTAATTAACCCTTTAAAATAATATTCCTTATTTCTTTTTATTTGCTATCATATCCTTAATAAATAACATTTCTTAATTATATTCTCTTATCTTATTATTAATAATTAATAGTAATATTGTTTTTTCATTTAAAAATAATTATTTATTTTTGGGTATTGAGTTCGGTTCGGTGTGTCGTTAGAACTGACACCCCTCATTATAACCATTGCATTGTCCGTCGTCTCCCGGACGACATTTATTAGTTGACATGTACAGTTATTTCCGTCGCACACCCTCATTGTGTTAACGTCCCATTGTATTGCTGCGACGTTTGTTTTTATCGTGGAAGTCACCTGTTTATAGGGTGAAAACTTTATTCTCCCTCTCTTTCTCTCGTAACGGTCGCATTCCATCGCAACAGTTTGCTCGCGGCCCATATAAACAGTTGAACCTATTTTCGTGTGTCTTTTATGATAATATTCATCGTAATTACTAAATTATAGTTATAATTATCGTTCCCTTTATATTTCTCGTGTATATACCTACCGTCATATTTACCACAATTTTGTGTAGTGTTTCGTCTAGATAATTTGCTACGTTTCTTGTTAGGCCTACAGTGATATTTATCTCCGTAAGTGTTTCACATGTGTCATCTTGTGTGACTTACTATTGTGTGTGTGTCTCACACTTGGGATATCGCTATTAATAAGGTACGTTTTATTAACCTTAATTTGCTTCCCTTCCTTAATGTTAATTACTTTATAATTATCGTTAGTAATTACACACGTATTTTCAACTACTATGAATTCTTCACATATTATCTCCGTTTGTTTATTAATTATTCCACAGACATTTTCTGCGATCGTGTCAATACGTAAATTTGTATTAACAATTTTTTCGGTTAACTGTGCATTACTGTCGATTATACTTTGTTTGATTTCTATGTTGTCTTGTTTCAACTGGAAATTATCAATTTTAACTCTTCTAGACTCTCTGCGATTTTTATGGTGTCTTGTCTAAAATTTTCAGTTTGTCCTTCTAATTGTTTCTTATTAGATTCTTTTAATTCGTCTATTTTAACATTTATAATTTCCGTTTGTTTTGTGCTTATTTCGTCTATCCAGGCGCGCATCATCGTTTGAAACGCAACTACGTCCAAATTTCCTGGAGTCGTCATGTTGAAGTATTATTTAAAATATTTAGTAGTTATTCCTTAACAATTATTATTGATAACCGTTCCCTACTTATTTATTTATTTCTTTATTTTTATTAATAGTTATTATTAATACTCACTACAGTTACACCTGTTACATAGACAAACAATATTATTTGTGGGCGCCAGCTGTGTTATTACACAACAATTAACATTACATTCAGTTACTGTTTAATATAAATAATTATTACATATAATACATTTTTCATTTAACACACTCTTATATTTTAGAGCAACCATTTAGCTACATAAAAATTTTAATAGTTAAATGGTGGGGATCGGGCCATACATTCATGGGCGACAAATATATGTAACGAATCTTTGTTACATTTTACTAATACAAATACACATCTATTTGTTTTTGAATAGCCCCACGATCTTGGACGCCAAATTTATGTAACACTACAACTGCAAATATAAATTTATTTGTGTTTGCAGAGCCCCACGATCTTGGAGCGACAAATATATGTAACGATCTTTGTACATAAATTTAGGCATGTCGTGCCCCAAGTCCAGGGCGACAAAATTATGTATCAATACAACATTGTAAATATAATATAATTTAAATTTGTGATGCTCCACGTTGGAAGCGACAATTTATGTAACAATAAATATAATTTATTTTGGGTTTCAGGTGTATCTGTAATAAGAACTCTATATAACTTGTAACGGTATTTCAGATTTATTTGATATTAATAAAATTGTGCACATGGCACTTACTTCGACTTAAAACATTCGTTATTATGCCGTAAGGCTTATGCTATATACATCCTTACTGACTAAATATTCTATTCTACTAATTATTGTATTAACGAAAAATCTCATTTCCAGACTACTCAGTCAATTAATGTGTTTCAAAATATCAACATTTAAATATCTTCTTATATATTGTAATGTAACTCAAAAATATCAATAGTTACTGAATTTATCTTTTGTTTCTCAGTACTGATTTATATCAAACGCTAATTTTTACTTAAATGCTTCGTATTCTTTTCATTGCAATACTAATTTGAGCTCTTGTTTACGTTAATCTTACTTTAATAACATCTATGATTTTAATTCTAATTTACAATAAACATTGGCTCTTACTTTTAAATAGAACAAGAATGTCTTTAATTGTCTTTGAGTTAATTGTTCGATTAAGAGATAAATAAGTTGTTTATCACCTTATTGTCGTCAATCATACTCAATCATTGGATCCCTCTGTAATAGTCCTCGTCTCGAACTTCAGCATCACTTCCTCTTGTCCAACGTCGTCTCTCTCTCTCTCTTGTCCAGCGTCGCTCCTCTAGAGTCCAGCGTCGTTTCGCTCTTATCCTCTTGTCCAGCGTCGCCTCTCTCTTGTCCAGCGTCGCCTAGCTCTTCTCCTCTTGTCCAGCGTCGACTCTCTCTCTGTTGAGTGTCGTATCGCTCTCTGGAACTTCTCCTCGTGGTGTTTCGGACGTCAGTTGACCTTCTTATGTGGATCTTCTTAGGTAATTTTGTTATTACTTAAAAATTGTTTGTTTTACAATCCAGTTACATAACTGTATGTAACTGGAAGGATGAAACTATTTACAAAAATTTAAATATTCTGTGCGGACGGGCAGAAGCTCCCGCTGCACTGTGGGTGATTTAAGAAAGAGAACCACTGTAGCGTGTGTGTCCTATTTATACCCATGTCTTGGTCAACACCTGCAGTTGTACGAAATCGACATGTCAGAAACTGTCTCTGGGTTCAGTTCCCCCACTCTTTGTCAATTTTGTTATTTCTTATATTTCTGCGAATTGCAGAGTCCTGTAAGTATACTCTTATACTCATCTTATAACTATTTTCACAACACATGTTCACTGTAATTTTGGACATTGCAACTTAACCCTTTCGATTTGTACACAGTTATTTCACTACTACACTCGTATGGTGAGTCACTTTCACGTGGTTTTTGTACACAGTATTTAGTAAATTTTCTTACATTTTATTGTGTTTTTGGATTTTCCTCCTTAATTATAGTTTATGAATAATTACGGAAAAACAGTAATTATGCAATTATTCATCTTGGGGTGGTAAACTCGCCTGCATAGACCTGCGTTCACACACACTAGGAAAATACTGATGTACACACTTTCAGTTACATTTGTGTGTGTGTGTGCACGTCGATTCAGGTCGAAACACCTGTTCATATTTTTGTCTGAGCCAAGCTTGCAATCCCTGACATGCTTATTTCTAATACATTATTAATTATTTACAGTTTATTAGGTATATTTAAATTTTTATATTCAATGCTCAGTACATCACTTATTTGTACTGTCGCAATATATATATATATATATATATATATATTGTAGCATAACAGAATTATCACATTAAAATTTTAACTTAATACAACATAAATAAAGAAGAAAATGTCCATAGGAAGTGAGAATAATAAATGGTTAATAATTAAACAAGAAACTGTACATTAAGTCAATAAAATGGTAATAAAATCACACTAAATAACAAAGAAATCTCTTGGTCAATATAGAAATAACCTACTATATAAAAACCCAACAAACCCGCAGTATACCCAGTAGGTTGGAGGAGCAGTAAAAAGGAAAGAAAAAAAGATAAAGAGGTAAACAAAATTTTAATAAGGGAAAAATATAAAGTTAAGAAGCAGAGAAACCCCAAGACACGAAACCGATGACAAGTGGACCATATTCAAATAAGATACATGGAATTAATGCCACAAAGACTTGAAAACACAAGAGGAGGAATTTACTTATATAATAAGAAAGAAGAGACAAACTATGTCAAGTTTCCTAAAAAGAACATAGAAATAAAAAGAGCTATTCCCAAAAGGTTGATAAAGGAATATATACCCAATTGAAACTAAATTAAAACCCATATATGTTAGATCCAGTAACTCAAGTTACAAGATACAATACAATTAAAATAAATTTTGAACTAAATGTAAGCCTAATTTAAGAACAGAGTAAAAACAAACAAAAGCCTACCATTAGTGAAATATAAGGTGAAATACCATAATAAATACAATAAAAGTTAGAGACTACAGTGAGTGTAGAGAATAACAAGTGACACACTATAATAAAAAATAGTGTAGGAAATAAAAATTATTTAAAAAAAGACTACCATCAGTGTAGAGAGATACAATATAAAAAAACATAAGAATAAAAGACAGTCTAATGACTGAGAATAGTTTTAGTAATAAAAGAGTTTTAAGGATTAGATAAATAAGGATAGTAGATATAAGATGTTTTTATTACAGTTAAGTTGTTACCTGTAACAAAAATACAAAACAAATACAAAAGACAGTTAATGACTGACAGTATTGCTAGTAATAAGATGTTTTTATTTTCTAATTAAATTATGTCTAGGGAATATGATAGGCATAAGATATTTTGTTATCATTAAATGATACAGTAAAAAATAATAGGCATAAGATATTTTTTGTTATGATTAAGTGATATAAAAATTAGTAAATACAAGATGTTAGTTTATTCAAAATAATGTTAAATAATTTTCAAATTTGTTAAGGCAGAGAAGGCAAGTAGGTAATAGAATGTTGTATATTTTATTTATTAAATTGTAAACCATATAAAAAGTATAAGTCAAACTAACTAACACCCCACAATAGAAAAACAAACCAGTATTGTGAATCAAAATCATCTATCATAGAGTCAAACTCATATAAATAAATTCAATCAAACTACATAATGTAATGAATAGAATCTAGTCTATACAACACAAAAATATGAAAATGTAATCAGTACAGATACAAATAATAACAAATGTAATGACAAAGGAAGAAAATTAACTTTATTTGGAAATAGGTAAAACTAGGCCTAAGGAGTACTCAACTCAAATAGAAAGTAAATTAATTAATATTGGTGTATTATAATAGCAAATTATTAACAACCAGCAATAATTATGGAGTGGGTAATATTATTTCATGGAAATATTAACATAAAAACACTTGTAAACCATTTAAATACTAAATTTGTAAAAAATATGAGGCCTACAATAAATATCAAAAATTGTAAATTTTAGGCTTATCTGAACTTAAAACAGACCCAGTTATATATCAAATTATGTAAAATTGACTTAAGAATATTGCTGAATAGTTAGATTTTTGTAAAATTAATAAATAATTGAGTTACAGCAATAAATAGGAAAACTTGTTAAGTATATTTAGGAGTTGAAACAAATCCAAGTCATGCAAATTTATAAAAAGACAATGGGAAGAGGAAAAAGACATTTTATAAATTACCCCAAAACGACGACTTATAGTCATCAGTCTATTGTTAATCGTTAATGGGAATAGTTCAGAAATTACTGACAGAAGAACAAAAAGTGTGAATTAGTGAAAAAACATTGAGTGAAACCTCAAAAAGTGTAACAGAGTTTATCAAACGAATTTTAACACCAACATTTGATAATTAACACCAAACTAATCCAGAACAACTACAATAATAACACCAGTTACAAGAACGAGAAAGCAACCACCATTTTGAGGGATTTTTAAACCATATTAGCAGAACACGAATCCAACACATTTGAACACCGAACACTGCACCAACCAACAATCACAGAATAACATCACCGAAGAAGGAAGGACACTCCACACTATTTTCCAGGAATACGACAACTTCGTAGAGAAGGGAATTCTCATTTATTTCCGAGGGAGAAGATCCAACATCGTGTCGGCATTACATCGCAGAAATCGAGGTGACGGCGGCCATACTTGAATTACTAACCAACGACTGAACACAGCCTTATCGAGTCAGTGACGTCATTCGACAGATGGTTCGATTTCATTTTAATAATTGACAATTTGCATAATACTGTTATTTCTTTTACAGCAATAATTATTTATTTTAAAATAGTTGTAAGCATTGTATCTTGTTCCTTGCCCTCTCTGACCATTTCGACAGTTAAAAGAATCCGAAATAATTAATTTTGTAAACATTATACTTTGTCATTTTGTTCATTAGCGACCCTAGCGGAGCTCAACTAAAGCCTGGTACACGCGCATCAGTGTGGCGCATAATTTGAATTGTTAATAAATGAACATAATTATTCAGTTACAAGAGTTTATATTTATTTGTATAGTAAATATTAGTTAGTTATTTCTTCTGAAAATTATTTAGAGCCGTTCAAGAAATATACCAGAAGGAACAAGAAGAACAGCAAAGTTAGAAGATAAGCTAATAAATCCGACAACATAAATAGATTGTCTAGAGAAACAAATATTTTCAAAAACGCAAAATCTCACCTATTTAATCAGAAGTAACTGAAAAGCATACAATTTAATAAAAAATTTTTTTTTATAAATAACAAAAAAAAATTTATTATCAACACATATTACACATTTATTATTTATCATTATATTTAATTTAGTATTTGTAGTTTTACTACTATATATATATATATATATATATATATATAATAACGCAACAGAAATGCTAGCATCCGTGTTACATAAAAACAAGGTTAACAGAATAATAAACAAGTCAATATCTAACCCCATGATAGAACAAAGATCTAATAATTACATTTATAATTATAGATAAAGGTAAATAAGGATGCAAGGTAGTATTAACAAGAATAAACGAACCTGTAAGTTAGATAATAGTTGATGATATATGTTCAGTGAAGAGCAAACAAAAAATGAAACAATAATTTACTTTATAGTAATAGCAAATAAGAATTTTGAGTTAAGAGATATTATTTTGTGACAACAAATATTATGATAAAGTTTATGTTATGTTATACCAAATATGTGTTGAGTTAATGAAAGATAATGAAACAAGATGTATTATTCAATGACTGTTGTAGAATGAAGTGTGAAGCAGCTAATTAACGTTAATAGATTTGAATTTTCTTATATGTGATCCATAGGTCAAGATAAAATTATTATTAGGTATAGAAAAATAATTGTTTATGTAAATGTTAATAGTTAAGATTTGATTATATGTATGAATTTATGTAAAAGGGGCTATAGATGTTTACCAGTTATAAACACAGGTAGATCCGTTTACAATAAAAGGCCTAACAGCCAAAACCACTATATAACCACTCATAACATAAAGGTTAGGTACATCAATTAATAATAATTAATGAATACGATTTGAAGAGCTAGAAAAAAACATTAAATTAATAATGATATATAATAAAATTTATACAAATTATGATAATGCCATAATGCCATGATATCGATTAATAACGTTTAATATCGAAAAGGTATTAAATATAAAAAAGAAAAAAAACAGGCTTATATAAAAAAACCAGCAGAATATGTGTAGAAAATAATAAACCAACTATCTGTAAAGTTACATTCCGATAGGACAGCAAATTGATAAGGAATAGACAAAAAATATATAAAATAAACACTATTTTCAAAACATGTGGAAGGAAGAAAAATCATGTGTTGCTAGGGACGACAGAAAAAGAGGAAGTTGTTGATTTGACAAGAATTGCTTTGATGATCTGGATGTGATGAGATTAATAAAAAACCAAGAAATATCTATTTAATTGGAATATACTAATTTAGTAAATACTATTATAAAATACAAAATACTAATGATAATATTTATGACTCTTGCCAGTGTAAATTAACCAAACAAGACAATAGTATGAAATCGCAATAGGAAATAAATAACTGGATTCTACAAGGAAGGACTTGAACTGTCCCATATCCGAAAGGAATTGACGATACATTAAAACAAATAGAAAGAGTCAAAAGTATCACAAATAATAATATACACTACACCAGAATTTATAACCTTTCAAATACACGGAACAACACTAATTGCTTCAACCGAGAGAAGAACGTATTTGGATCCTGGAGTTGCAGAAGAAGCATCAATCGGGCTGTAAATCAATCCAGGGAGCTGTATTTCCGAAGTGGACAGGACAAGAATTCCATTTTATTAAACCGAAGAAAGAATATTGTACGGCATAATTGTCCAGAACAGTAAATTTATCAATCAACCGCCTACACGATTTGCTTCGTTCTAGTCTGGTAAATTATTATTATATTCATCATACTAACTACACAACACTTCAAATTTGTAAATCTTGCATTCTTATCTATGTATTTTTAATCTTCCCCACAGTTACAAGAACCTTCACACCCTGAATTAAATTAATTACAAATTAAAACACACTATATAACTGAATTTAAATAAAGGATCGGAATAATCAACAATCGATTCACGCAATCTATAGCCCAAGCATATGTTAGTTAGAGCATATCTTATTAAATGTTAAAGAAGTAAACAAATAAAGAACCTTTATATAATTGCAAAATCTTGTCATTTGGAGTATGATTTAATGAGTTGGGAATAAAAAGTAACTGAATAAGTATAGAATAATTGGTTAACATAAACAGTGAAATAACCTATAAGTTTCGTTGAGCCGATACTACAGCGCTTATAGCGGAATTATCTGACACCAAAGAGAGAGCGTAAAAATACAAAATTAGATATAATTCTCTTCAAGGTATAATAGGGTTGAACGAAATTACAGAATAACTCATTAATTATTTAAGTTTCAGGTACACTAACACTGATATTTTTTAGAGAGCTAAGTTAATATTAATTAATTACATCAATATATCCCACAACTCCAAATATCTCAGATATTTAAATAATTAAGTAAATTAAACCACCTGAGAGAGTAAAGGCAGGGGACATACCCGCTCATAGCAACGAATAGGCTTACATTGCGTGACACATTATAAGACGCAAGTAAGTCTTATAAGTCTCATTATAAGTCTTATAACAAATTGACGAACCCAACAGTGGGGCTTCAACCATACGTACCCGATATATAACAAATTGACGCTCATAACGTGGGACCTAATTAGGTGACGCGAGAGATATAACAAATTGGCGCTCAACCAGTGTAGGGCTTAAGTTAAGTAAATATAACTATATTAATATTACTTAACCAGAGCAGGCAACTGTGGGAGAATAAACATGCATACCAGAGGTAGATCAAGGATTAGGGCAGGAGAAACGGAGAAGGAAATAGATGAACAAGAACAGGAAATAGAACTAATAACAGATAGTGAAATGGAACAGCGGACAGAACGAAACAACGGAAACTGAAATAATTGCGGACAAGGGAAAGGAAGCAATTGAAGAAGAGGCCCAAGGGGACCAAATAGATAAAGCGGAAGCCAGAGAAGGACAAAATTGGGAAAAATTAATGGAGTTAATGAGTAGTATTAAGGAAGATAGCAGACTCACTAAGGAGAATTTGAGGAAAATAAATGAGGAAATTAAGGAGAATAAGGAAAGCAATAAGGAAAACTCAAAGAGACTGGAGGAAAAATACGATAAAACCCATGAGGAAATTAAAGAAACCTCAAAACAAATGAACGAAAGGTTAAACCAAATTCACGAAAGGTTAGATAGGAATGATGAGGGTGTAAAACAAATGAAGGAAGACATCATACGAATGAACAAAGAAAATTTAAGGCGAATGGATGAAAGAATTGAGAAAATGAATGAAGCAGGTTTAAAGCGGATCGAGGATAAGAAGGAGCAGTTCAATAATGAGATAAGGAAAACTTTTGAAGGGAAGTTTGAAAATGATGACACACTTAACCCAGAAGTGGATACATATAAGGAGGAGACAAATAAAGAAATGTAGATGTGTTTAAAGAATATGTCTAAAACACTAGACAGCACTTCCGAAGGTATTATAATAAATCTGACCATAGAAGAGAATATCCAGAAAATATGGAGAAGGAAAATAGTCAATACCAAAGAAGAAATGGAGATGAGGAAAGGTGGATTAATTAGTGCGTTTAACATCCCAATCAATGAACGAAGGGAGTTGTGTAAATGTATGAAATATAGAGGAAACTTCATGAAAATGACCAAAATAAACCACCATGGGATAATTACAAAAACCTTAAATAAATTTAAATGTCATTTAAATAAATCAACAATCAAAAAGTATATGACCAAATCAATTATATCGTTAATACGGAAGATACCCGTAAAACATTTGGTAAATAGTACAGATATACAAGGGAACGGAAAGATAGAGTATACAAGTGATTATGTTAGAGTAGAGGAAATAGGATACCTGATAATTAAAAAGGAGCTGAAAATGACTGAACACCCTGACTTAAATGAAGACTGCATCAGCCGAGTTACAGTACTGGCTTTATATCATGCACAAGAGATATGTAAAAAATGTAGAAATTGGTATTAACACTGCAGTCATCCGGACAACGGGTGCAGTCGAATTAATGGACCATAGTTAGAAAAAGAAACAGTCAACCAGAAAAATGGGACTGATGTTATGAAAACTGACCAGGCAACCAATTGACAAGATACGGAAATATTATTTAATGAATAAATTCTAAAATATAATAAGAACAACTTATTACCAGTCTTGAAGAGAAAATACTTGGAATTTAAAAAGAATTTGAGTTGAATACTACCACTAAATTCTAAAATACAATAAGAACCACTTATTATCGATTTTGAAGAAAAAACACTTGTAAATAAAAGAGAATTATTATTAAATGTTTATAAAGAAATAGTGTGAATAATGAATAACAAACCCCAAGATTACAGAAGAAAGCGAGAATTATTATTAAATGTTTATAAAGAAATAGTGTGAACAATGAATAATGAAATCCCAAGATTACAGAAGAAAGCGAGAATTATTATTAAATGTTTATAAAGAAATAGCGTGAACAATGAATAATGAAATCCCAAGATTACAGAAGAAAGCGAGAACTATTACTAAACGTCTACAAGGAAATAATGTGAATGATAAATAATGAAACCCCAAGATAAAAGTTTTTACCTCAAATCTACCTATGCAAAATAAAGAAAGAGAAAAATCATATGACCTAAAATACATACCACATTGCCAAATGAAGGAAACAACTTCAGTAAACGATTGAATGTAACCAATGTAATGTTAAAGAAGACAAGAAAGAAAGAGTATTTATGAACATAATTCATTGAAAAATAAACAGCCAAAATAATGAAATACGATAAGAAGAAGAATAGTTGGGCTAAGGAATGTATTCAATCAGAAATACAGTTATAATGATCATCACACAACAACTATTTAGAAAATATTGAGGTCAGAGAAAAAACAAATGAAGAAGATACTTAACATTACAATCACAACAAAAATGATAACTGTCAAATTTAATATCAAAGAATGTTTAAGGAACTAAAATGGAATCACAAAATATGAAGGATAGTAATGAAGAAATATAAAAGCAACAAAGAAAAGAAATTTTTTCCCAAATATTTATTATTAAATAATTAAAGAGATTATTAGGAGATTATTATATTTTATAGCTGACTGTAGATGAATTCC
Source organism: Magicicada septendecula (assembly GCA_034769895.1). Classification (NCBI taxonomy): domain Eukaryota; kingdom Metazoa; phylum Arthropoda; class Insecta; order Hemiptera; family Cicadidae; genus Magicicada; species Magicicada septendecula. The sequence continues at coordinate 384,639,100 of CM068369.1, forward strand.
AGCAGCACTATATTAAGATGTGGTGTGGGCAGCAGAGTATGAAGCCAAACAGTGCCTCTCTGAACTGTACCAACGCATGTATTAGGGATTGTTAGGGAAATTAAATATTTAAGGAATATTAGAATAGTTGCAAGAATGACTTCAGTTTCCAAAAGAGTAGGACGAAGAAAACAGAAAGAAATGAGTTGACAGAAGAATAATTGAGAAATACAGTGATTATAGTAATTATAAGTAGAAGAGATGTGAAATTAATGTATCATTGAATATTGTAGCCAACTATCAACAAATAATGTTTACAGAAATTAAAAATGATCAAGAAGGTTAATTGAATTGATGAAATGTTATTAAATAAAAAAAGTATTAATACTAGTCTAATGAAGTTACAATGAGAATCCCATCATCAACCATTAACAATGAAATGAAGAAAAGGCATGTGAAAAAGACAAGTTTATTTGACCTAAACTTCATTCAGGTAAACTAAACTTTTTTAGGAGGGGGAGCATATGTAACGCAACAGAAATGCTAGCATCCGTGTTACATAAAAACAAGGTTAACAGAATAATAAACAAGTCAATATCTAACCCCATGATAGAACAAAGATCTAATAATTACATTTATAATTATAGATAAAGGTAAATAAGGATGCAAGGTAGTATTAACAAGAATAAACGAACCTGTAAGTTAGATAATAGTTGGTGATATATGTTCAGTGCAGAGCAAACAAAAAATGAAACAATAATTTACTTTATAGTAATAGCAAATAAGAATTTTGAGTTAAGAGATATTATTTTGTGACAACAAATATTATGATAAAGTTTATGTTATGTTATACCAAATATGTGTTGAGTTAATGAAAGATAATGAAACAAGATGTATTATTCAATGACTGTTGTAGAATGAAGTGTGAAGCAGCTAATTAACGTTAATAGATTTGAATTTTCTTATATGTGATCCATAGGTCAAGATAAAATTATTATTAGGTATAGAAAAATAATTGTTTATGTAAATGTTAATAGTTAAGATTTGATTATATGTATGAATTTATGTAAAAGGGGCTATAGATGTTTACCAGTTATAAACACAGGTAGATCCGTTTACAATAAAAGGCCTAACAGCCAAAACCACTATATAACCACTCATAACATAAAGGTTAGGTACATCAATTAATAATAATTAATGAATACGATTTGAAGAGCTAGAAAAAAACATTAAATTAATAATGATATATAATAAAATTTATACAAATTATGATAATGCCATGACATCGATTAATAACGTTTAATATCGAAAAGGTATTAAATATAAAAAAGAAAAAAAAAAGGCCTATATAAAAAAACCAGCAGAATATGTGTAGAAAATAATAAACCAACTATCTGTAAAGTTACATTCCGATAGGACAGCAAATTGATAAGGAATAGACAAAAAATATATGAAATAAACACTATATTCAAAACATGTGGAAGGAAGAAAAATCATGTGTTGCTAGGGACGACAGAAAAAGAGGAAGTTGTTGATTTGACAAGAATTGCTTTGATGATCTGGATGTGATGAGATTAATAAAAAACCAAGAAATATCTATTTAAATGGAATATACTAAATTAGTAAATACTATTATAAAATACAAAATACTAATGATAATATTTATGACTCTTGCCAGTGTAAATTAACCAAACAAGACAATAGTATGAAATCGCAATAGGAAATAAATAACTGGATTCTACAAGGAAGGACTTGAACTGTCCCATATCTGAAAGGTATTGACGATACATTAAAACAAATAGAAAGAGTCAAAAGTATCACAAATAATAATATACACTACACCAGAATTTATAACCTTTCAAATACACGGAACAACACTAATTGCTTCAACCGAGAGAAGAACGTATTTGGATCCTGGAGTTGCAGAAGAAGCATCAATCGGGCTGTAAATCAATCCAGGGAGCTGTATTTCCGAAGTGGACAGGACAAGAATTCCATTTTATTAAACCGAAGAAAGAATATTGTACGGCATAATTGTCCAGAACAGTAAATTTATCAATCAACCGCCTACACGATTTGCTTCGTTCTAGTCTGGTAAATTATTATTATATTCATCATACTAACTACACAACACTTCAAATTTGTAAATCTTGCATTCTTATCTATGAATTTTTAATCTTCCCCACAGTTACAAGAACCCTCACACCCTGAATTAAATTAATTACAAATTAAAACACACTATATAACTGAATTTAAATAAAGGATCGGAATAATCAACAATCGATTCACGCAATCTATAGCCCAAGCATATGTTAGTTAGAACATATCTTATTCAATGTTAAAGAAGTAAACAAATAAAGAACCTTTATATAATTGCAAAATCTTGTCATTTGGAGTATGATTTAATGAGTTGGGAATAAAAAGTAACTGAATAAGTATAGAATAATTGGTTAACATAAACAGTGAAATAACCTATAAGTTTCGTTGAGCCGATACTACAGCGCTTATAGCGGAATTATCTGACACCAAAGAGAGAGCGTAAAAATACAAAATTAGATATAATTCTCTTCAATGTATAATAGGGTTGAACGAAATTACAGAATAACGCATTAATTATTTAAGTTTCAGGTACACTAACACTGATATTTTTTAGAGAGCTAAGTTAATATTAATTAATTACATCAATATATCCCACAACTCCAAATATCTCAGATATTTAAATAATTAAGTAAATTAAACCACCTGAGAGAGTAAAGGCAGGGGACATACCCGCTCATAGCAACGAATAGGCTTACATTGCGTGACACATTATAAGACGCAAGTCGTCGTCTTATAACAAATTGACGAACCCAACAGTGGGGCTTAAACCGTACGTACCCGATATATAACAAATTGACGTTCATAACGTGGGACCTAATTAGGTGACACGAGAGATATAACAAATTGGCGCTCAACCAGTGTAGGGCTTAAGTTAAGTAAATATAACTATATTAATATTACTTAATCAGAGCAGGCAACTGTGGGAGAATAAACATGCATACCAGAGGTAGATCAAGGATTAGGGCAGGAGAAACGGAGAAGGAAATAGATGAACAAGAACAGGAAATAGAACTAATAATAGATAGTGAAATGGAACAGCGGACAGACGAAACAACGGAAACTGAAATAATTGTGGACAAGGAAAAGGAAGCAATTGAAGAAGAGGCCCAAGGGGACCAAATAGATAAAGCGGAAGCCAGAGAAGGACTAAATTGGGAAAAATTAATGGAGTTAATGAGTAATATTAAGGAAGATAGCAGACTCACTAAGGAGAATTTGAGGAAAATAAATGAGGAAATTAAGGAGAATAAGGAAAGCAATAAGGAAAACTCAAAGAGACTGGAGGAAAAATACGATAAAACCCATGAGGAAATTAAAGAAACCTCAAAACAAATGAACGAAAGGTTAAACCAAATTCACGAAAGGTTAGATAGGAATGATGAGGGTGTAAAACAAATGAAGGAAGACATCATACGATTGAACAAAGAAAATTTAAGGCGAATGGATGAAAGAATTGAGAAAATGAACGAAGCAGGTTTAAAGCGGATCGAGGATAAGAAGGAGCAGTTCAATAATGAGATAAGGAAAACTTTCGAAGGGAAGTTTGAAAATGATGACACACTTAACCCAGAAGCGGATAAATATAAGGAGGAGACAAATAAAGAAATGTAGAGGTGTTTAAAGAATATGTCTAAAACACTAGACAGCACTTCCGAAGGTATTATAATAAATCTGACCATAGAAGAGAATATCCAGAAAATAAGGAAAATATGGAGAAGGAAAATAGTCAATACCAAAGAAGAAATGGAGATGAGGAAAGGTGGATTAATTAGTGCGTTTAACATCCCAATCAATGAACGAAGGGAGTTATGTAAATGTATGAAATATAGAGGAAACTTCATGAAAATGACCAAAATAAACCACCATGGGATAATTACAAAAACCTTAAATAAATTTAAATGTCATTTAAATAAATCAACAATCAAAAAGTATGTGACCAAATCAATTATATCGTTAATACGGAAGATACCCGTAAAACATTTGGTAAATAGTACAGATATACAAGGGAATGGAAAGATAGAGTATACAAGTGATTATGTTAGAGTAGAGGAAATAGGATACCTGATAATTAAAAAGGAGCTGAAAATGACTGAACACCCTGACTTAAATGAAGACTGCATCAGCCGAGTTACAGTACTGGCTTTGTATCATGCACAAGAGATACGTAAAAAATGTAGAAATTGGTATTAACACTGCAGTCATCCGGACAACTGGTGCAGTCGAATTAATGGACCATGGTTAGAAAAAGAAACAGTCAACCAGAAAAATGGGACTGATGTTATGAAAACTGACCAGGCAACCAATTGACAAGATACGGAAATATTATTTAATGAATAAATTCTAAAATATAATAAGAACAACTTATTACCAGTCTTGAAGAGAAAATACTTGGAATTTAAAAAGAATTTGAGTTGAATACTACCACTAAATTCTAAAATACAATAAGAACCACTTATTATCGATTTTGAAGAAAAAACACTTGTAAATAAAAGAGAATTATTATTAAATGTTTATAAAGAAATAGTGTGAATAATGAATAACAAACCCCAAGATTACAGAAGAAAGCGAGAATTATTATTAAATGTTTATAAAGAAATAGTGTGAACAATGAATAATGAAATCCCAAGATTACAGAAGAAAGCGAGAATTATTATTAAATGTTGATAAAGAAATAGCGTGAACAATGAATAATGAAATCCCAAGATTACAGAAGAAAGCGAGAACTATTACTAAACGTCTACAAGGAAATAATGTAAATGATAAATAATGAAACCCCAAGATAAAAGTTTTTACCTCAAATCTACCTATGCAAAATAAAGAAAGAGAAAAATCATATGACCTAAAATACATACCACATTGCCAAATGAAGGAAACAACTTCAGTAAACGATTGAATGTAACCAATGTAATGTTAAAGAAGACAAGAAAGAAAGAGTATTTATGAACATAATTCATTGAAAAATAAACAGCCAAAATAATGAAATACGATAAGAAGAAGAATAGTTGGGCTAAGGAATGTATTTAATCAGAAATACAGTTATAATGATCATCACACAACAACTATTTAGAAAATATTGAGGTCAGAGAAAAAACAAATGAAGAAGATACTTAGCATTACAATCACAACAAAAATGATAACTGTCAAATTTAATATCAAAGAATGTTTAAGGAACTAAAATGGAATCACAAAATATGAAGGATAGTAATGAAGAAATATAAAAGCAACAAAGAAAAAAAATTTTTTCCCAAATATTTATTATTAAATAATTAAAGAGATTATTAGGAGATTATTATATTTTATAGCTGACTGTAGATGAATTCCAGCAGCACTATATTAAGATGTGGTGTGGGCAGCAGAGTATGAAGCCAAACAGTGCCTCTCTGAACTGTACCAACGCATGTATTAGGGATTGTTAGGGAAATTAAATATTTAAGGAATATTAGAATAGTTGCAAGAATGACTTCAGTTTCCAAAAGAGTAGGACGAAGAAAACAGAAAGAAATGGGTTGACAGAAGAATAATTGAGAAATACAGTGATTATAGTAATTATAAGTAGAAGAGATGTGAAACTAATGTATCATTGAATATTGTAGCCAACTATCAACAAATAATGTTTACAGAAATTAAAAATGATCAAGAAGGTTAATTGAATTGATGAAATGTTATTAAATAAAAAAAGTATTAATACTAGTCTAATGAAGTTACAATGAGAATCCCATCATCAACCATTAACAATGAAATGAAGAAAAGGCATGTGAAAAAGACAAGTTTATTTGACCTAAACTTCATTCAGGTAAACTAAACTTTTTTAGGAGGGGGAGCATATGTAACGCAACAGAAATGCTAGCATCCGTGTTACATAAAAACAAGGTTAACAGAATAATAAACAAGTCAATATCTAACCCCATGATAGAACAAAGATCTAATAATTACATTTATAATTATAGATAAAGGTAAATAAGGATGCAAGGTAGTATTAACAAGAATAAACGAACCTGTAAGTTAGATAATAGTTGGTGATATATGTTCAGTGCAGAGCAAACAAAAAATGAAACAATAATTTACTTTATAGTAATAGCAAATAAGAATTTTGAGTTAAGAGATATTATTTTGTGACAACAAATATTATGATAAAGTTTATGTTATGTTATACCAAATATGTGTTGAGTTAATGAAAGATAATGAAACAAGATGTATTATTCAATGACTGTTGTAGAATGAAGTGTGAAGCAGCTAATTAACGTTAATAGATTTGAATTTTCTTATATGTGATCCATAGGTCAAGATAAAATTATTATTAGGTATAGAAAAATAATTGTTTATGTAAATGTTAATAGTTAAGATTTGATTATATGTATGAATTTATGTAAAAGGGGCTATAGATGTTTACCAGTTATAAACACAGGTAGATCCGTTTACAATAAAAGGCCTAACAGCCAAAACCACTATATAACCACTCATAACATAAAGGTTAGGTACATCAATTAATAATAATTAATGAATACGATTTGAAGAGCTAGAAAAAAACATTAAATTAATAATGATATATAATAAAATTTATACAAATTATGATAATGCCATAATGCCATGACATCGATTAATAACGTTTAATATCGAAAAGGTATTAAATATAAAAAAGAAAAAAAAAAGGCCTATATAAAAAAACCAGCAGAATATGTGTAGAAAATAATAAACCAACTATCTGTAAAGTTACATTCCGATAGGACAGCAAATTGATAAGGAATAGACAAAAAATATATGAAATAAACACTATATTCAAAACATGTGGAAGGAAGAAAAATCATGTGTTGCTAGGGACGACAGAAAAAGAGGAAGTTGTTGATTTGACAAGAATTGCTTTGATGATCTGGATGTGATGAGATTAATAAAAAACCAAGAAATATCTATTTAAATGGAATATACTAAATTAGTAAATACTATTATAAAATACAAAATACTAATGATAATATTTATGACTCTTGCCAGTGTAAATTAACCAAACAAGACAATAGTATGAAATCGCAATAGGAAATAAATAACTGGATTCTACAAGGAAGGACTTGAACTGTCCCATATCTGAAAGGAATTGACGATACATTAAAACAAATAGAAAGAGTCAAAAGTATCACAAATAATAATATACACTACACCAGAATTTATAACCTTTCAAATACACGGAACAACACTAATTGCTTCAACCGAGAGAAGAACGTATTTGGATCCTGGAGTTGCAGAAGAAGCATCAATCGGGCTGTAAATCAATCCAGGGAGCTGTATTTCCGAAGTGGACAGGACAAGAATTCCATTTTATTAAACCGAAGAAAGAATATTGTACGGCATAATTGTCCAGAACAGTAAATTTATCAATCAACCGCCTACACGATTTGCTTCGTTCTAGTCTGGTAAATTATTATTATATTCATCATACTAACTACACAACACTTCAAATTTGTAAATCTTGCATTCTTATCTATGAATTTTTAATCTTCCCCACAGTTACAAGAACCCTCACACCCTGAATTAAATTAATTACAAATTAAAACACACTATATAACTGAATTTAAATAAAGGATCGGAATAATCAACAATCGATTCACGCAATCTATAGCCCAAGCATATGTTAGTTAGAACATATCTTATTCAATGTTAAAGAAGTAAACAAATAAAGAACCTTTATATAATTGCAAAATCTTGTCATTTGGAGTATGATTTAATGAGTTGGGAATAAAAAGTAACTGAATAAGTATAGAATAATTGGTTAACATAAACAGTGAAATAACCTATAAGTTTCGTTGAGCCGATACTACAGCGCTTATAGCGGAATTATCTGACACCAAAGAGAGAGCGTAAAAATACAAAATTAGATATAATTCTCTTCAAGGTATAATAGGGTTGAACGAAATTACAGAATACGCATTAATTATTTAAGTTTCAGGTACACTAATACTGATATTTTTTAGAGAGCTAAGTTAATATTAATTAATTACATCAATATATCCCACAACTCCAAATATCTCAGATATTTAAATAATTAAGTAAATTAAACCACCTGAGAGAGTAAAGGCAGGGGACATACCCGCTCATAGCAACGAATAGGCTTACATTGCGTGACACATTATAAGACGCAAGTCGTCGTCTTATAACAAATTGACGAACCCAACAGTGGGGCTTAAACCGTACGTACCCGATATATAACAAATTGACGTTCATAACGTGGGACCTAATTAGGTGACACGAGAGATATAACAAATTGGCGCTCAACCAGTGTAGGGCTTAAGTTAAGTAAATATAACTATATTAATATTACTTAATCAGAGCAGGCAACTGTGGGAGAATAAACATGCATACCAGAGGTAGATCAAGGATTAGGGCAGGAGAAACGGAGAAGGAAATAGATGAACAAGAACAGGAAATAGAACTAATAATAGATAGTGAAATGGAACAGCGGACAGACGAAACAACGGAAACTGAAATAATTGCGGACAAGGAAAAGGAAGCAATTGAAGAAGAGGCCCAAGGGGACCAAATAGATAAAGCGGAAGCCAGAGAAGGACTAAATTGGGAAAAATTAATGGAGTTAATGAGTAATATTAAGGAAGATAGCAGACTCACTAAGGAGAATTTGAGGAAAATAAATGAGGAAATTAAGGAGAATAAGGAAAGCAATAAGGAAAACTCAAAGAGACTGGAGGAAAAATACGATAAAACCCATGAGGAAATTAAAGAAACCTCAAAACAAATGAACGAAAGGTTAAACCAAATTCACGAAAGGTTAGATAGGAATGATGAGGGTGTAAAACAAATGAAGGAAGACATCATACGAATGAACAAAGAAAATTTAAGGCGAATGGATGAAAGAATTGAGAAAATGAACGAAGCAGGTTTAAAGCGGATCGAGGATAAGAAGGAGCAGTTCAATAATGAGATAAGGAAAACTTTCGAAGGGAAGTTTGAAAATGATGACACACTTAACCCAGAAGCGGATAAATATAAGGAGGAGACAAATAAAGAAATGTAGAGGTGTTTAAAGAATATGTCTAAAACACTAGACAGCACTTCCGAAGGTATTATAATAAATCTGACCATAGAAGAGAATATCCAGAAAATAAGGAAAATATGGAGAAGGAAAATAGTCAATACCAAAGAAGAAATGGAGATGAGGAAAGGTGGATTAATTAGTGCGTTTAACATCCCAATCAATGAACGAAGGGAGTTATGTAAATGTATGAAATATAGAGGAAACTTCATGAAAATGACCAAAATAAACCACCATGGGATAATTACAAAAACCTTAAATAAATTTAAATGTCATTTAAATAAATCAACAATCAAAAAGTATGTGACCAAATCAATTATATCGTTAATACGGAAGATACCCGTAAAACATTTGGTAAATAGTACAGATATACAAGGGAACGGAAAGATAGAGTATACAAGTGATTATGTTAGAGTAGAGGAAATAGGATACCTGATAATTAAAAAGGAGCTGAAAATGACTGAACACCCTGACTTAAATGAAGACTGCATCAGCCGAGTTACAGTACTGGCTTTGTATCATGCACAAGAGATACGTAAAAAATGTAGAAATTGGTATTAACACTGCAGTCATCCGGACAACTGGTGCAGTCGAATTAATGGACCATGGTTAGAAAAAGAAACAGTCAACCAGAAAAATGGGACTGATGTTATGAAAACTGACCAGGCAACCAATTGACAAGATACGGAAATATTATTTAATGAATAAATTCTAAAATATAATAAGAACAACTTATTACCAGTCTTGAAGAGAAAATACTTGGAATTTAAAAAGAATTTGAGTTGAATACTACCACTAAATTCTAAAATACAATAAGAACCACTTATTATCGATTTTGAAGAAAAAACACTTGTAAATAAAAGAGAATTATTATTAAATGTTTATAAAGAAATAGTGTGAATAATGAATAACAAACCCCAAGATTACAGAAGAAAGCGAGAATTATTATTAAATGTTTATAAAGAAATAGTGTGAACAATGAATAATGAAATCCCAAGATTACAGAAGAAAGCGAGAATTATTATTAAATGTTTATAAAGAAATAGCGTGAACAATGAATAATGAAATCCCAAGATTACAGAAGAAAGCGAGAACTATTACTAAACGTCTACAAGGAAATAATGTAAATGATAAATAATGAAACCCCAAGATAAAAGTTTTTACCTCAAATCTACCTATGCAAAATAAAGAAAGAGAAAAATCATATGACCTAAAATACATACCACATTGCCAAATGAAGGAAACAACTTCAGTAAACGATTGAATGTAACCAATGTAATGTTAAAGAAGACAAGAAAGAAAGAGTATTTATGAACATAATTCATTGAAAAATAAACAGCCAAAATAATGAAATACGATAAGAAGAAGAATAGTTGGGCTAAGGAATGTATTTAATCAGAAATACAGTTATAATGATCATCACACAACAACTATTTAGAAAATATTGAGGTCAGAGAAAAAACAAATGAAGAAGATACTTAGCATTACAATCACAACAAAAATGATAACTGTCAAATTTAATATCAAAGAATGTTTAAGGAACTAAAATGGAATCACAAAATATGAAGGATAGTAAGGAAGAAATATAAAAGCAACAAAGAAAAAAAATTTTTTCCCAAATATTTATTATTAAATAATTAAAGAGATTATTAGGAGATTATTATATTTTATAGCTGACTGTAGATGAATTCCAGCAGCACTATATTAAGATGTGGTGTGGGCAGCAGAGTATGAAGCCAAACAGTGCCTCTCTGAACTGTACCAACGCATGTATTAGGGATTGTTAGGGAAATTAAATATTTAAGGAATATTAGAATAGTTGCAAGAATGACTTCAGTTTCCAAAAGAGTAGGACGAAGAAAACAGAAAGAAATGGGTTGACAGAAGAATAATTGAGAAATACAGTGATTATAGTAATTATAAGTAGAAGAGATGTGAAACTAATGTATCATTGAATATTGTAGCCAACTATCAACAAATAATGTTTACAGAAATTAAAAATGATCAAGAAGGTTAATTGAATTGATGAAATGTTATTAAATAAAAAAAGTATTAATACTAGTCTAATGAAGTTACAATGAGAATCCCATCATCAACCATTAACAATGAAATGAAGAAAAGGCATGTGAAAAAGACAAGTTTATTTGACCTAAACTTCATTCAGGTAAACTAAACTTTTTTAGGAGGGGGAGCATATGTAACGCAACAGAAATGCTAGCATCCGTGTTACATAAAAACAAGGTTAACAGAATAATAAACAAGTCAATATCTAACCCCATGATAGAACAAAGATCTAATAATTACATTTATAATTATAGATAAAGGTAAATAAGGATGCAAGGTAGTATTAACAAGAATAAACGAACCTGTAAGTTAGATAATAGTTGGTGATATATGTTCAGTGCAGAGCAAACAAAAAATGAAACAATAATTTACTTTATAGTAATAGCAAATAAGAATTTTGAGTTAAGAGATATTATTTTGTGACAACAAATATTATGATAAAGTTTATGTTATGTTATACCAAATATGTGTTGAGTTAATGAAAGATAATGAAACAAGATGTATTATTCAATGACTGTTGTAGAATGAAGTGTGAAGCAGCTAATTAACGTTAATAGATTTGAATTTTCTTATATGTGATCCATAGGTCAAGATAAAATTATTATTAGGTATAGAAAAATAATTGTTTATGTAAATGTTAATAGTTAAGATTTGATTATATGTATGAATTTATGTAAAAGGGGCTATAGATGTTTACCAGTTATAAACACAGGTAGATCCGTTTACAATAAAAGGCCTAACAGCCAAAACCACTATATAACCACTCATAACATAAAGGTTAGGTACATCAATTAATAATAATTAATGAATACGATTTGAAGAGCTAGAAAAAAACATTAAATTAATAATGATATATAATAAAATTTATACAAATTATGATAATGCCATAATGCCATGACATCGATTAATAACGTTTAATATCGAAAAGGTATTAAATATAAAAAAGAAAAAAAAAAGGCCTATATAAAAAAACCAGCAGAATATGTGTAGAAAATAATAAACCAACTATCTGTAAAGTTACATTCCGATAGGACAGCAAATTGATAAGGAATAGACAAAAAATATATGAAATAAACACTATATTCAAAACATGTGGAAGGAAGAAAAATCATGTGTTGCTAGGGACGACAGAAAAAGAGGAAGTTGTTGATTTGACAAGAATTGCTTTGATGATCTGGATGTGATGAGATTAATAAAAAACCAAGAAATATCTATTTAAATGGAATATACTAAATTAGTAAATACTATTATAAAATACAAAATACTAATGATAATATTTATGACTCTTGCCAGTGTAAATTAACCAAACAAGACAATAGTATGAAATCGCAATAGGAAATAAATAACTGGATTCTACAAGGAAGGACTTGAACTGTCCCATATCTGAAAGGAATTGACGATACATTAAAACAAATAGAAAGAGTCAAAAGTATCACAAATAATAATATACACTACACCAGAATTTATAACCTTTCAAATACATGGAACAACACTAATTGCTTCAACCGAGAGAAGAACGTATTTGGATCCTGGAGTTGCAGAAGAAGCATCAATCGGGCTGTAAATCAATCCAGGGAGCTGTATTTCCGAAGTGGACAGGACAAGAATTCCATTTTATTAAACCGAAGAAAGAATATTGTACGGCATAATTGTCCAGAACAGTAAATTTATCAATCAACCGCCTACACGATTTGCTTCGTTCTAGTCTGGTAAATTATTATTATATTCATCATACTAACTACACAACACTTCAAATTTGTAAATCTTGCATTCTTATCTATGAATTTTTAATCTTCCCCACAGTTACAAGAACCCTCACACCCTGAATTAAATTAATTACAAATTAAAACACACTATATAACTGAATTTAAATAAAGGATCGGAATAATCAACAATCGATTCACGCAATCTATAGCCCAAGCATATGTTAGTTAGAACATATCTTATTCAATGTTAAAGAAGTAAACAAATAAAGAACCTTTATATAATTGCAAAATCTTGTCATTTGGAGTATGATTTAATGAGTTGGGAATAAAAAGTAACTGAATAAGTATAGAATAATTGGTTAACATAAACAGTGAAATAACCTATAAGTTTCGTTGAGCCGATACTACAGCGCTTATAGCGGAATTATCTGACACCAAAGAGAGAACGTAAAAATACAAAATTAGATATAATTCTCTTCAAGGTATAATAGGGTTGAACGAAATTACAGAATAACGCATTAATTATTTAAGTTTCAGGTACACTAACACTGATATTTTTTAGAGAGCTAAGTTAATATTAATTAATTACATCAATATATCCCACAACTCCAAATATCTCAGATATTTAAATAATTAAGTAAATTAAACCACCTGAGAGAGTAAAGGCAGGGGACATACCCGCTCATAGCAACGAATAGGCTTACATTGCGTGACACATTATAAGACGCAAGTCGTCGTCTTATAACAAATTGACGAACCCAACAGTGGGGCTTAAACCGTACGTACCCGATATATAACAAATTGACGTTCATAACGTGGGACCTAATTAGGTGACACGAGAGATATAACAAATTGGCGCTCAACCAGTGTAGGGCTTAAGTTAAGTAAATATAACTATATTAATATTACTTAATCAGAGCAGGCAACTGTGGGAGAATAAACATGCATACCAGAGGTAGATCAAGGATTAGGGCAGGAGAAACGGAGAAGGAAATAGATGAACAAGAACAGGAAATAGAACTAATAATAGATAGTGAAATGGAACAGCGGACAGACGAAACAACGGAAACTGAAATAATTGCGGACAAGGAAAAGGAAGCAATTGAAGAAGAGGCCCAAGGGGACCAAATAGATAAAGCGGAAGCCAGAGAAGGACTAAATTGGGAAAAATTAATGGAGTTAATGAGTAATATTAAGGAAGATAGCAGACTCACTAAGGAGAATTTGAGGAAAATAAATGAGGAAATTAAGGAGAATAAGGAAAGCAATAAGGAAAACTCAAAGAGACTGGAGGAAAAATACGATAAAACCCATGAGGAAATTAAAGAAACCTCAAAACAAATGAACGAAAGGTTAAACCAAATTCACGAAAGGTTAGATAGGAATGATGAGGGTGTAAAACAAATGAAGGAAGACATCATACGATTGAACAAAGAAAATTTAAGGCGAATGGATGAAAGAATTGAGAAAATGAACGAAGCAGGTTTAAAGCGGATCGAGGATAAGAAGGAGCAGTTCAATAATGAGATAAGGAAAACTTTCGAAGGGAAGTTTGAAAATGATGACACACTTAACCCAGAAGCGGATAAATATAAGGAGGAGACAAATAAAGAAATGTAGAGGTGTTTAAAGAATATGTCTAAAACACTAGACAGCACTTCCGAAGGTATTATAATAAATCTGACCATAGAAGAGAATATCCAGAAAATAAGGAAAATATGGAGAAGGAAAATAGTCAATACCAAAGAAGAAATGGAGATGAGGAAAGGTGGATTAATTAGTGCGTTTAACATCCCAATCAATGAACGAAGGGAGTTATGTAAATGTATGAAATATAGAGGAAACTTCATGAAAATGACCAAAATAAACCACCATGGGATAATTACAAAAACCTTAAATAAATTTAAATGTCATTTAAATAAATCAACAATCAAAAAGTATGTGACCAAATCAATTATATCGTTAATACGGAAGATACCCGTAAAACATTTGGTAAATAGTACAGATATACAAGGGAACGGAAAGATAGAGTATACAAGTGATTATGTTAGAGTAGAGGAAATAGGATACCTGATAATTAAAAAGGAGCTGAAAATGACTGAACACCCTGACTTAAATGAAGACTGCATCAGCCGAGTTACAGTACTGGCTTTGTATCATGCACAAGAGATACGTAAAAAATGTAGAAATTGGTATTAACACTGCAGTCATCCGGACAACTGGTGCAGTCGAATTAATGGACCATGGTTAGAAAAAGAAACAGTCAACCAGAAAAATGGGACTGATGTTATGAAAACTGACCAGGCAACCAATTGACAAGATACGGAAATATTATTTAATGAATAAATTCTAAAATATAATAAGAACAACTTATTACCAGTCTTGAAGAGAAAATACTTGGAATTTAAAAAGAATTTGAGTTGAATACTACCACTAAATTCTAAAATACAATAAGAACCACTTATTATCGATTTTGAAGAAAAAACACTTGTAAATAAAAGAGAATTATTATTAAATGTTTATAAAGAAATAGTGTGAATAATGAATAACAAACCCCAAGATTACAGAAGAAAGCGAGAATTATTATTAAATGTTTATAAAGAAATAGTGTGAACAATGAATAATGAAATCCCAAGATTACAGAAGAAAGCGAGAATTATTATTAAATGTTTATAAAGAAATAGCGTGAACAATGAATAATGAAATCCCAAGATTACAGAAGAAAGCGAGAACTATTACTAAACGTCTACAAGGAAATAATGTGAATGATAAATAATGAAACCCCAAGATAAAAGTTTTTACCTCAAATCTACCTATGCAAAATAAAGAAAGAGAAAAATCATATGACCTAAAATACATACCACATTGCCAAATGAAGGAAACAACTTCAGTAAACGATTGAATGTAACCAATGTAATGTTAAAGAAGACAAGAAAGAAAGAGTATTTATGAACATAATTCATTGAAAAATAAACAGCCAAAATAATGAAATACGATAAGAAGAAGAATAGTTGGGCTAAGGAATGTATTTAATCAGAAATACAGTTATAATGATCATCACACAACAACTATTTAGAAAATATTGAGGTCAGAGAAAAAACAAATGAAGAAGATACTTAGCATTACAATCACAACAAAAATGATAACTGTCAAATTTAATATCAAAGAATGTTTAAGGAACTAAAATGGAATCACAAAATATGAAGGATAGTAAGGAAGAAATATAAAAGCAACAAAGAAAAAAAATTTTTTCCCAAATATTTATTATTAAATAATTAAAGAGATTATTAGGAGATTATTATATTTTATAGCTGACTGTAGATGAATTCCAGCAGCACTATATTAAGATGTGGTGTGGGCAGCAGAGTATGAAGCCAAACAGTGCCTCTCTGAACTGTACCAACGCATGTATTAGGGATTGTTAGGGAAATTAAATATTTAAGGAATATTAGAATAGTTGCAAGAATGACTTCAGTTTCCAAAAGAGTAGGACGAAGAAAACAGAAAGAAATGGGTTGACAGAAGAATAATTGAGAAATACAGTGATTATAGTAATTATAAGTAGAAGAGATGTGAAACTAATGTATCATTGAATATTGTAGCCAACTATCAACAAATAATGTTTACAGAAATTAAAAATGATCAAGAAGGTTAATTGAATTGATGAAATGTTATTAAATAAAAAAAGTATTAATACTAGTCTAATGAAGTTACAATGAGAATCCCATCATCAACCATTAACAATGAAATGAAGAAAAGGCATGTGAAAAAGACAAGTTTATTTGACCTAAACTTCATTCAGGTAAACTAAACTTTTTTAGGAGGGGGAGCATATGTAACGCAACAGAAATGCTAGCATCCGTGTTACATAAAAACAAGGTTAACAGAATAATAAACAAGTCAATATCTAACCCCATGATAGAACAAAGATCTAATAATTACATTTATAATTATAGATAAAGGTAAATAAGGATGCAAGGTAGTATTAACAAGAATAAACGAACCTGTAAGTTAGATAATAGTTGGTGATATATGTTCAGTGCAGAGCAAACAAAAAATGAAACAATAATTTACTTTATAGTAATAGCAAATAAGAATTTTGAGTTAAGAGATATTATTTTGTGACAACAAATATTATGATAAAGTTTATGTTATGTTATACCAAATATGTGTTGAGTTAATGAAAGATAATGAAACAAGATGTATTATTCAATGACTGTTGTAGAATGAAGTGTGAAGCAGCTAATTAACGTTAATAGATTTGAATTTTCTTATATGTGATCCATAGGTCAAGATAAAATTATTATTAGGTATAGAAAAATAATTGTTTATGTAAATGTTAATAGTTAAGATTTGATTATATGTATGAATTTATGTAAAAGGGGCTATAGATGTTTACCAGTTATAAACACAGGTAGATCCGTTTACAATAAAAGGCCTAACAGCCAAAACCACTATATAACCACTCATAACATAAAGGTTAGGTACATCAATTAATAATAATTAATGAATACGATTTGAAGAGCTAGAAAAAAACATTAAATTAATAATGATATATAATAAAATTTATACAAATTATGATAATGCCATAATGCCATGACATCGATTAATAACGTTTAATATCGAAAAGGTATTAAATATAAAAAAGAAAAAAAAGGCCTATATAAAAAAACCAGCAGAATATGTGTAGAAAATAATAAACCAACTATCTGTAAAGTTACATTCCGATAGGACAGCAAATTGATAAGGAATAGACAAAAAATATATGAAATAAACACTATATTCAAAACATGTGGAAGGAAGAAAAATCATGTGTTGCTAGGGACGACAGAAAAAGAGGAAGTTGTTGATTTGACAAGAATTGCTTTGATGATCTGGATGTGATGAGATTAATAAAAAACCAAGAAATATCTATTTAAATGGAATATACTAAATTAGTAAATACTATTATAAAATACAAAATACTAATGATAATATTTATGACTCTTGCCAGTGTAAATTAACCAAACAAGACAATAGTATGAAATCGCAATAGGAAATAAATAACTGGATTCTACAAGGAAGGACTTGAACTGTCCCATATCCGAAAGGAATTGACGATACATTAAAACAAATAGAAAGAGTCAAAAGTATCACAAATAATAATATACACTACACCAGAATTTATAACCTTTCAAATACACGGAACAACACTAATTGCTTCAACCGAGAGAAGAACGTATTTGGATCCTGGAGTTGCAGAAGAAGCATCAATCGGGCTGTAAATCAATCCAGGGAGCTGTATTTCCGAAGTGGACAGGACAAGAATTCCATTTTATTAAACCGAAGAAAGAATATTGTACGGCATAATTGTCCAGAACAGTAAATTTATCAATCAACCGCCTACACGATTTGCTTCGTTCTAGTCTGGTAAATTATTATTATATTCATCATACTAACTACACAACACTTCAAATTTGTAAATCTTGCATTCTTATCTATGAATTTTTAATCTTCCCCACAGTTACAAGAACCCTCACACCCTGAATTAAATTAATTACAAATTAAAACACACTATATAACTGAATTTAAATAAAGGATCGGAATAATCAACAATCGATTCACGCAATCTATAGCCCAAGCATATGTTAGTTAGAACATATCTTATTCAATGTTAAAGAAGTAAACAAATAAAGAACCTTTATATAATTGCAAAATCTTGTCATTTGGAGTATGATTTAATGAGTTGGGAATAAAAAGTAACTGAATAAGTATAGAATAATTGGTTAACATAAACAGTGAAATAACCTATAAGTTTCGTTGAGCCGATACTACAGCGCTTATAGCGGAATTATCTGACACCAAAGAGAGAGCGTAAAAATACAAAATTAGATATAATTCTCTTCAAGGTATAATAGGGTTGAACGAAATTACAGAATAACGCATTAATTATTTAAGTTTCAGGTACACTAACACTGATATTTTTTAGAGAGCTAAGTTAATATTAATTAATTACATCAATATATCCCACAACTCCAAATATCTCAGATATTTAAATAATTAAGTAAATTAAACCACCTGAGAGAGTAAAGGCAGGGGACATACCCGCTCATAGCAACGAATAGGCTTACATTGCGTGACACATTATAAGACGCAAGTAAGTCTTATAAGTCTCATTATAAGTCTTATAACAAATTGACGAACCCAACAGTGGGGCTTAAACCATACGTACCCGATATATAACAAATTGACGCTCATAACGTGGGACCTAATTAGGTGACGCGAGAGATATAACAAATTGGCGCTCAACCAGTGTAGGGCTTAAGTTAAGTAAATATAACTATATTAATATTACTTAACGAGATCAGGCAACTGTGGGAGAATAAACATGCATACCAGAGGTAGATCAAGGATTAGGGCAGGAGAAACGGAGAAGGAAATAGATGAACAAGAACAGGAAATAGAACTAATAACAGATAGTGAAATGGAACAGCGGACAGAACGAAACAACGGAAACTGAAATAATTGCGGACAAGGGAAAGGAAGCAATTGAAGAAGAGGCCCAAGGGGACCAAATAGATAAAGCGGAAGCCAGAGAAGGACAAAATTGGGAAAAATTAATGGAGTTAATGAGTAGTATTAAGGAAGATAGCAGACTCACTAAGGAGAATTTGAGGAAAATAAATGAGGAAATTAAGGAGAATAAGGAATGCAATAAGGAAAACTCAAAGAGACTGGAGGAAAAATACGATAAAACCCATGAGGAAATTAAAGAAACCTCAAAACAAATGAACGAAAGGTTAAACCAAATTCACGAAAGGTTAGATAGGTATGATGAGGGTGTAAAACAAATGAAGGAAGACATCATACGAATGAACAAAGAAAATTTAAGGCGAATGGATGAAAGAATTGAGAAAATGAACGAAGCAGGTTTAAAGCGGATCGAGGATAAGAAGGAGCAGTTCAATAATGAGATAAGGAAAACTTTTGAAGGGAAGTTTGAAAATGATGACACACTTAACCCAGAAGTGGATACATATAAGGAGGAGACAAATAAAGAAATGTAGAGGTGTTTAAAGAATATGTCTAAAACACTAGACAGCACTTCCGAAGGTATTATAATAAATCTGACCATAGAAGAGAATATCCAGAAAATATGGAGAAGGAAAATAGTCAATACCAAAGAAGAAATGGAGATGAGGAAAGGTGGATTAATTAGTGCGTTTAACATCCCAATCAATGAACGAAGGGAGTTGTGTAAATGTATGAAATATAGAGGAAACTTCATGAAAATGACCAAAATAAACCACCATGGGATAATTACAAAAACCTTAAATAAATTTAAATGTCATTTAAATAAATCAACAATCAAAAAGTATATGACCAAATCAATTATATCGTTAATACGGAAGATACCCGTAAAACATTTGGTAAATAGTACAGATATACAAGGGAACGGAAAGATAGAGTATACAAGTGATTATGTTAGAGTAGAGGAAATAGGATACCTGATAATTAAAAAGGAGCTGAAAATGACTGAACACCCTGACTTAAATGAAGACTGCATCAGCCGAGTTACAGTACTGGCTTTGTATCATGCACAAGAGATATGTAAAAAATGTAGAAATTGGTATTAACACTGCAGTCATCCGGACAACGGGTGCAGTCGAATTAATGGACCATGGTTAGAAAAAGAAACAGTCAACCAGAAAAATGGGACTGATGTTATGAAAACTGACCAGGCAACCAATTGACAAGATACGGAAATATTATTTAATGAATAAATTCTAAAATATAATAAGAACAACTTATTACCAGTCTTGAAGAGAAAATACTTGGAATTTAAAAAGAATTTGAGTTGAATACTACCACTAAATTCTAAAATACAATAAGAACCACTTATTATCGATTTTGAAGAAAAAACACTTGTAAATAAAAGAGAATTATTATTAAATGTTTATAAATAAATAGTGTGAATAATGAATAACAAACCCCAAGATTACAGAAGAAAGCGAGAATTATTATTAAATGTTTATAAAGAAATAGTGTGAACAATGAATAATGAAATCCCAAGATTACAGAAGAAAGCGAGAATTATTATTAAATGTTTATAAAGAAATAGCGTGAACAATGAATAATGAAATCCCAAGATTACAGAAGAAAGCGAGAACTATTACTAAACGTCTACAAGGAAATAATGTGAATGATAAATAATGAAACCCCAAGATAAAAGTTTTTACCTCAAATCTACCTATGCAAAATAAAGAAAGAGAAAAATCATATGACCTAAAATACATACCACATTGCCAAATGAAGGAAACAACTTCAGTAAACGATTGAATGTAACCAATGTAATGTTAAAGAAGACAAGAAAGAAAGAGTATTTATGAACATAATTCATTGAAAAATAAACAGCCAAAATAATGAAATACGATAAGAAGAAGAATAGTTGGGCTAAGGAATGTATTTAATCAGAAATACAGTTATAATGATCATCACACAACAACTATTTAGAAAATATTGAGGTCAGAGAAAAAACAAATGAAGAAGATACTTAGCATTACAATCACAACAAAAATGATAACTGTCAAATTTAATATCAAAGAATGTTTAAGGAACTAAAATGGAATCACAAAATATGAAGGATAGTAATGAAGAAATATAAAAGCAACAAAGAAAAGAAATTTTTTCCCAAATATTTATTATTAAATAATTAAAGAGATTATTAGGAGATTATTATATTTTATAGCTGACTGTAGATGAATTCCAGCAGCACTATATTAAGATGTGGTGTGGGCAGCAGAGTATGAAGCCAAACAGTGCCTCTCTGAACTGTACCAACGCATGTATTAGGGATTGTTAGGGAAATTAAATATTTAAGGAATATTAGAATAGTTGCAAGAATGACTTCAGTTTCCAAAAGAGTAGGACGAAGAAAACAGAAAGAAATGAGTTGACAGAAGAATAATTGAGAAATACAGTGATTATAGTAATTATAAGTAGAAGAGATGTGAAACTAATGTATCATTGAATATTGTAGCCAACTATCAACAAATAATGTTTACAGAAATTAAAAATGATCAAGAAGGTTAATTGAATTGATGAAATGTTATTAAATAAAAAAAGTATTAATACTAGTCTAATGAAGTTACAATGAGAATCCCATCATCAACCATTAACAATGAAATGAAGAAAAGGCATGTGAAAAAGACAAGTTTATTTGACCTAAACTTCATTCAGGTAAACTAAACTTTTTTAGGAGGGGGAGCATATGTAACGCAACAGAAATGCTAGCATCCGTGTTACATAAAAACAAGGTTAACAGAATAATAAACAAGTCAATATCTAACCCCATGATAGAACAAAGATCTAATAATTACATTTATAATTATAGATAAAGGTAAATAAGGATGCAAGGTAGTATTAACAAGAATAAACGAACCTGTAAGTTAGATAATAGTTGGTGATATATGTTCAGTGCAGAGCAAACAAAAAATGAAACAATAATTTACTTTATAGTAATAGCAAATAAGAATTTTGAGTTAAGAGATATTATTTTGTGACAACAAATATTATGATAAAGTTTATGTTATGTTATACCAAATATGTGTTGAGTTAATGAAAGATAATGAAACAAGATGTATTATTCAATGACTGTTGTAGAATGAAGTGTGAAGCAGCTAATTAACGTTAATAGATTTGAATTTTCTTATATGTGATCCATAGGTCAAGATAAAATTATTATTAGGTATAGAAAAATAATTGTTTATGTAAATGTTAATAGTTAAGATTTGATTATATGTATGAATTTATGTAAAAGGGGCTATAGATGTTTACCAGTTATAAACACAGGTAGATCCGTTTACAATAAAAGGCCTAACAGCCAAAACCACTATATAACCACTCATAACATAAAGGTTAGGTACATCAATTAATAATAATTAATGAATACGATTTGAAGAGCTAGAAAAAAACATTAAATTAATAATGATATATAATAAAATTTATACAAATTATGATAATGCCATAATGCCATGACATCGATTAATAACGTTTAATATCGAAAAGGTATTAAATATAAAAAAGAAAAAAAAAGGCCTATATAAAAAAACCAGCAGAATATGTGTAGAAAATAATAAACCAACTATCTGTAAAGTTACATTCCGATAGGACAGCAAATTGATAAGGAATAGACAAAAAATATATGAAATAAACACTATATTCAAAACATGTGGAAGGAAGAAAAATCATGTGTTGCTAGGGACGACAGAAAAAGAGGAAGTTGTTGATTTGACAAGAATTGCTTTGATGATCTGGATGTGATGAGATTAATAAAAAACCAAGAAATATCTATTTAAATGGAATATACTAAATTAGTAAATACTATTATAAAATACAAAATACTAATGATAATATTTATGACTCTTGCCAGTGTAAATTAACCAAACAAGACAATAGTATGAAATCGCAATAGGAAATAAATAACTGGATTCTACAAGGAAGGACTTGAACTGTCCCATATCCGAAAGGAATTGACGATACATTAAAACAAATAGAAAGAGTCAAAAGTATCACAAATAATAATATACACTACACCAGAATTTATAACCTTTCAAATACACGGAACAACACTAATTGCTTCAACCGAGAGAAGAACGTATTTGGATCCTGGAGTTGCAGAAGAAGCATCAATCGGGCTGTAAATCAATCCAGGGAGCTGTATTTCCGAAGTGGACAGGACAAGAATTCCATTTTATTAAACCGAAGAAAGAATATTGTACGGCATAATTGTCCAGAACAGTAAATTTATCAATCAACCGCCTACACGATTTGCTTCGTTCTAGTCTGGTAAATTATTATTATATTCATCATACTAACTACACAACACTTCAAATTTGTAAATCTTGCATTCTTATCTATGAATTTTTAATCTTCCCCACAGTTACAAGAACCCTCACACCCTGAATTAAATTAATTACAAATTAAAACACACTATATAACTGAATTTAAATAAAGGATCGGAATAATCAACAATCGATTCACGCAATCTATAGCCCAAGCATATGTTAGTTAGAACATATCTTATTCAATGTTAAAGAAGTAAACAAATAAAGAACCTTTATATAATTGCAAAATCTTGTCATTTGGAGTATGATTTAATGAGTTGGGAATAAAAAGTAACTGAATAAGTATAGAATAATTGGTTAACATAAACAGTGAAATAACCTATAAGTTTCGTTGAGCCGATACTACAGCGCTTATAGCGGAATTATCTGACACCAAAGAGAGAGCGTAAAAATACAAAATTAGATATAATTCTCTTCAAGGTATAATAGGGTTGAACGAAATTACAGAATAACGCATTAATTATTTAAGTTTCAGGTACACTAACACTGATATTTTTTAGAGAGCTAAGTTAATATTAATTAATTACATCAATATATCCCACAACTCCAAATATCTCAGATATTTAAATAATTAAGTAAATTAAACCACCTGAGAGAGTAAAGGCAGGGGACATACCCGCTCATAGCAACGAATAGGCTTACATTGCGTGACACATTATAAGACGCAAGTCGTCGTCTTATAACAAATTGACGAACCCAACAGTGGGGCTTAAACCGTACGTACCCGATATATAACAAATTGACGTTCATAACGTGGGACCTAATTAGGTGACACGAGAGATATAACAAATTGGCGCTCAACCAGTGTAGGGCTTAAGTTAAGTAAATATAACTATATTAATATTACTTAATCAGAGCAGGCAACTGTGGGAGAATAAACATGCATACCAGAGGTAGATCAAGGATTAGGGCAGGAGAAACGGAGAAGGAAATAGATGAACAAGAACAGGAAATAGAACTAATAATAGATAGTGAAATGGAACAGCGGACAGACGAAACAACGGAAACTGAAATAATTGCGGACAAGGAAAAGGAAGCAATTGAAGAAGAGGCCCAAGGGGACCAAATAGATAAAGCGGAAGCCAGAGAAGGACTAAATTGGGAAAAATTAATGGAGTTAATGAGTAATATTAAGGAAGATAGCAGACTCACTAAGGAGAATTTGAGGAAAATAAATGAGGAAATTAAGGAGAATAAGGAAAGCAATAAGGAAAACTCAAAGAGACTGGAGGAAAAATACGATAAAACCCATGAGGAAATTAAAGAAACCTCAAAACAAATGAACGAAAGGTTAAACCAAATTCACGAAAGGTTAGATAGGAATGATGAGGGTGTAAAACAAATGAAGGAAGACATCATACGATTGAACAAAGAAAATTTAAGGCGAATGGATGAAAGAATTGAGAAAATGAACGAAGCAGGTTTAAAGCGGATCGAGGATAAGAAGGAGCAGTTCAATAATGAGATAAGGAAAACTTTCGAAGGGAAGTTTGAAAATGATGACACACTTAACCCAGAAGCGGATAAATATAAGGAGGAGACAAATAAAGAAATGTAGAGGTGTTTAAAGAATATGTCTAAAACACTAGACAGCACTTCCGAAGGTATTATAATAAATCTGACCATAGAAGAGAATATCCAGAAAATAAGGAAAATATGGAGAAGGAAAATAGTCAATACCAAAGAAGAAATGGAGATGAGGAAAGGTGGATTAATTAGTGCGTTTAACATCCCAATCAATGAACGAAGGGAGTTATGTAAATGTATGAAATATAGAGGAAACTTCATGAAAATGACCAAAATAAACCACCATGGGATAATTACAAAAACCTTAAATAAATTTAAATGTCATTTAAATAAATCAACAATCAAAAAGTATGTGACCAAATCAATTATATCGTTAATACGGAAGATACCCGTAAAACATTTGGTAAATAGTACAGATATACAAGGGAACGGAAAGATAGAGTATACAAGTGATTATGTTAGAGTAGAGGAAATAGGATACCTGATAATTAAAAAGGAGCTGAAAATGACTGAACACCCTGACTTAAATGAAGACTGCATCAGCCGAGTTACAGTACTGGCTTTGTATCATGCACAAGAGATACGTAAAAAATGTAGAAATTGGTATTAACACTGCAGTCATCCGGACAACTGGTGCAGTCGAATTAATGGACCATGGTTAGAAAAAGAAACAGTCAACCAGAAAAATGGGACTGATGTTATGAAAACTGACCAGGCAACCAATTGACAAGATACGGAAATATTATTTAATGAATAAATTCTAAAATATAATAAGAACAACTTATTACCAGTCTTGAAGAGAAAATACTTGGAATTTAAAAAGAATTTGAGTTGAATACTACCACTAAATTCTAAAATACAATAAGAACCACTTATTATCGATTTTGAAGAAAAAACACTTGTAAATAAAAGAGAATTATTATTAAATGTTTATAAAGAAATAGTGTGAATAATGAATAACAAACCCCAAGATTACAGAAGAAAGCGAGAATTATTATTAAATGTTTATAAAGAAATAGTGTGAACAATGAATAATGAAATCCCAAGATTACAGAAGAAAGCGAGAATTATTATTAAATGTTTATAAAGAAATAGCGTGAACAATGAATAATGAAATCCCAAGATTACAGAAGAAAGCGAGAACTATTACTAAACGTCTACAAGGAAATAATGTGAATGATAAATAATGAAACCCCAAGATAAAAGTTTTTACCTCAAATCTACCTATGCAAAATAAAGAAAGAGAAAAATCAGATGACCTAAAATACATACCACATTGCCAAATGAAGGAAACAACTTCAGTAAACGATTGAATGTAACCAATGTAATGTTAAAGAAGACAAGAAAGAAAGAGTATTTATGAACATAATTCATTGAAAAATAAACAGCCAAAATAATGAAATACGATAAGAAGAAGAATAGTTGGGCTAAGGAATGTATTTAATCAGAAATACAGTTATAATGATCATCACACAACAACTATTTAGAAAATATTGAGGTCAGAGAAAAAACAAATGAAGAAGATACTTAGCATTACAATCACAACAAAAATGATAACTGTCAAATTTAATATCAAAGAATGTTTAAGGAACTAAAATGGAATCACAAAATATGAAGGATAGTAATGAAGAAATATAAAAGCAACAAAGAAAAAAAATTTTTTCCCAAATATTTATTATTAAATAATTAAAGAGATTATTAGGAGATTATTATATTTTATAGCTGACTGTAGATGAATTCCAGCAGCACTATATTAAGATGTGGTGTGGGCAGCAGAGTATGAAGCCAAACAGTGCCTCTCTGAACTGTACCAACGCATGTATTAGGGATTGTTAGGGAAATTAAATATTTAAGGAATATTAGAATAGTTGCAAGAATGACTTCAGTTTCCAAAAGAGTAGGACGAAGAAAACAGAAAGAAATGAGTTGACAGAAGAATAATTGAGAAATACAGTGATTATAGTAATTATAAGTAGAAGAGATGTGAAACTAATGTATCATTGAATATTGTAGCCAACTATCAACAAATAATGTTTACAGAAATTAAAAATGATCAAGAAGGTTAATTGAATTGATGAAATGTTATTAAATAAAAAAAGTATTAATACTAGTCTAATGAAGTTACAATGAGAATCCCATCATCAACCATTAACAATGAAATGAAGAAAAGGCATGTGAAAAAGACAAGTTTATTTGACCTAAACTTCATTCAGGTAAACTAAACTTTTTTAGGAGGGGGAGCATATGTAACGCAACAGAAATGCTAGCATCCGTGTTACATAAAAACAAGGTTAACAGAATAATAAACAAGTCAATATCTAACCCCATGATAGAACAAAGATCTAATAATTACATTTATAATTATAGATAAAGGTAAATAAGGATGCAAGGTAGTATTAACAAGAATAAACGAACCTGTAAGTTAGATAATAGTTGGTGATATATGTTCAGTGCAGAGCAAACAAAAAATGAAACAATAATTTACTTTATAGTAATAGCAAATAA
Organism: Magicicada septendecula; assembly: GCA_034769895.1. Lineage (NCBI taxonomy): Eukaryota > Metazoa > Arthropoda > Insecta > Hemiptera > Cicadidae > Magicicada > Magicicada septendecula. Next base: position 384,666,903 of record CM068369.1, read on the forward strand.
GAATTTTGAGTTAAGAGATATTATTTTGTGACAACAAATATTATGATAAAGTTTATGTTATGTTATACCAAATATGTGTTGAGTTAATGAAAGATAATGAAACAAGATGTATTATTCAATGACTGTTGTAGAATGAAGTGTGAAGCAGCTAATTAACGTTAATAGATTTGAATTTTCTTATATGTGATCCATAGGTCAAGATAAAATTATTATTAGGTATAGAAAAATAATTGTTTATGTAAATGTTAATAGTTAAGATTTGATTATATGTATGAATTTATGTAAAAGGGGCTATAGATGTTTACCAGTTATAAACACAGGTAGATCCGTTTACAATAAAAGGCCTAACAGCCAAAACCACTATATAACCACTCATAACATAAAGGTTAGGTACATCAATTAATAATAATTAATGAATACGATTTGAAGAGCTAGAAAAAAACATTAAATTAATAATGATATATAATAAAATTTATACAAATTATGATAATGCCATGACATCGATTAATAACTTTTAATATCGAAAAGGTATTAAATATAAAAAAGAAAAAAAAGGCCTATATAAAAAAACCAGCAGAATATGTGTAGAAAATAATAAACCAACTATCTGTAAAGTTACATTCCGATAGGACAGCAAATTGATAAGGAATAGACAAAAAATATATGAAATAAACACTATATTCAAAACATGTGGAAGGAAGAAAAATCATGTGTTGCTAGGGACGACAGAAAAAGAGGAAGTTGTTGATTTGACAAGAATTGCTTTGATGATCTGGATGTGATGAGATTAATAAAAAACCAAGAAATATCTATTTAAATGGAATATACTAAATTAGTAAATACTATTATAAAATACAAAATACTAATGATAATATTTATGACTCTTGCCAGTGTAAATTAACCAAACAAGACAATAGTATGAAATCGCAATAGGAAATAAATAACTGGATTCTACAAGGAAGGACTTGAACTGTCCCATATCCGAAAGGAATTGACGATACATTAAAACAAATAGAAAGAGTCAAAAGTATCACAAATAATAATATACACTACACCAGAATTTATAACCTTTCAAATACACGGAACAACACTAATTGCTTCAACCGAGAGAAGAACGTATTTGGATCCTGGAGTTGCAGAAGAAGCATCAATCGGGCTGTAAATCAATCCAGGGAGCTGTATTTCCGAAGTGGACAGGACAAGAATTCCATTTTATTAAACCGAAGAAAGAATATTGTACGGCATAATTGTCCAGAACAGTAAATTTATCAATCAACCGCCTACACGATTTGCTTCGTTCTAGTCTGGTAAATTATTATTATATTCATCATACTAACTACACAACACTTCAAATTTGTAAATCTTGCATTCTTATCTATGAATTTTTAATCTTCCCCACAGTTACAAGAACCCTCACACCCTGAATTAAATTAATTACAAATTAAAACACACTATATAACTGAATTTAAATAAAGGATCGGAATAATCAACAATCGATTCACGCAATCTATAGCCCAAGCATATGTTAGTTAGAACATATCTTATTCAATGTTAAAGAAGTAAACAAATAAAGAACCTTTATATAATTGCAAAATCTTGTCATTTGGAGTATGATTTAATGAGTTGGGAATAAAAAGTAACTGAATAAGTATAGAATAATTGGTTAACATAAACAGTGAAATAACCTATAAGTTTCGTTGAGCCGATACTACAGCGCTTATAGCGGAATTATCTGACACCAAAGAGAGAGCGTAAAAATACAAAATTAGATATAATTCTCTTCAAGGTATAATAGGGTTGAACGAAATTACAGAATAACGCATTAATTATTTAAGTTTCAGGTACACTAACACTGATATTTTTTAGAGAGCTAAGTTAATATTAATTAATTACATCAATATATCCCACAACTCCAAATATCTCAGATATTTAAATAATTAAGTAAATTAAACCACCTGAGAGAGTAAAGGCAGGGGACATACCCGCTCATAGCAACGAATAGGCTTACATTGCGTGACACATTATAAGACGCAAGTCGTCGTCTTATAACAAATTGACGAACCCAACAGTGGGGCTTAAACCGTACGTACCCGATATATAACAAATTGACGTTCATAACGTGGGACCTAATTAGGTGACACGAGAGATATAACAAATTGGCGCTCAACCAGTGTAGGGCTTAAGTTAAGTAAATATAACTATATTAATATTACTTAATCAGAGCAGGCAACTGTGGGAGAATAAACATGCATACCAGAGGTAGATCAAGGATTAGGGCAGGAGAAACGGAGAAGGAAATAGATGAACAAGAACAGGAAATAGAACTAATAACAGATAGTGAAATGGAACAGCGGACAGACGAAACAACGGAAACTGAAATAATTGCGGACAAGGAAAAGGAAGCAATTGAAGAAGAGGCCCAAGGGGACCAAATAGATAAAGCGGAAGCCAGAGAAGGACTAAATTGGGAAAAATTAATGGAGTTAATGAGTAATATTAAGGAAGATAGCAGACTCACTAAGGAGAATTTGAGGAAAATAAATGAGGAAATTAAGGAGAATAAGGAAAGCAATAAGGAAAACTCAAAGAGACTGGAGGAAAAATACGATAAAACCCATGAGGAAATTAAAGAAACCTCAAAACAAATGAACGAAAGGTTAAACCAAATTCACGAAAGGTTAGATAGGAATGATGAGGGTGTAAAACAAATGAAGGAAGACATCATACGAATGAACAAAGAAAATTTAAGGCGAATGGATGAAAGAATTGAGAAAATGAACGAAGCAGGTTTAAAGCGGATCGAGGATAAGAAGGAGCAGTTCAATAATGAGATAAGGAAAACTTTCGAAGGGAAGTTTGAAAATGATGACACACTTAACCCAGAAGCGGATAAATATAAGGAGGAGACAAATAAAGAAATGTAGAGGTGTTTAAAGAATATGTCTAAAACACTAGACAGCACTTCCGAAGGTATTATAATAAATCTGACCATAGAAGAGAATATCCAGAAAATAAGGAAAATATGGAAAAGGAAAATAGTCAATACCAAAGAAGAAATGGAGATGAGGAAAGGTGGATTAATTAGTGCGTTTAACATCCCAATCAATGAACGAAGGGAGTTATGTAAATGTATGAAATATAGAGGAAACTTCATGAAAATGACCAAAATAAACCACCATGGGATAATTACAAAAACCTTAAATAAATTTAAATGTCATTTAAATAAATCAACAATCAAAAAGTATGTGACCAAATCAATTATATCGTTAATACGGAAGATACCCGTAAAACATTTGGTAAATAGTACAGATATACAAGGGAACGGAAAGATAGAGTATACAAGTGATTATGTTAGAGTAGAGGAAATAGGATACCTGATAATTAAAAAGGAGCTGAAAATGACTGAACACCCTGACTTAAATGAAGACTGCATCAGCCGAGTTACAGTACTGGCTTTGTATCATGCACAAGAGATACGTAAAAAATGTAGAAATTGGTATTAACACTGCAGTCATCCGGACAACGGGTGCAGTCGAATTAATGGACCATGGTTAGAAAAAGAAACAGTCAACCAGAAAAATGGGACTGATGTTATGAAAACTGACCAGGCAACCAATTGACAAGATACGGAAATATTATTTAATGAATAAATTCTAAAATATAATAAGAACAACTTATTACCAGTCTTGAAGAGAAAATACTTGGAATTTAAAAAGAATTTGAGTTGAATACTACCACTAAATTCTAAAATACAATAAGAACCACTTATTATCGATTTTGAAGAAAAAACACTTGTAAATAAAAGAGAATTATTATTAAATGTTTATATAGAAATAGTGTGAATAATGAATAACAAACCCCAAGATTACAGAAGAAAGCGAGAATTATTATTAAATGTTTATAAAGAAATAGTGTGAACAATGAATAATGAAATCCCAAGATTACAGAAGAAAGCGAGAATTATTATTAAATGTTTATAAAGAAATAGCGTGAACAATGAATAATGAAATCCCAAGATTACAGAAGAAAGCGAGAACTATTACTAAACGTCTACAAGGAAATAATGTGAATGATAAATAATGAAACCCCAAGATAAAAGTTTTTACCTCAAATCTACCTATGCAAAATAAAGAAAGAGAAAAATCATATGACCTAAAATACATACCACATTGCCAAATGAAGGAAACAACTTCAGTAAACGATTGAATGTAACCAATGTAATGTTAAAGAAGACAAGAAAGAAAGAGTATTTATGAACATAATTCATTGAAAAATAAACAGCCAAAATAATGAAATACGATAAGAAGAAGAATAGTTGGGCTAAGGAATGTATTTAATCAGAAATACAGTTATAATGATCATCACACAACAACTATTTAGAAAATATTGAGGTCAGAGAAAAAACAAATGAAGAAGATACTTAGCATTACAATCACAACAAAAATGATAACTGTCAAATTTAATATCAAAGAATGTTTAAGGAACTAAAATGGAATCACAAAATATGAAGGATAGTAATGAAGAAATATAAAAGCAACAAAGAAAAAAAATTTTTTCCCAAATATTTATTATTAAATAATTAAAGAGATTATTAGGAGATTATTATATTTTATAGCTGACTGTAGATGAATTCCAGCAGCACTATATTAAGATGTGGTGTGGGCAGCAGAGTATGAAGCCAAACAGTGCCTCTCTGAACTGTACCAACGCATGTATTAGGGATTGTTAGGGAAATTAAATATTTAAGGAATATTAGAATAGTTGCAAGAATGACTTCAGTTTCCAAAAGAGTAGGACGAAGAAAACAGAAAGAAATGAGTTGACAGAAGAATAATTGAGAAATACAGTGATTATAGTAATTATAAGTAGAAGAGATGTGAAACTAATGTATCATTGAATATTGTAGCCAACTATCAACAAATAATGTTTACAGAAATTAAAAATGATCAAGAAGGTTAATTGAATTGATGAAATGTTATTAAATAAAAAAAGTATTAATACTAGTCTAATGAAGTTACAATGAGAATCCCATCATCAACCATTAACAATGAAATGAAGAAAAGGCATGTGAAAAAGACAAGTTTATTTGACCTAAACTTCATTCAGGTAAACTAAACTTTTTTAGGAGGGGGAGCATATGTAACGCAACAGAAATGCTAGCATCCGTGTTACATAAAAACAAGGTTAACAGAATAATAAACAAGTCAATATCTAACCCCATGATAGAACAAAGATCTAATAATTACATTTATAATTATAGATAAAGGTAAATAAGGATGCAAGGTAGTATTAACAAGAATAAACGAACCTGTAAGTTAGATAATAGTTGGTGATATATGTTCAGTGCAGAGCAAACAAAAAATGAAACAATAATTTACTTTATAGTAATAGCAAATAAGAATTTTGAGTTAAGAGATATTATTTTGTGACAACAAATATTATGATAAAGTTTATGTTATGTTATACCAAATATGTGTTGAGTTAATGAAAGATAATGAAACAAGATGTATTATTCAATGACTGTTGTAGAATGAAGTGTGAAGCAGCTAATTAACGTTAATAGATTTGAATTTTCTTATATGTGATCCATAGGTCAAGATAAAATTATTATTAGGTATAGAAAAATAATTGTTTATGTAAATGTTAATAGTTAAGATTTGATTATATGTATGAATTTATGTAAAAGGGGCTATAGATGTTTACCAGTTATAAACACAGGTAGATCCGTTTACAATAAAAGGCCTAACAGCCAAAACCACTATATAACCACTCATAACATAAAGGTTAGGTACATCAATTAATAATAATTAATGAATACGATTTGAAGAGCTAGAAAAAAACATTAAATTAATAATGATATATAATAAAATTTATACAAATTATGATAATGCCATAATGCCATGACATCGATTAATAACGTTTAATATCGAAAAGGTATTAAATATAAAAAAGAAAAAAAAAGGCCTATATAAAAAAACCAGCAGAATATGTGTAGAAAATAATAAACCAACTATCTGTAAAGTTACATTCCGATAGGACAGCAAATTGATAAGGAATAGACAAAAAATATATGAAATAAACACTATATTCAAAACATGTGGAAGGAAGAAAAATCATGTGTTGCTAGGGACGACAGAAAAAGAGGAAGTTGTTGATTTGACAAGAATTGCTTTGATGATCTGGATGTGATGAGATTAATAAAAAACCAAGAAATATCTATTTAAATGGAATATACTAAATTAGTAAATACTATTATAAAATACAAAATACTAATGATAATATTTATGACTCTTGCCAGTGTAAATTAACCAAACAAGACAATAGTATGAAATCGCAATAGGAAATAAATAACTGGATTCTACAAGGAAGGACTTGAACTGTCCCATATCCGAAAGGAATTGACGATACATTAAAACAAATAGAAAGAGTCAAAAGTATCACAAATAATAATATACACTACACCAGAATTTATAACCTTTCAAATACACGGAACAACACTAATTGCTTCAACCGAGAGAAGAACGTATTTGGATCCTGGAGTTGCAGAAGAAGCATCAATCGGGCTGTAAATCAATCCAGGGAGCTGTATTTCCGAAGTGGACAGGACAAGAATTCCATTTTATTAAACCGAAGAAAGAATATTGTACGGCATAATTGTCCAGAACAGTAAATTTATCAATCAACCGCCTACACGATTTGCTTCGTTCTAGTCTGGTAAATTATTATTATATTCATCATACTAACTACACAACACTTCAAATTTGTAAATCTTGCATTCTTATCTATGAATTTTTAATCTTCCCCACAGTTACAAGAACCCTCACACCCTGAATTAAATTAATTACAAATTAAAACACACTATATAACTGAATTTAAATAAAGGATCGGAATAATCAACAATCGATTCACGCAATCTATAGCCCAAGCATATGTTAGTTAGAACATATCTTATTCAATGTTAAAGAAGTAAACAAATAAAGAACCTTTATATAATTGCAAAATCTTGTCATTTGGAGTATGATTTAATGAGTTGGGAATAAAAAGTAACTGAATAAGTATAGAATAATTGGTTAACATAAACAGTGAAATAACCTATAAGTTTCGTTGAGCCGATACTACAGCGCTTATAGCGGAATTATCTGACACCAAAGAGAGAGCGTAAAAATACAAAATTAGATATAATTCTCTTCAAGGTATAATAGGGTTGAACGAAATTACAGAATAACGCATTAATTATTTAAGTTTCAGGTACACTAACACTGATATTTTTTAGAGAGCTAAGTTAATATTAATTAATTACATCAATATATCCCACAACTCCAAATATCTCAGATATTTAAATAATTAAGTAAATTAAACCACCTGAGAGAGTAAAGGCAGGGGACATACCCGCTCATAGCAACGAATAGGCTTACATTGCGTGACACATTATAAGACGCAAGTCGTCGTCTTATAACAAATTGACGAACCCAACAGTGGGGCTTAAACCGTACGTACCCGATATATAACAAATTGACGTTCATAACGTGGGACCTAATTAGGTGACACGAGAGATATAACAAATTGGCGCTCAACCAGTGTAGGGCTTAAGTTAAGTAAATATAACTATATTAATATTACTTAATCAGAGCAGGCAACTGTGGGAGAATAAACATGCATACCAGAGGTAGATCAAGGATTAGGGCAGGAGAAACGGAGAAGGAAATAGATGAACAAGAACAGGAAATAGAACTAATAATAGATAGTGAAATGGAACAGCGGACAGACGAAACAACGGAAACTGAAATAATTGCGGACAAGGAAAAGGAAGCAATTGAAGAAGAGGCCCAAGGGGACCAAATAGATAAAGCGGAAGCCAGAGAAGGACTAAATTGGGAAAAATTAATGGAGTTAATGAGTAATATTAAGGAAGATAGCAGACTCACTAAGGAGAATTTGAGGAAAATAAATGAGGAAATTAAGGAGAATAAGGAAAGCAATAAGGAAAACTCAAAGAGACTGGAGGAAAAATACAATAAAACCCATGAGGAAATTAAAGAAACCTCAAAACAAATGAACGAAAGGTTAAACCAAATTCACGAAAGGTTAGATAGGAATGATGAGGGTGTAAAACAAATGAAGGTAGACATCATACGATTGAACAAAGAAAATTTAAGGCGAATGGATGAAAGAATTGAGAAAATGAACGAAGCAGGTTTAAAGCGGATCGAGGATAAGAAGGAGCAGTTCAATAATGAGATAAGGAAAACTTTCGAAGGGAAGTTTGAAAATGATGACACACTTAACCCAGAAGCGGATAAATATAAGGAGGAGACAAATAAAGAAATGTAGAGGTGTTTAAAGAATATGTCTAAAACACTAGACAGCACTTCCGAAGGTATTATAATAAATCTGACCATAGAAGAGAATATCCAGAAAATAAGGAAAATATGGAGAAGGAAAATAGTCAATACCAAAGAAGAAATGGAGATGAGGAAAGGTGGATTAATTAGTGCGTTTAACATCCCAATCAATGAACGAAGGGAGTTATGTAAATGTATGAAATATAGAGGAAACTTCATGAAAATGACCAAAATAAACCACCATGGGATAATTACAAAAACCTTAAATAAATTTAAATGTCATTTAAATAAATCAACAATCAAAAAGTATGTGACCAAATCAATTATATCGTTAATACGGAAGATACCCGTAAAACATTTGGTAAATAGTACAGATATACAAGGGAACGGAAAGATAGAGTATACAAGTGATTATGTTAGAGTAGAGGAAATAGGATACCTGATAATTAAAAAGGAGCTGAAAATGACTGAACACCCTGACTTAAATGAAGACTGCATCAGCCGAGTTACAGTACTGGCTTTGTATCATGCACAAGAGATACGTAAAAAATGTAGAAATTGGTATTAACACTGCAGTCATCCGGACAACTGGTGCAGTCGAATTAATGGACCATGGTTAGAAAAAGAAACAGTCAACCAGAAAAATGGGACTGATGTTATGAAAACTGACCAGGCAACCAATTGACAAGATACGGAAATATTATTTAATGAATAAATTCTAAAATATAATAAGAACAACTTATTACCAGTCTTGAAGAGAAAATACTTGGAATTTAAAAAGAATTTGAGTTGAATACTACCACTAAATTCTAAAATACAATAAGAACCACTTATTATCGATTTTGAAGAAAAAACACTTGTAAATAAAAGAGAATTATTATTAAATGTTTATAAAGAAATAGTGTGAATAATGAATAACAAACCCCAAGATTACAGAAGAAAGCGAGAATTATTATTAAATGTTTATAAAGAAATAGTGTGAACAATGAATAATGAAATCCCAAGATTACAGAATAAAGCGAGAATTATTATTAAATGTTTATAAAGAAATAGCGTGAACAATGAATAATGAAATCCCAAGATTACAGAAGAAAGCGAGAACTATTACTAAACGTCTACAAGGAAATAATGTGAATGATAAATAATGAAACCCCAAGATAAAAGTTTTTACCTCAAATCTACCTATGCAAAATAAAGAAAGAGAAAAATCAGATGACCTAAAATACATACCACATTGCCAAATGAAGGAAACAACTTCAGTAAACGATTGAATGTAACCAATGTAATGTTAAAGAAGACAAGAAAGAAAGAGTATTTATGAACATAATTCATTGAAAAATAAACAGCCAAAATAATGAAATACGATAAGAAGAAGAATAGTTGGGCTAAGGAATGTATTTAATCAGAAATACAGTTATAATGATCATCACACAACAACTATTTAGAAAATATTGAGGTCAGAGAAAAAACAAATGAAGAAGATACTTAGCATTACAATCACAACAAAAATGATAACTGTCAAATTTAATATCAAAGAATGTTTAAGGAACTAAAATGGAATCACAAAATATGAAGGATAGTAATGAAGAAATATAAAAGCAACAAAGAAAAAAAATTTTTTCCCAAATATTTATTATTAAATAATTAAAGAGATTATTAGGAGATTATTATATTTTATAGCTGACTGTAGATGAATTCCAGCAGCACTATATTAAGATGTGGTGTGGGCAGCAGAGTATGAAGCCAAACAGTGCCTCTCTGAACTGTACCAACGCATGTATTAGGGATTGTTAGGGAAATTAAATATTTAAGGAATATTAGAATAGTTGCAAGAATGACTTCAGTTTCCAAAAGAGTAGGACGAAGAAAACAGAAAGAAATGAGTTGACAGAAGAATAATTGAGAAATACAGTGATTATAGTAATTATAAGTAGAAGAGATGTGAAACTAATGTATCATTGAATATTGTAGCCAACTATCAACAAATAATGTTTACAGAAATTAAAAATGATCAAGAAGGTTAATTGAATTGATGAAATGTTATTAAATAAAAAAAGTATTAATACTAGTCTAATGAAGTTACAATGAGAATCCCATCATCAACCATTAACAATGAAATGAAGAAAAGGCATGTGAAAAAGACAAGTTTATTTGACCTAAACTTCATTCAGGTAAACTAAACTTTTTTAGGAGGGGGAGCATATGTAACGCAACAGAAATGCTAGCATCCGTGTTACATAAAAACAAGGTTAACAGAATAATAAACAAGTCAATATCTAACCCCATGATAGAACAAAGATCTAATAATTACATTTATAATTATAGATAAAGGTAAATAAGGATGCAAGGTAGTATTAACAAGAATAAACGAACCTGTAAGTTAGATAATAGTTGGTGATATATGTTCAGTGCAGAGCAAACAAAAAATGAAACAATAATTTACTTTATAGTAATAGCAAATAAGAATTTTGAGTTAAGAGATATTATTTTGTGACAACAAATATTATGATAAAGTTTATGTTATGTTATACCAAATATGTGTTGAGTTAATGAAAGATAATGAAACAAGATGTATTATTAAATGACTGTTGTAGAATGAAGTGTGAAGCAGCTAATTAACGTTAATAGATTTGAATTTTCTTATATGTGATCCATAGGTCAAGATAAAATTATTATTAGGTATAGAAAAATAATTGTTTATGTAAATGTTAATAGTTAAGATTTGATTATATGTATGAATTTATGTAAAAGGGGCTATAGATGTTTACCAGTTATAAACACAGGTAGATCCGTTTACAATAAAAGGCCTAACAGCCAAAACCACTATATAACCACTCATAACATAAAGGTTAGGTACATCAATTAATAATAATTAATGAATACGATTTGAAGAGCTAGAAAAAAACATTAAATTAATAATGATATATAATAAAATTTATACAAATTATGATAATGCCATGACATCGATTAATAACTTTTAATATCGAAAAGGTATTAAATATAAAAAAGAAAAAAAAAAGGCCTATATAAAAAAACCAGCAGAATATGTGTAGAAAATAATAAACCAACTATCTGTAAAGTTACATTCCGATAGGACAGCAAATTGATAAGGAATAGACAAAAAATATATGAAATAAACACTATATTCAAAACATGTGGAAGGAAGAAAAATCATGTGTTGCTAGGGACGACAGAAAAAGAGGAAGTTGTTGATTTGACAAGAATTGCTTTGATGATCTGGATGTGATGAGATTAATAAAAAACCAAGAAATATCTATTTAAATGGAATATACTAAATTAGTAAATACTATTATAAAATACAAAATACTAATGATAATATTTATGACTCTTGCCAGTGTAAATTAACCAAACAAGACAATAGTATGAAATCGCAATAGGAAATAAATAACTGGATTCTACAAGGAAGGACTTGAACTGTCCCATATCCGAAAGGAATTGACGATACATTAAAACAAATAGAAAGAGTCAAAAGTATCACAAATAATAATATACACTACACCAGAATTTATAACCTTTCAAATACACGGAACAACACTAATTGCTTCAACCGAGAGAAGAACGTATTTGGATCCTGGAGTTGCAGAAGAAGCATCAATCGGGCTGTAAATCAATCCAGGGAGCTGTATTTCCGAAGTGGACAGGACAAGAATTCCATTTTATTAAACCGAAGAAAGAATATTGTACGGCATAATTGTCCAGAACAGTAAATTTATCAATCAACCGCCTACACGATTTGCTTCGTTCTAGTCTGGTAAATTATTATTATATTCATCATACTAACTACACAACACTTCAAATTTGTAAATCTTGCATTCTTATCTATGAATTTTTAATCTTCCCCACAGTTACAAGAACCCTCACACCCTGAATTAAATTAATTACAAATTAAAACACACTATATAACTGAATTTAAATAAAGGATCGGAATAATCAACAATCGATTCACGCAATCTATAGCCCAAGCATATGTTAGTTAGAACATATCTTATTAAATGTTAAAGAAGTAAACAAATAAAGAACCTTTATATAATTGCAAAATCTTGTCATTTGGAGTATGATTTAATGAGTTGGGAATAAAAAGTAACTGAATAAGTATAGAATAATTGGTTAACATAAACAGTGAAATAACCTATAAGTTTCGTTGAGCCGATACTACAGCGCTTATAGCGGAATTATCTGACACCAAAGAGAGAGCGTAAAAATACAAAATTAGATATAATTCTCTTCAAGGTATAATAGGGTTGAACGAAATTACAGAATAACGCATTAATTATTTAAGTTTCAGGTACACTAACACTGATATTTTTTAGAGAGCTAAGTTAATATTAATTAATTACATCAATATGTCCCACAACTCCAAATATCTCAGATATTTAAATAATTAAGTAAATTAAACCACCTGAGAGAGTAAAGGCAGGGGACATACCCGCTCATAGCAACGAATAGGCTTACATTGCGTGACACATTATAAGACGCAAGTCGTCGTCTTATAACAAATTGACGAACCCAACAGTGGGGCTTAAACCGTACGTACCCGATATATAACAAATTGACGTTCATAACGTGGGACCTAATTAGGTGACACGAGAGATATAACAAATTGGCGCTCAACCAGTGTAGGGCTTAAGTTAAGTAAATATAACTATATTAATATTACTTAATCAGAGCAGGCAACTGTGGGAGAATAAACATGCATACCAGAGGTAGATCAAGGATTAGGGCAGGAGAAACGGAGAAGGAAATAGATGAACAAGAACAGGAAATAGAACTAATAACAGATAGTGAAATGGAACAGCGGACAGACGAAACAACGGAAACTGAAATAATTGCGGACAAGGAAAAGGAAGCAATTGAAGAAGAGGCCCAAGGGGACCAAATAGATAAAGCGGAAGCCAGAGAAGGACTAAATTGGGAAAAATTAATGGAGTTAATGAGTAATATTAAGGAAGATAGCAGACTCACTAAGGAGAATTTGAGGAAAATAAATGAGGAAATTAAGGAGAATAAGGAAAGCAATAAGGAAAACTCAAAGAGACTGGAGGAAAAATACGATAAAACCCATGAGGAAATTAAAGAAACCTCAAAACAAATGAACGAAAGGTTAAACCAAATTCACGAAAGGTTAGATAGGAATGATGAGGGTGTAAAACAAATGAAGGAAGACATCATACGAATGAACAAAGAAAATTTAAGGCGAATGGATGAAAGAATTGAGAAAATGAACGAAGCAGGTTTAAAGCGGATCGAGGATAAGAAGGAGCAGTTCAATAATGAGATAAGGAAAACTTTCGAAGGGAAGTTTGAAAATGATGACACACTTAACCCAGAAGCGGATAAATATAAGGAGGAGACAAATAAAGAAATGTAGAGGTGTTTAAAGAATATGTCTAAAACACTAGACAGCACTTCCGAAGGTATTATAATAAATCTGACCATAGAAGAGAATATCCAGAAAATAAGGAAAATATGGAAAAGGAAAATAGTCAATACCAAAGAAGAAATGGAGATGAGGAAAGGTGGATTAATTAGTGCGTTTAACATCCCAATCAATGAACGAAGGGAGTTATGTAAATGTATGAAATATAGAGGAAACTTCATGAAAATGACCAAAATAAACCACCATGGGATAATTACAAAAACCTTAAATAAATTTAAATGTCATTTAAATAAATCAACAATCAAAAAGTATGTGACCAAATCAATTATATCGTTAATACGGAAGATACCCGTAAAACATTTGGTAAATAGTACAGATATACAAGGGAACGGAAAGATAGAGTATACAAGTGATTATGTTAGAGTAGAGGAAATAGGATACCTGATAATTAAAAAGGAGCTGAAAATGACTGAACACCCTGACTTAAATGAAGACTGCATCAGCCGAGTTACAGTACTGGCTTTGTATCATGCACAAGAGATACGTAAAAAATGTAGAAATTGGTATTAACACTGCAGTCATCCGGACAACGGGTGCAGTCGAATTAATGGACCATGGTTAGAAAAAGAAACAGTCAACCAGAAAAATGGGACTGATGTTATGAAAACTGACCAGGCAACCAATTGACAAGATACGGAAATATTATTTAATGAATAAATTCTAAAATATAATAAGAACAACTTATTACCAGTCTTGAAGAGAAAATACTTGGAATTTAAAAAGAATTTGAGTTGAATACTACCACTAAATTCTAAAATACAATAAGAACCACTTATTATCGATTTTGAAGAAAAAACACTTGTAAATAAAAGAGAATTATTATTAAATGTTTATATAGAAATAGTGTGAATAATGAATAACAAACCCCAAGATTACAGAAGAAAGCGAGAATTATTATTAAATGTTTATAAAGAAATAGTGTGAACAATGAATAATGAAATCCCAAGATTACAGAAGAAAGCGAGAATTATTATTAAATGTTTATAAAGAAATAGCGTGAACAATGAATAATGAAATCCCAAGATTACAGAAGAAAGCGAGAACTATTACTAAACGTCTACAAGGAAATAATGTGAATGATAAATAATGAAACCCCAAGATAAAAGTTTTTACCTCAAATCTACCTATGCAAAATAAAGAAAGAGAAAAATCATATGACCTAAAATACATACCACATTGCCAAATGAAGGAAACAACTTCAGTAAACGATTGAATGTAACCAATGTAATGTTAAAGAAGACAAGAAAGAAAGAGTATTTATGAACATAATTCATTGAAAAATAAACAGCCAAAATAATGAAATACGATAAGAAGAAGAATAGTTGGGCTAAGGAATGTATTTAATCAGAAATACAGTTATAATGATCATCACACAACAACTATTTAGAAAATATTGAGGTCAGAGAAAAAACAAATGAAGAAGATACTTAGCATTACAATCACAACAAAAATGATAACTGTCAAATTTAATATCAAAGAATGTTTAAGGAACTAAAATGGAATCACAAAATATGAAGGATAGTAATGAAGAAATATAAAAGCAACAAAGAAAAAAAATTTTTTCCCAAATATTTATTATTAAATAATTAAAGAGATTATTAGGAGATTATTATATTTTATAGCTGACTGTAGATGAATTCCAGCAGCACTATATTAAGATGTGGTGTGGGCAGCAGAGTATGAAGCCAAACAGTGCCTCTCTGAACTGTACCAACGCATGTATTAGGGATTGTTAGGGAAATTAAATATTTAAGGAATATTAGAATAGTTGCAAGAATGACTTCAGTTTCCAAAAGAGTAGGACGAAGAAAACAGAAAGAAATGAGTTGACAGAAGAATAATTGAGAAATACAGTGATTATAGTAATTATAAGTAGAAGAGATGTGAAACTAATGTATCATTGAATATTGTAGCCAACTATCAACAAATAATGTTTACAGAAATTAAAAATGATCAAGAAGGTTAATTGAATTGATGAAATGTTATTAAATAAAAAAAGTATTAATACTAGTCTAATGAAGTTACAATGAGAATCCCATCATCAACCATTAACAATGAAATGAAGAAAAGGCATGTGAAAAAGACAAGTTTATTTGACCTAAACTTCATTCAGGTAAACTAAACTTTTTTAGGAGGGGGAGCATATGTAACGCAACAGAAATGCTAGCATCCGTGTTACATAAAAACAAGGTTAACAGAATAATAAACAAGTCAATATCTAACCCCATGATAGAACAAAGATCTAATAATTACATTTATAATTATAGATAAAGGTAAATAAGGATGCAAGGTAGTATTAACAAGAATAAACGAACCTGTAAGTTAGATAATAGTTGGTGATATATGTTCAGTGCAGAGCAAACAAAAAATGAAACAATAATTTACTTTATAGTAATAGCAAATAAGAATTTTGAGTTAAGAGATATTATTTTGTGACAACAAATATTATGATAAAGTTTATGTTATGTTATACCAAATATGTGTTGAGTTAATGAAAGATAATGAAACAAGATGTATTATTCAATGACTGTTGTAGAATGAAGTGTGAAGCAGCTAATTAACGTTAATAGATTTGAATTTTCTTATATGTGATCCATAGGTCAAGATAAAATTATTATTAGGTATAGAAAAATAATTGTTTATGTAAATGTTAATAGTTAAGATTTGATTATATGTATGAATTTATGTAAAAGGGGCTATAGATGTTTACCAGTTATAAACACAGGTAGATCCGTTTACAATAAAAGGCCTAACAGCCAAAACCACTATATAACCACTCATAACATAAAGGTTAGGTACATCAATTAATAATAATTAATGAATACGATTTGAAGAGCTAGAAAAAAACATTAAATTAATAATGATATATAATAAAATTTATACAAATTATGATAATGCCATGACATCGATTAATAACTTTTAATATCGAAAAGGTATTAAATATAAAAAAGAAAAAAAAAGGCCTATATAAAAAAACCAGCAGAATATGTGTAGAAAATAATAAACCAACTATCTGTAAAGTTACATTCCGATAGGACAGCAAATTGATAAGGAATAGACAAAAAATATATGAAATAAACACTATATTCAAAACATGTGGAAGGAAGAAAAATCATGTGTTGCTAGGGACGACAGAAAAAGAGGAAGTTGTTGATTTGACAAGAATTGCTTTGATGATCTGGATGTGATGAGATTAATAAAAAACCAAGAAATATCTATTTAAATGGAATATACTAAATTAGTAAATACTATTATAAAATACAAAATACTAATGATAATATTTATGACTCTTGCCAGTGTAAATTAACCAAACAAGACAATAGTATGAAATCGCAATAGGAAATAAATAACTGGATTCTACAAGGAAGGACTTGAACTGTCCCATATCCGAAAGGAATTGACGATACATTAAAACAAATAGAAAGAGTCAAAAGTATCACAAATAATAATATACACTACACCAGAATTTATAACCTTTCAAATACACGGAACAACACTAATTGCTTCAACCGAGAGAAGAACGTATTTGGATCCTGGAGTTGCAGAAGAAGCATCAATCGGGCTGTAAATCAATCCAGGGAGCTGTATTTCCGAAGTGGACAGGACAAGAATTCCATTTTATTAAACCGAAGAAAGAATATTGTACGGCATAATTGTCCAGAACAGTAAATTTATCAATCAACCGCCTACACGATTTGCTTCGTTCTAGTCTGGTAAATTATTATTATATTCATCATACTAACTACACAACACTTCAAATTTGTAAATCTTGCATTCTTATCTATGAATTTTTAATCTTCCCCACAGTTACAAGAACCCTCACACCCTGAATTAAATTAATTACAAATTAAAACACACTATATAACTGAATTTAAATAAAGGATCGGAATAATCAACAATCGATTCACGCAATCTATAGCCCAAGCATATGTTAGTTAGAACATATCTTATTCAATGTTAAAGAAGTAAACAAATAAAGAACCTTTATATAATTGCAAAATCTTGTCATTTGGAGTATGATTTAATGAGTTGGGAATAAAAAGTAACTGAATAAGTATAGAATAATTGGTTAACATAAACAGTGAAATAACCTATAAGTTTCGTTGAGCCGATACTACAGCGCTTATAGCGGAATTATCTGACACCAAAGAGAGAGCGTAAAAATACAAAATTAGATATAATTCTCTTCAAGGTATAATAGGGTTGAACGAAATTACAGAATAACGCATTAATTATTTAAGTTTCAGGTACACTAACACTGATATTTTTTAGAGAGCTAAGTTAATATTAATTAATTACATCAATATATCCCACAA
Organism: Magicicada septendecula; assembly: GCA_034769895.1. Classification (NCBI taxonomy): domain Eukaryota; kingdom Metazoa; phylum Arthropoda; class Insecta; order Hemiptera; family Cicadidae; genus Magicicada; species Magicicada septendecula. Next base: position 384,685,019 of record CM068369.1, read on the forward strand.
CTCCAAATATCTCAGATATTTAAATAATTAAGTAAATTAAACCACCTGAGAGAGTAAAGGCAGGGGACATACCCGCTCATAGCAACGAATAGGCTTACATTGCGTGACACATTATAAGACGCAAGTCGTCGTCTTATAACAAATTGACGAACCCAACAGTGGGGCTTAAACCGTACGTACCCGATATATAACAAATTGACGTTCATAACGTGGGACCTAATTAGGTGACACGAGAGATATAACAAATTGGCGCTCAACCAGTGTAGGGCTTAAGTTAAGTAAATATAACTATATTAATATTACTTAATCAGAGCAGGCAACTGTGGGAGAATAAACATGCATACCAGAGGTAGATCAAGGATTAGGGCAGGAGAAACGGAGAAGGAAATAGATGAACAAGAACAGGAAATAGAACTAATAACAGATAGTGAAATGGAACAGCGGACAGACGAAACAACGGAAACTGAAATAATTGCGGACAAGGAAAAGGAAGCAATTGAAGAAGAGGCCCAAGGGGACCAAATAGATAAAGCGGAAGCCAGAGAAGGACTAAATTGGGAAAAATTAATGGAGTTAATGAGTAATATTAAGGAAGATAGCAGACTCACTAAGGAGAATTTGAGGAAAATAAATGAGGAAATTAAGGAGAATAAGGAAAGCAATAAGGAAAACTCAAAGAGACTGGAGGAAAAATACGATAAAACCCATGAGGAAATTAAAGAAACCTCAAAACAAATGAACGAAAGGTTAAACCAAATTCACGAAAGGTTAGATAGGAATGATGAGGGTGTAAAACAAATGAAGGAAGACATCATACGAATGAACAAAGAAAATTTAAGGCGAATGGATGAAAGAATTGAGAAAATGAACGAAGCAGGTTTAAAGCGGATCGAGGATAAGAAGGAGCAGTTCAATAATGAGATAAGGAAAACTTTCGAAGGGAAGTTTGAAAATGATGACACACTTAACCCAGAAGCGGATAAATATAAGGAGGAGACAAATAAAGAAATGTAGAGGTGTTTAAAGAATATGTCTAAAACACTAGACAGCACTTCCGAAGGTATTATAATAAATCTGACCATAGAAGAGAATATCCAGAAAATAAGGAAAATATGGAAAAGGAAAATAGTCAATACCAAAGAAGAAATGGAGATGAGGAAAGGTGGATTAATTAGTGCGTTTAACATCCCAATCAATGAACGAAGGGAGTTATGTAAATGTATGAAATATAGAGGAAACTTCATGAAAATGACCAAAATAAACCACCATGGGATAATTACAAAAACCTTAAATAAATTTAAATGTCATTTAAATAAATCAACAATCAAAAAGTATGTGACCAAATCAATTATATCGTTAATACGGAAGATACCCGTAAAACATTTGGTAAATAGTACAGATATACAAGGGAACGGAAAGATAGAGTATACAAGTGATTATGTTAGAGTAGAGGAAATAGGATACCTGATAATTAAAAAGGAGCTGAAAATGACTGAACACCCTGACTTAAATGAAGACTGCATCAGCCGAGTTACAGTACTGGCTTTGTATCATGCACAAGAGATACGTAAAAAATGTAGAAATTGGTATTAACACTGCAGTCATCCGGACAACGGGTGCAGTCGAATTAATGGACCATGGTTAGAAAAAGAAACAGTCAACCAGAAAAATGGGACTGATGTTATGAAAACTGACCAGGCAACCAATTGACAAGATACGGAAATATTATTTAATGAATAAATTCTAAAATATAATAAGAACAACTTATTACCAGTCTTGAAGAGAAAATACTTGGAATTTAAAAAGAATTTGAGTTGAATACTACCACTAAATTCTAAAATACAATAAGAACCACTTATTATCGATTTTGAAGAAAAAACACTTGTAAATAAAAGAGAATTATTATTAAATGTTTATATAGAAATAGTGTGAATAATGAATAACAAACCCCAAGATTACAGAAGAAAGCGAGAATTATTATTAAATGTTTATAAAGAAATAGTGTGAACAATGAATAATGAAATCCCAAGATTACAGAAGAAAGCGAGAATTATTATTAAATGTTTATAAAGAAATAGCGTGAACAATGAATAATGAAATCCCAAGATTACAGAAGAAAGCGAGAACTATTACTAAACGTCTACAAGGAAATAATGTGAATGATAAATAATGAAACCCCAAGATAAAAGTTTTTACCTCAAATCTACCTATGCAAAATAAAGAAAGAGAAAAATCATATGACCTAAAATACATACCACATTGCCAAATGAAGGAAACAACTTCAGTAAACGATTGAATGTAACCAATGTAATGTTAAAGAAGACAAGAAAGAAAGAGTATTTATGAACATAATTCATTGAAAAATAAACAGCCAAAATAATGAAATACGATAAGAAGAAGAATAGTTGGGCTAAGGAATGTATTTAATCAGAAATACAGTTATAATGATCATCACACAACAACTATTTAGAAAATATTGAGGTCAGAGAAAAAACAAATGAAGAAGATACTTAGCATTACAATCACAACAAAAATGATAACTGTCAAATTTAATATCAAAGAATGTTTAAGGAACTAAAATGGAATCACAAAATATGAAGGATAGTAATGAAGAAATATAAAAGCAACAAAGAAAAAAAATTTTTTCCCAAATATTTATTATTAAATAATTAAAGAGATTATTAGGAGATTATTATATTTTATAGCTGACTGTAGATGAATTCCAGCAGCACTATATTAAGATGTGGTGTGGGCAGCAGAGTATGAAGCCAAACAGTGCCTCTCTGAACTGTACCAACGCATGTATTAGGGATTGTTAGGGAAATTAAATATTTAAGGAATATTAGAATAGTTGCAAGAATGACTTCAGTTTCCAAAAGAGTAGGACGAAGAAAACAGAAAGAAATGAGTTGACAGAAGAATAATTGAGAAATACAGTGATTATAGTAATTATAAGTAGAAGAGATGTGAAACTAATGTATCATTGAATATTGTAGCCAACTATCAACAAATAATGTTTACAGAAATTAAAAATGATCAAGAAGGTTAATTGAATTGATGAAATGTTATTAAATAAAAAAAGTATTAATACTAGTCTAATGAAGTTACAATGAGAATCCCATCATCAACCATTAACAATGAAATGAAGAAAAGGCATGTGAAAAAGACAAGTTTATTTGACCTAAACTTCATTCAGGTAAACTAAACTTTTTTAGGAGGGGGAGCATATGTAACGCAACAGAAATGCTAGCATCCGTGTTACATAAAAACAAGGTTAACAGAATAATAAACAAGTCAATATCTAACCCCATGATAGAACAAAGATCTAATAATTACATTTATAATTATAGATAAAGGTAAATAAGGATGCAAGGTAGTATTAACAAGAATAAACGAACCTGTAAGTTAGATAATAGTTGGTGATATATGTTCAGTGCAGAGCAAACAAAAAATGAAACAATAATTTACTTTATAGTAATAGCAAATAAGAATTTTGAGTTAAGAGATATTATTTTGTGACAACAAATATTATGATAAAGTTTATGTTATGTTATACCAAATATGTGTTGAGTTAATGAAAGATAATGAAACAAGATGTATTATTCAATGACTGTTGTAGAATGAAGTGTGAAGCAGCTAATTAACGTTAATAGATTTGAATTTTCTTATATGTGATCCATAGGTCAAGATAAAATTATTATTAGGTATAGAAAAATAATTGTTTATGTAAATGTTAATAGTTAAGATTTGATTATATGTATGAATTTATGTAAAAGGGGCTATAGATGTTTACCAGTTATAAACACAGGTAGATCCGTTTACAATAAAAGGCCTAACAGCCAAAACCACTATATAACCACTCATAACATAAAGGTTAGGTACATCAATTAATAATAATTAATGAATACGATTTGAAGAGCTAGAAAAAAACATTAAATTAATAATGATATATAATAAAATTTATACAAATTATGATAATGCCATGACATCGATTAATAACTTTTAATATCGAAAAGGTATTAAATATAAAAAAGAAAAAAAAAGGCCTATATAAAAAAACCAGCAGAATATGTGTAGAAAATAATAAACCAACTATCTGTAAAGTTACATTCCGATAGGACAGCAAATTGATAAGGAATAGACAAAAAATATATGAAATAAACACTATATTCAAAACATGTGGAAGGAAGAAAAATCATGTGTTGCTAGGGACGACAGAAAAAGAGGAAGTTGTTGATTTGACAAGAATTGCTTTGATGATCTGGATGTGATGAGATTAATAAAAAACCAAGAAATATCTATTTAAATGGAATATACTAAATTAGTAAATACTATTATAAAATACAAAATACTAATGATAATATTTATGACTCTTGCCAGTGTAAATTAACCAAACAAGACAATAGTATGAAATCGCAATAGGAAATAAATAACTGGATTCTACAAGGAAGGACTTGAACTGTCCCATATCCGAAAGGAATTGACGATACATTAAAACAAATAGAAAGAGTCAAAAGTATCACAAATAATAATATACACTACACCAGAATTTATAACCTTTCAAATACACGGAACAACACTAATTGCTTCAACCGAGAGAAGAACGTATTTGGATCCTGGAGTTGCAGAAGAAGCATCAATCGGGCTGTAAATCAATCCAGGGAGCTGTATTTCCGAAGTGGACAGGACAAGAATTCCATTTTATTAAACCGAAGAAAGAATATTGTACGGCATAATTGTCCAGAACAGTAAATTTATCAATCAACCGCCTACACGATTTGCTTCGTTCTAGTCTGGTAAATTATTATTATATTCATCATACTAACTACACAACACTTCAAATTTGTAAATCTTGCATTCTTATCTATGAATTTTTAATCTTCCCCACAGTTACAAGAACCCTCACACCCTGAATTAAATTAATTACAAATTAAAACACACTATATAACTGAATTTAAATAAAGGATCGGAATAATCAACAATCGATTCACGCAATCTATAGCCCAAGCATATGTTAGTTAGAACATATCTTATTAAATGTTAAAGAAGTAAACAAATAAAGAACCTTTATATAACTGCAAAATCTTGTCATTTGGAGTATGATTTAATGAGTTGGGAATAAAAAGTAACTGAATAAGTATAGAATAATTGGTTAACATAAACAGTGAAATAACCTATAAGTTTCGTTGAGCCGATACTACAGCGCTTATAGCGGAATTATCTGACACCAAAGAGAGAGCGTAAAAATACAAAATTAGATATAATTCTCTTCAAGGTATAATAGGGTTGAACGAAATTACAGAATAACGCATTAATTATTTAAGTTTCAGGTACACTAACACTGATATTTTTTAGAGAGCTAAGTTAATATTAATTAATTACATCAATATATCCCACAACTCCAAATATCTCAGATATTTAAATAATTAAGTAAATTAAACCACCTGAGAGAGTAAAGGCAGGGGACATACCCGCTCATAGCAACGAATAGGCTTACATTGCGTGACACATTATAAGACGCAAGTCGTCGTCTTATAACAAATTGACGAACCCAACAGTGGGGCTTAAACCGTACGTACCCGATATATAACAAATTGACGTTCATAACGTGGGACCTAATTAGGTGACACGAGAGATATAACAAATTGGCGCTCAACCAGTGTAGGGCTTAAGTTAAGTAAATATAACTATATTAATATTACTTAATCAGAGCAGGCAACTGTGGGAGAATAAACATGCATACCAGAGGTAGATCAAGGATTAGGGCAGGAGAAACGGAGAAGGAAATAGATGAACAAGAACAGGAAATAGAACTAATAATAGATAGTGAAATGGAACAGCGGACAGACGAAACAACGGAAACTGAAATAATTGCGGACAAGGAAAAGGAAGCAATTGAAGAAGAGGCCCAAGGGGACCAAATAGATAAAGCGGAAGCCAGAGAAGGACTAAATTGGGAAAAATTAATGGAGTTAATGAGTAATATTAAGGAAGATAGCAGACTCACTAAGGAGAATTTGAGGAAAATAAATGAGGAAATTAAGGAGAATAAGGAAAGCAATAAGGAAAACTCAAAGAGACTGGAGGAAAAATACAATAAAACCCATGAGGAAATTAAAGAAACCTCAAAACAAATGAACGAAAGGTTAAACCAAATTCACGAAAGGTTAGATAGGAATGATGAGGGTGTAAAACAAATGAAGGTAGACATCATACGATTGAACAAAGAAAATTTAAGGCGAATGGATGAAAGAATTGAGAAAATGAACGAAGCAGGTTTAAAGCGGATCGAGGATAAGAAGGAGCAGTTCAATAATGAGATAAGGAAAACTTTCGAAGGGAAGTTTGAAAATGATGACACACTTAACCCAGAAGCGGATAAATATAAGGAGGAGACAAATAAAGAAATGTAGAGGTGTTTAAAGAATATGTCTAAAACACTAGACAGCACTTCCGAAGGTATTATAATAAATCTGACCATAGAAGAGAATATCCAGAAAATAAGGAAAATATGGAGAAGGAAAATAGTCAATACCAAAGAAGAAATGGAGATGAGGAAAGGTGGATTAATTAGTGCGTTTAACATCCCAATCAATGAACGAAGGGAGTTATGTAAATGTATGAAATATAGAGGAAACTTCATGAAAATGACCAAAATAAACCACCATGGGATAATTACAAAAACCTTAAATAAATTTAAATGTCATTTAAATAAATCAACAATCAAAAAGTATGTGACCAAATCAATTATATCGTTAATACGGAAGATACCCGTAAAACATTTGGTAAATAGTACAGATATACAAGGGAACGGAAAGATAGAGTATACAAGTGATTATGTTAGAGTAGAGAAAATAGGATACCTGATAATTAAAAAGGAGCTGAAAATGACTGAACACCCTGACTTAAATGAAGACTGCATCAGCCGAGTTACAGTACTGGCTTTGTATCATGCACAAGAGATACGTAAAAAATGTAGAAATTGGTATTAACACTGCAGTCATCCGGACAACGGGTGCAGTCGAATTAATGGACCATGGTTAGAAAAAGAAACAGTCAACCAGAAAAATGGGACTGATGTTATGAAAACTGACCAGGCAACCAATTGACAAGATACGGAAATATTATTTAATGAATAAATTCTAAAATATAATAAGAACAACTTATTACCAGTCTTGAAGAGAAAATACTTGGAATTTAAAAAGAATTTGAGTTGAATACTACCACTAAATTCTAAAATACAATAAGAACCACTTATTATCGATTTTGAAGAAAAAACACTTGTAAATAAAAGAGAATTATTATTAAATGTTTATAAAGAAATAGTGTGAATAATGAATAACAAACCCCAAGATTACAGAAGAAAGCGAGAATTATTATTAAATGTTTATAAAGAAATAGTGTGAACAATGAATAATGAAATCCCAAGATTACAGAAGAAAGCGAGAATTATTATTAAATGTTTATAAAGAAATAGCGTGAACAATGAATAATGAAATCCCAAGATTACAGAAGAAAGCGAGAACTATTACTAAACGTCTACAAGGAAATAATGTGAATGATAAATAATGAAACCCCAAGATAAAAGTTTTTACCTCAAATCTACCTATGCAAAATAAAGAAAGAGAAAAATCAGATGACCTAAAATACATACCACATTGCCAAATGAAGGAAACAACTTCAGTAAACGATTGAATGTAACCAATGTAATGTTAAAGAAGACAAGAAAGAAAGAGTATTTATGAACATAATTCATTGAAAAATAAACAGCCAAAATAATGAAATACGATAAGAAGAAGAATAGTTGGGCTAAGGAATGTATTTAATCAGAAATACAGTTATAATGATCATCACACAACAACTATTTAGAAAATATTGAGGTCAGAGAAAAAACAAATGAAGAAGATACTTAGCATTACAATCACAACAAAAATGATAACTGTCAAATTTAATATCAAAGAATGTTTAAGGAACTAAAATGGAATCACAAAATATGAAGGATAGTAATGAAGAAATATAAAAGCAACAAAGAAAAAAAATTTTTTCCCAAATATTTATTATTAAATAATTAAAGAGATTATTAGGAGATTATTATATTTTATAGCTGACTGTAGATGAATTCCAGCAGCACTATATTAAGATGTGGTGTGGGCAGCAGAGTATGAAGCCAAACAGTGCCTCTCTGAACTGTACCAACGCATGTATTAGGGATTGTTAGGGAAATTAAATATTTAAGGAATATTAGAATAGTTGCAAGAATGACTTCAGTTTCCAAAAGAGTAGGACGAAGAAAACAGAAAGAAATGAGTTGACAGAAGAATAATTGAGAAATACAGTGATTATAGTAATTATAAGTAGAAGAGATGTGAAACTAATGTATCATTGAATATTGTAGCCAACTATCAACAAATAATGTTTACAGAAATTAAAAATGATCAAGAAGGTTAATTGAATTGATGAAATGTTATTAAATAAAAAAAGTATTAATACTAGTCTAATGAAGTTACAATGAGAATCCCATCATCAACCATTAACAATGAAATGAAGAAAAGGCATGTGAAAAAGACAAGTTTATTTGACCTAAACTTCATTCAGGTAAACTAAACTTTTTTAGGAGGGGGAGCATATGTAACGCAACAGAAATGCTAGCATCCGTGTTACATAAAAACAAGGTTAACAGAATAATAAACAAGTCAATATCTAACCCCATGATAGAACAAAGATCTAATAATTACATTTATAATTATAGATAAAGGTAAATAAGGATGCAAGGTAGTATTAACAAGAATAAACGAACCTGTAAGTTAGATAATAGTTGGTGATATATGTTCAGTGCAGAGCAAACAAAAAATGAAACAATAATTTACTTTATAGTAATAGCAAATAAGAATTTTGAGTTAAGAGATATTATTTTGTGACAACAAATATTATGATAAAGTTTATGTTATGTTATACCAAATATGTGTTGAGTTAATGAAAGATAATGAAACAAGATGTATTATTAAATGACTGTTGTAGAATGAAGTGTGAAGCAGCTAATTAACGTTAATAGATTTGAATTTTCTTATATGTGATCCATAGGTCAAGATAAAATTATTATTAGGTATAGAAAAATAATTGTTTATGTAAATGTTAATAGTTAAGATTTGATTATATGTATGAATTTATGTAAAAGGGGCTATAGATGTTTACCAGTTATAAACACAGGTAGATCCGTTTACAATAAAAGGCCTAACAGCCAAAACCACTATATAACCACTCATAACATAAAGGTTAGGTACATCAATTAATAATAATTAATGAATACGATTTGAAGAGCTAGAAAAAAACATTAAATTAATAATGATATATAATAAAATTTATACAAATTATGATAATGCCATAATGCCATGACATCGATTAATAACTTTTAATATCGAAAAGGTATTAAATATAAAAAAGAAAAAAAAAAGGCCTATATAAAAAAACCAGCAGAATATGTGTAGAAAATAATAAACCAACTATCTGTAAAGTTACATTCCGATAGGACAGCAAATTGATAAGGAATAGACAAAAAATATATGAAATAAACACTATATTCAAAACATGTGGAAGGAAGAAAAATCATGTGTTGCTAGGGACGACAGAAAAAGAGGAAGTTGTTGATTTGACAAGAATTGCTTTGATGATCTGGATGTGATGAGATTAATAAAAAACCAAGAAATATCTATTTAAATGGAATATACTAAATTAGTAAATACTATTATAAAATACAAAATACTAATGATAATATTTATGACTCTTGCCAGTGTAAATTAACCAAACAAGACAATAGTATGAAATCGCAATAGGAAATAAATAACTGGATTCTACAAGGAAGGACTTGAACTGTCCCATATCCGAAAGGAATTGACGATACATTAAAACAAATAGAAAGAGTCAAAAGTATCACAAATAATAATATACACTACACCAGAATTTATAACCTTTCAAATACACGGAACAACACTAATTGCTTCAACCGAGAGAAGAACGTATTTGGATCCTGGAGTTGCAGAAGAAGCATCAATCGGGCTGTAAATCAATCCAGGGAGCTGTATTTCCGAAGTGGACAGGACAAGAATTCCATTTTATTAAACCGAAGAAAGAATATTGTACGGCATAATTGTCCAGAACAGTAAATTTATCAATCAACCGCCTACACGATTTGCTTCGTTCTAGTCTGGTAAATTATTATTATATTCATCATACTAACTACACAACACTTCAAATTTGTAAATCTTGCATTCTTATCTATGAATTTTTAATCTTCCCCACAGTTACAAGAACCCTCACACCCTGAATTAAATTAATTACAAATTAAAACACACTATATAACTGAATTTAAATAAAGGATCGGAATAATCAACAATCGATTCACGCAATCTATAGCCCAAGCATATGTTAGTTAGAACATATCTTATTCAATGTTAAAGAAGTAAACAAATAAAGAACCTTTATATAATTGCAAAATCTTGTCATTTGGAGTATGATTTAATGAGTTGGGAATAAAAAGTAACTGAATAAGTATAGAATAATTGGTTAACATAAACAGTGAAATAACCTATAAGTTTCGTTGAGCCGATACTACAGCGCTTATAGCGGAATTATCTGACACCAAAGAGAGAGCGTAAAAATACAAAATTAGATATAATTCTCTTCAAGGTATAATAGGGTTGAACGAAATTACAGAATAACGCATTAATTATTTAAGTTTCAGGTACACTAACACTGATATTTTTTAGAGAGCTAAGTTAATATTAATTAATTACATCAATATATCCCACAACTCCAAATATCTCAGATATTTAAATAATTAAGTAAATTAAACCACCTGAGAGAGTAAAGGCAGGGGACATACCCGCTCATAGCAACGAATAGGCTTACATTGCGTGACACATTATAAGACGCAAGTCGTCGTCTTATAACAAATTGACGAACCCAACAGTGGGGCTTAAACCGTACGTACCCGATATATAACAAATTGACGTTCATAACGTGGGACCTAATTAGGTGACACGAGAGATATAACAAATTGGCGCTCAACCAGTGTAGGGCTTAAGTTAAGTAAATATAACTATATTAATATTACTTAATCAGAGCAGGCAACTGTGGGAGAATAAACATGCATACCAGAGGTAGATCAAGGATTAGGGCAGGAGAAACGGAGAAGGAAATAGATGAACAAGAACAGGAAATAGAACTAATAACAGATAGTGAAATGGAACAGCGGACAGACGAAACAACGGAAACTGAAATAATTGCGGACAAGGAAAAGGAAGCAATTGAAGAAGAGGCCCAAGGGGACCAAATAGATAAAGCGGAAGCCAGAGAAGGACTAAATTGGGAAAAATTAATGGAGTTAATGAGTAATATTAAGGAAGATAGCAGACTCACTAAGGAGAATTTGAGGAAAATAAATGAGGAAATTAAGGAGAATAAGGAAAGCAATAAGGAAAACTCAAAGAGACTGGAGGAAAAATACGATAAAACCCATGAGGAAATTAAAGAAACCTCAAAACAAATGAACGAAAGGTTAAACCAAATTCACGAAAGGTTAGATAGGAATGATGAGGGTGTAAAACAAATGAAGGAAGACATCATACGAATGAACAAAGAAAATTTAAGGCGAATGGATGAAAGAATTGAGAAAATGAACGAAGCAGGTTTAAAGCGGATCGAGGATAAGAAGGAGCAGTTCAATAATGAGATAAGGAAAACTTTCGAAGGGAAGTTTGAAAATGATGACACACTTAACCCAGAAGCGGATAAATATAAGGAGGAGACAAATAAAGAAATGTAGAGGTGTTTAAAGAATATGTCTAAAACACTAGACAGCACTTCCGAAGGTATTATAATAAATCTGACCATAGAAGAGAATATCCAGAAAATAAGGAAAATATGGAAAAGGAAAATAGTCAATACCAAAGAAGAAATGGAGATGAGGAAAGGTGGATTAATTAGTGCGTTTAACATCCCAATCAATGAACGAAGGGAGTTATGTAAATGTATGAAATATAGAGGAAACTTCATGAAAATGACCAAAATAAACCACCATGGGATAATTACAAAAACCTTAAATAAATTTAAATGTCATTTAAATAAATCAACAATCAAAAAGTATGTGACCAAATCAATTATATCGTTAATACGGAAGATACCCGTAAAACATTTGGTAAATAGTACAGATATACAAGGGAACGGAAAGATAGAGTATACAAGTGATTATGTTAGAGTAGAGGAAATAGGATACCTGATAATTAAAAAGGAGCTGAAAATGACTGAACACCCTGACTTAAATGAAGACTGCATCAGCCGAGTTACAGTACTGGCTTTGTATCATGCACAAGAGATACGTAAAAAATGTAGAAATTGGTATTAACACTGCAGTCATCCGGACAACGGGTGCAGTCGAATTAATGGACCATGGTTAGAAAAAGAAACAGTCAACCAGAAAAATGGGACTGATGTTATGAAAACTGACCAGGCAACCAATTGACAAGATACGGAAATATTATTTAATGAATAAATTCTAAAATATAATAAGAACAACTTATTACCAGTCTTGAAGAGAAAATACTTGGAATTTAAAAAGAATTTGAGTTGAATACTACCACTAAATTCTAAAATACAATAAGAACCACTTATTATCGATTTTGAAGAAAAAACACTTGTAAATAAAAGAGAATTATTATTAAATGTTTATATAGAAATAGTGTGAATAATGAATAACAAACCCCAAGATTACAGAAGAAAGCGAGAATTATTATTAAATGTTTATAAAGAAATAGTGTGAACAATGAATAATGAAATCCCAAGATTACAGAAGAAAGCGAGAATTATTATTAAATGTTTATAAAGAAATAGCGTGAACAATGAATAATGAAATCCCAAGATTACAGAAGAAAGCGAGAACTATTACTAAACGTCTACAAGGAAATAATGTGAATGATAAATAATGAAACCCCAAGATAAAAGTTTTTACCTCAAATCTACCTATGCAAAATAAAGAAAGAGAAAAATCATATGACCTAAAATACATACCACATTGCCAAATGAAGGAAACAACTTCAGTAAACGATTGAATGTAACCAATGTAATGTTAAAGAAGACAAGAAAGAAAGAGTATTTATGAACATAATTCATTGAAAAATAAACAGCCAAAATAATGAAATACGATAAGAAGAAGAATAGTTGGGCTAAGGAATGTATTTAATCAGAAATACAGTTATAATGATCATCACACAACAACTATTTAGAAAATATTGAGGTCAGAGAAAAAACAAATGAAGAAGATACTTAGCATTACAATCACAACAAAAATGATAACTGTCAAATTTAATATCAAAGAATGTTTAAGGAACTAAAATGGAATCACAAAATTTGAAGGATAGTAATGAAGAAATATAAAAGCAACAAAGAAAAAAAATTTTTTCCCAAATATTTATTATTAAATAATTAAAGAGATTATTAGGAGATTATTATATTTTATAGCTGACTGTAGATGAATTCCAGCAGCACTATATTAAGATGTGGTGTGGGCAGCAGAGTATGAAGCCAAACAGTGCCTCTCTGAACTGTACCAACGCATGTATTAGGGATTGTTAGGGAAATTAAATATTTAAGGAATATTAGAATAGTTGCAAGAATGACTTCAGTTTCCAAAAGAGTAGGACGAAGAAAACAGAAAGAAATGAGTTGACAGAAGAATAATTGAGAAATACAGTGATTATAGTAATTATAAGTAGAAGAGATGTGAAACTAATGTATCATTGAATATTGTAGCCAACTATCAACAAATAATGTTTACAGAAATTAAAAATGATCAAGAAGGTTAATTGAATTGATGAAATGTTATTAAATAAAAAAAGTATTAATACTAGTCTAATGAAGTTACAATGAGAATCCCATCATCAACCATTAACAATGAAATGAAGAAAAGGCATGTGAAAAAGACAAGTTTATTTGACCTAAACTTCATTCAGGTAAACTAAACTTTTTTAGGAGGGGGAGCATATGTAACGCAACAGAAATGCTAGCATCCGTGTTACATAAAAACAAGGTTAACAGAATAATAAACAAGTCAATATCTAACCCCATGATAGAACAAAGATCTAATAATTACATTTATAATTATAGATAAAGGTAAATAAGGATGCAAGGTAGTATTAACAAGAATAAACGAACCTGTAAGTTAGATAATAGTTGGTGATATATGTTCAGTGCAGAGCAAACAAAAAATGAAACAATAATTTACTTTATAGTAATAGCAAATAAGAATTTTGAGTTAAGAGATATTATTTTGTGACAACAAATATTATGATAAAGTTTATGTTATGTTATACCAAATATGTGTTGAGTTAATGAAAGATAATGAAACAAGATGTATTATTCAATGACTGTTGTAGAATGAAGTGTGAAGCAGCTAATTAACGTTAATAGATTTGAATTTTCTTATATGTGATCCATAGGTCAAGATAAAATTATTATTAGGTATAGAAAAATAATTGTTTATGTAAATGTTAATAGTTAAGATTTGATTATATGTATGAATTTATGTAAAAGGGGCTATAGATGTTTACCAGTTATAAACACAGGTAGATCCGTTTACAATAAAAGGCCTAACAGCCAAAACCACTATATAACCACTCATAACATAAAGGTTAGGTACATCAATTAATAATAATTAATGAATACGATTTGAAGAGCTAGAAAAAAACATTAAATTAATAATGATATATAATAAAATTTATACAAATTATGATAATGCCATAATGCCATGACATCGATTAATAACGTTTAATATCGAAAAGGTATTAAATATAAAAAAGAAAAAAAAAAGGCCTATATAAAAAAACCAGCAGAATATGTGTAGAAAATAATAAACCAACTATCTGTAAAGTTACATTCCGATAGGACAGCAAATTGATAAGGAATAGACAAAAAATATATGAAATAAACACTATATTCAAAACATGTGGAAGGAAGAAAAATCATGTGTTGCTAGGGACGACAGAAAAAGAGGAAGTTGTTGATTTGACAAGAATTGCTTTGATGATCTGGATGTGATGAGATTAATAAAAAACCAAGAAATATCTATTTAAATGGAATATACTAAATTAGTAAATACTATTATAAAATACAAAATACTAATGATAATATTTATGACTCTTGCCAGTGTAAATTAACCAAACAAGACAATAGTATGAAATCGCAATAGGAAATAAATAACTGGATTCTACAAGGAAGGACTTGAACTGTCCCATATCCGAAAGGAATTGACGATACATTAAAACAAATAGAAAGAGTCAAAAGTATCACAAATAATAATATACACTACACCAGAATTTATAACCTTTCAAATACACGGAACAACACTAATTGCTTCAACCGAGAGAAGAACGTATTTGGATCCTGGAGTTGCAGAAGAAGCATCAATCGGGCTGTAAATCAATCCAGGGAGCTGTATTTCCGAAGTGGACAGGACAAGAATTCCATTTTATTAAACCG
Organism: Magicicada septendecula; assembly: GCA_034769895.1. NCBI lineage: Eukaryota > Metazoa > Arthropoda > Insecta > Hemiptera > Cicadidae > Magicicada > Magicicada septendecula. The sequence goes on from CM068369.1 coordinate 384,700,547, forward strand.
AAGAAAGAATATTGTACGGCATAATTGTCCAGAACAGTAAATTTATCAATCAACCGCCTACACGATTTGCTTCGTTCTAGTCTGGTAAATTATTATTATATTCATCATACTAACTACACAACACTTCAAATTTGTAAATCTTGCATTCTTATCTATGAATTTTTAATCTTCCCCACAGTTACAAGAACCCTCACACCCTGAATTAAATTAATTACAAATTAAAACACACTATATAACTGAATTTAAATAAAGGATCGGAATAATCAACAATCGATTCACGCAATCTATAGCCCAAGCATATGTTAGTTAGAACATATCTTATTCAATGTTAAAGAAGTAAACAAATAAAGAACCTTTATATAATTGCAAAATCTTGTCATTTGGAGTATGATTTAATGAGTTGGGAATAAAAAGTAACTGAATAAATATAGAATAATTGGTTAACATAAACAGTGAAATAACCTATAAGTTTCGTTGAGCCGATACTACAGCGCTTATAGCGGAATTATCTGACACCAAAGAGAGAGCGTAAAAATACAAAATTAGATATAATTCTCTTCAAGGTATAATAGGGTTGAACGAAATTACAGAATAACGCATTAATTATTTAAGTTTCAGGTACACTAACACTGATATTTTTTAGAGAGCTAAGTTAATATTAATTAATTACATCAATATATCCCACAACTCCAAATATCTCAGATATTTAAATAATTAAGTAAATTAAACCACCTGAGAGAGTAAAGGCAGGGGACATACCCGCTCATAGCAACGAATAGGCTTACATTGCGTGACACATTATAAGACGCAAGTCGTCGTCTTATAACAAATTGACGAACCCAACAGTGGGGCTTAAACCGTACGTACCCGATATATAACAAATTGACGTTCATAACGTGGGACCTAATTAGGTGACACGAGAGATATAACAAATTGGCGCTCAACCAGTGTAGGGCTTAAGTTAAGTAAATATAACTATATTAATATTACTTAATCAGAGCAGGCAACTGTGGGAGAATAAACATGCATACCAGAGGTAGATCAAGGATTAGGGCAGGAGAAACGGAGAAGGAAATAGATGAACAAGAACAGGAAATAGAACTAATAACAGATAGTGAAATGGAACAGCGGACAGACGAAACAACGGAAACTGAAATAATTGCGGACAAGGAAAAGGAAGCAATTGAAGAAGAGGCCCAAGGGGACCAAATAGATAAAGCGGAAGCCAGAGAAGGACTAAATTGGGAAAAATTAATGGAGTTAATGAGTAATATTAAGGAAGATAGCAGACTCACTAAGGAGAATTTGAGGAAAATAAATGAGGAAATTAAGGAGAATAAGGAAAGCAATAAGGAAAACTCAAAGAGACTGGAGGAAAAATACGATAAAACCCATGAGGAAATTAAAGAAACCTCAAAACAAATGAACGAAAGGTTAAACAAAATTCACGAAAGGTTAGATAGGAATGATGAGGGTGTAAAACAAATGAAGGAAGACATCATACGATTGAACAAAGAAAATTTAAGGCGAATGGATGAAAGAATTGAGAAAATGAACGAAGCAGGTTTAAAGCGGATCGAGGATAAGAAGGAGCAGTTCAATAATGAGATAAGGAAAACTTTCGAAGGGAAGTTTGAAAATGATGACACACTTAACCCAGAAGCGGATAAATATAAGGAGGAGACAAATAAAGAAATGTAGAGGTGTTTAAAGAATATGTCTAAAACACTAGACAGCACTTCCGAAGGTATTATAATAAATCTGACCATAGAAGAGAATATCCAGAAAATAAGGAAAATATGGAGAAGGAAAATAGTCAATACCAAAGAAGAAATGGAGATGAGGAAAGGTGGATTAATTAGTGCGTTTAAGATCCCAATCAATGAACGAAGGGAGTTATGTAAATGTATGAAATATAGAGGAAACTTCATGAAAATGACCAAAATAAACCACCATGGGATAATTACAAAAACCTTAAATAAATTTAAATGTCATTTAAATAAATCAACAATCAAAAAGTATGTGACCAAATCAATTATATCGTTAATACGGAAGATACCCGTAAAACATTTGGTAAATAGTACAGATATACAAGGGAACGGAAAGATAGAGTATACAAGTGATTATGTTAGAGTAGAGGAAATAGGATACCTGATAATTAAAAAGGAGCTGAAAATGACTGAACACCCTGACTTAAATGAAGACTGCATCAGCCGAGTTACAGTACTGGCTTTGTATCATGCACAAGAGATATGTAAAAAATGTAGAAATTGGTATTAACACTGCAGTCATCCGGACAACGGGTGCAGTCGAATTAATGGACCATGGTTAGAAAAAGAAACAGTCAACCAGAAAAATGGGACTGATGTTATGAAAACTGACCAGGCAACCAATTGACAAGATACGGAAATATTATTTAATGAATAAATTCTAAAATATAATAAGAACAACTTATTACCAGTCTTGAAGAGAAAATACTTGGAATTTAAAAAGAATTTGAGTTGAATACTACCACTAAATTCTAAAATACAATAAGAACCACTTATTATCGATTTTGAAGAAAAAACACTTGTAAATAAAAGAGAATTATTATTAAATGTTTATAAAGAAATAGTGTGAATAATGAATAACAAACCCCAAGATTACAGAAGAAAGCGAGAATTATTATTAAATGTTTATAAAGAAATAGTGTGAACAATGAATAATGAAATCCCAAGATTACAGAAGAAAGCGAGAATTATTATTAAATGTTTATAAAGAAATAGCGTGAATAATGAATAATGAAATCCCAAGATTACAGAAGAAAGCGAGAACTATTACTAAACGTCTACAAGGAAATAATGTGAATGATAAATAATGAAACCCCAAGATAAAAGTTTTTACCTCAAATCTACCTATGCAAAATAAAGAAAGAGAAAAATCATATGACCTAAAATACATACCACATTGCCAAATGAAGGAAACAACTTCAGTAAACGATTGAATGTAACCAATGTAATGTTAAAGAAGACAAGAAAGAAAGAGTATTTATGAACATAATTCATTGAAAAATAAACAGCCAAAATAATGAAATACGATAAGAAGAAGAATAGTTGGGCTAAGGAATGTATTTAATCAGAAATACAGTTATAATGATCATCACACAACAACTATTTAGAAAATATTGAGGTCAGAGAAAAAACAAATGAAGAAGATACTTAGCATTACAATCACAACAAAAATGATAACTGTCAAATTTAATATCTAAGAATGTTTAAGGAACTAAAATGGAATCACAAAATATGAAGGATAGTAATGAAGAAATATAAAAGCAACAAAGAAAAAAAATTTTTTCCCAAATATTTATTATTAAATAATTAAAGAGATTATTAGGAGATTATTATATTTTATAGCTGACTGTAGATGAATTCCAGCAGCACTATATTAAGATGTGGTGTGGGCAGCAGAGTATGAAGCCAAACAGTGCCTCTCTGAACTGTACCAACGCATGTATTAGGGATTGTTAGGGAAATTAAATATTTAAGGAATATTAGAATAGTTGCAAGAATGACTTCAGTTTCCAAAAGAGTAGGACGAAGAAAACAGAAAGAAATGAGTTGACAGAAGAATAATTGAGAAATACAGTGATTATAGTAATTATAAGTAGAAGAGATGTGAAACTAATGTATCATTGAATATTGTAGCCAACTATCAACAAATAATGTTTACAGAAATTAAAAATGATCAAGAAGGTTAATTGAATTGATGAAATGTTATTAAATAAAAAAAGTATTAATACTAGTCTAATGAAGTTACAATGAGAATCCCATCATCAACCATTAACAATGAAATGAAGAAAAGGCATGTGAAAAAGACAAGTTTATTTGACCTAAACTTCATTCAGGTAAACTAAACTTTTTTAGGAGGGGGAGCATATGTAACGCAACAGAAATGCTAGCATCCGTGTTACATAAAAACAAGGTTAACAGAATAATAAACAAGTCAATATCTAACCCCATGATAGAACAAAGATCTAATAATTACATTTATAATTATAGATAAAGGTAAATAAGGATGCAAGGTAGTATTAACAAGAATAAACGAACTTGTAAGTTAGATAATAGTTGGTGATATATGTTCAGTGCAGAGCAAACAAAAAATGAAACAATAATTTACTTTATAGTAATAGCAAATAAGAATTTTGAGTTAAGAGATATTATTTTGTGACAACAAATATTATGATAAAGTTTATGTTATGTTATACCAAATATGTGTTGAGTTAATGAAAGATAATGAAACAAGATGTATTATTCAATGACTGTTGTAGAATGAAGTGTGAAGCAGCTAATTAACGTTAATAGATTTGAATTTTCTTATATGTGATCCATAGGTCAAGATAAAATTATTATTAGGTATAGAAAAATAATTGTTTATGTAAATGTTAATAGTTAAGATTTGATTATATGTATGAATTTATGTAAAAGGGGCTATAGATGTTTACCAGTTATAAACACAGGTAGATCCGTTTACAATAAAAGGCCTAACAGCCAAAACCACTATATAACCACTCATAACATAAAGGTTAGGTACATCAATTAATAATAATTAATGAATACGATTTGAAGAGCTAGAAAAAAACATTAAATTAATAATGATATATAATAAAATTTATACAAATTATGATAATGCCATAATGCCATGACATCGATTAATAACGTTTAATATCGAAAAGGTATTAAATATAAAAAAGAAAAAAAAAGGCCTATATAAAAAAACCAGCAGAATATGTGTAGAAAATAATAAACCAACTATCTGTAAAGTTACATTCCGATAGGACAGCAAATTGATAAGGAATAGACAAAAAATATATGAAATAAACACTATATTCAAAACATGTGGAAGGAAGAAAAATCATGTGTTGCTAGGGACGACAGAAAAAGAGGAAGTTGTTGATTTGACAAGAATTGCTTTGATGATCTGGATGTGATGAGATTAATAAAAAACCAAGAAATATCTATTTAAATGGAATATACTAAATTAGTAAATACTATTATAAAATACAAAATACTAATGATAATATTTATGACTCTTGCCAGTGTAAATTAACCAAACAAGACAATAGTATGAAATCGCAATAGGAAATAAATAACTGGATTCTACAAGGAAGGACTTGAACTGTCCCATATCCGAAAGGAATTGACGATACATTAAAACAAATAGAAAGAGTCAAAAGTATCACAAATAATAATATACACTACACCAGAATTTATAACCTTTCAAATACACGGAACAACACTAATTGCTTCAACCGAGAGAAGAACGTATTTGGATCCTGGAGTTGCAGAAGAAGCATCAATCGGGCTGTAAATCAATCCAGGGAGCTGTATTTCCGAAGTGGACAGGACAAGAACTCCATTTTATTAAACCGAAGAAAGAATATTGTACGGCATAATTGTCCAGAACAGTAAATTTATCAATCAACCGCCTACACGATTTGCTTCGTTCTAGTCTGGTAAATTATTATTATATTCATCATACTAACTACACAACACTTCAAATTTGTAAATCTTGCATTCTTATCTATGAATTTTTAATCTTCCCCACAGTTACAAGAACCCTCACACCCTGAATTAAATTAATTACAAATTAAAACACACTATATAACTGAATTTAAATAAAGGATCGGAATAATCAACAATCGATTCACGCAATCTATAGCCCAAGCATATGTTAGTTAGAACATATCTTATTCAATGTTAAAGAAGTAAACAAATAAAGAACCTTTATATAATTGCAAAATCTTGTCATTTGGAGTATGATTTAATGAGTTGGGAATAAAAAGTAACTGAATAAGTATAGAATAATTGGTTAACATAAACAGTGAAATAACCTATAAGTTTCGTTGAGCCGATACTACAGCGCTTATAGCGGAATTATCTGACACCAAAGAGAGAGCGTAAAAATACAAAATTAGATATAATTCTCTTCAAGGTATAATAGGGTTGAACGAAATTACAGAATAACGCATTAATTATTTAAGTTTCAGGTACACTAACACTGATATTTTTTAGAGAGCTAAGTTAATATTAATTAATTACATCAATATATCCCACAACTCCAAATATCTCAGATATTTAAATAATTAAGTAAATTAAACCACCTGAGAGAGTAAAGGCAGGGGACATACCCGCTCATAGCAACGAATAGGCTTACATTGCGTGACACATTATAAGACGCAAGTCGTCGTCTTATAACAAATTGACGAACCCAACAGTGGGGCTTAAACCGTACGTACCCGATATATAACAAATTGACGTTCATAACGTGGGACCTAATTAGGTGACACGAGAGATATAACAAATTGGCGCTCAACCAGTGTAGGGCTTAAGTTAAGTAAATATAACTATATTAATATTACTTAATCAGAGCAGGCAACTGTGGGAGAATAAACATGCATACCAGAGGTAGATCAAGGATTAGGGCAGGAGAAACGGAGAAGGAAATAGATGAACAAGAACAGGAAATAGAACTAATAACAGATAGTGAAATGGAACAGCGGACAGACGAAACAACGGAAACTGAAATAATTGCGGACAAGGAAAAGGAAGCAATTGAAGAAGAGGCCCAAGGGGACCAAATAGATAAAGCGGAAGCCAGAGAAGGACTAAATTGGGAAAAATTAATGGAGTTAATGAGTAATATTAAGGAAGATAGCAGACTCACTAAGGAGAATTTGAGGAAAATAAATGAGGAAATTAAGGAGAATAAGGAAAGCAATAAGGAAAACTCAAAGAGACTGGAGGAAAAATACGATAAAACCCATGAGGAAATTAAAGAAACCTCAAAACAAATGAACGAAAGGTTAAACAAAATTCACGAAAGGTTAGATAGGAATGATGAGGGTGTAAAACAAATGAAGGAAGACATCATACGATTGAACAAAGAAAATTTAAGGCGAATGGATGAAAGAATTGAGAAAATGAACGAAGCAGGTTTAAAGCGGATCGAGGATAAGAAGGAGCAGTTCAATAATGAGATAAGGAAAACTTTCGAAGGGAAGTTTGAAAATGATGACACACTTAACCCAGAAGCGGATAAATATAAGGAGGAGACAAATAAAGAAATGTAGAGGTGTTTAAAGAATATGTCTAAAACACTAGACAGCACTTCCGAAGGTATTATAATAAATCTGACCATAGAAGAGAATATCCAGAAAATAAGGAAAATATGGAGAAGGAAAATAGTCAATACCAAAGAAGAAATGGAGATGAGGAAAGGTGGATTAATTAGTGCGTTTAACATCCCAATCAATGAACGAAGGGAGTTATGTAAATGTATGAAATATAGAGGAAACTTCATGAAAATGACCAAAATAAACCACCATGGGATAATTACAAAAACCTTAAATAAATTTAAATGTCATTTAAATAAATCAACAATCAAAAAGTATGTGACCAAATCAATTATATCGTTAATACGGAAGATACCCGTAAAACATTTGGTAAATAGTACAGATATACAAGGGAACGGAAAGATAGAGTATACAAGTGATTATGTTAGAGTAGAGGAAATAGGATACCTGATAATTAAAAAGGAGCTGAAAATGACTGAACACCCTGACTTAAATGAAGACTGCATCAGCCGAGTTACAGTACTGGCTTTGTATCATGCACAAGAGATATGTAAAAAATGTAGAAATTGGTATTAACACTGCAGTCATCCGGACAACGGGTGCAGTCGAATTAATGGACCATGGTTAGAAAAAGAAACAGTCAACCAGAAAAATGGGACTGATGTTATGAAAACTGACCAGGCAACCAATTGACAAGATACGGAAATATTATTTAATGAATAAATTCTAAAATATAATAAGAACAACTTATTACCAGTCTTGAAGAGAAAATACTTGGAATTTAAAAAGAATTTGAGTTGAATACTACCACTAAATTCTAAAATACAATAAGAACCACTTATTATCGATTTTGAAGAAAAAACACTTGTAAATAAAAGAGAATTATTATTAAATGTTTATAAAGAAATAGTGTGAATAATGAATAACAAACCCCAAGATTACAGAAGAAAGCGAGAATTATTATTAAATGTTTATAAAGAAATAGTGTGAACAATGAATAATGAAATCCCAAGATTACAGAAGAAAGCGAGAATTATTATTAAATGTTTATAAAGAAATAGCGTGAACAATGAATAATGAAATCCCAAGATTACAGAAGAAAGCGAGAACTATTACTAAACGTCTACAAGGAAATAATGTGAATGATAAATAATGAAACCCCAAGATAAAAGTTTTTACCTCAAATCTACCTATGCAAAATAAAGAAAGAGAAAAATCATATGACCTAAAATACATACCACATTGCCAAATGAAGGAAACAACTTCAGTAAACGATTGAATGTAACCAATGTAATGTTAAAGAAGACAAGAAAGAAAGAGTATTTATGAACATAATTCATTGAAAAATAAACAGCCAAAATAATGAAATACGATAAGAAGAAGAATAGTTGGGCTAAGGAATGTATTTAATCAGAAATACAGTTATAATGATCATCACACAACAACTATTTAGAAAATATTGAGGTCAGAGAAAAAACAAATGAAGAAGATACTTAGCATTACAATCACAACAAAAATGATAACTGTCAAATTTAATATCAAAGAATGTTTAAGGAACTAAAATGGAATCACAAAATATGAAGGATAGTAATGAAGAAATATAAAAGCAACAAAGAAAAAAAATTTTTTCCCAAATATTTATTATTAAATAATTAAAGAGATTATTAGGAGATTATTATATTTTATAGCTGACTGTAGATGAATTCCAGCAGCACTATATTAAGATGTGGTGTGGGCAGCAGAGTATGAAGCCAAACAGTGCCTCTCTGAACTGTACCAACGCATGTATTAGGGATTGTTAGGGAAATTAAATATTTAAGGAATATTAGAATAGTTGCAAGAATGACTTCAGTTTCCAAAAGAGTAGGACGAAGAAAACAGAAAGAAATGAGTTGACAGAAGAATAATTGAGAAATACAGTGATTATAGTAATTATAAGTAGAAGAGATGTGAAACTAATGTATCATTGAATATTGTAGCCAACTATCAACAAATAATGTTTACAGAAATTAAAAATGATCAAGAAGGTTAATTGAATTGATGAAATGTTATTAAATAAAAAAAGTATTAATACTAGTCTAATGAAGTTACAATGAGAATCCCATCATCAACCATTAACAATGAAATGAAGAAAAGGCATGTGAAAAAGACAAGTTTATTTGACCTAAACTTCATTCAGGTAAACTAAACTTTTTTAGGAGGGGGAGCATATGTAACGCAACAGAAATGCTAGCATCCGTGTTACATAAAAACAAGGTTAACAGAATAATAAACAAGTCAATATCTAACCCCATGATAGAACAAAGATCTAATAATTACATTTATAATTATAGATAAAGGTAAATAAGGATGCAAGGTAGTATTAACAAGAATAAACGAACCTGTAAGTTAGATAATAGTTGGTGATATATGTTCAGTGCAGAGCAAACAAAAAATGAAACAATAATTTACTTTATAGTAATAGCAAATAAGAATTTTGAGTTAAGAGATATTATTTTGTGACAACAAATATTATGATAAAGTTTATGTTATGTTATACCAAATATGTGTTGAGTTAATGAAAGATAATGAAACAAGATGTATTATTCAATGACTGTTGTAGAATGAAGTGTGAAGCAGCTAATTAACGTTAATAGATTTGAATTTTCTTATATGTGATCCATAGGTCAAGATAAAATTATTATTAGGTATAGAAAAATAATTGTTTATGTAAATGTTAATAGTTAAGATTTGATTATATGTATGAATTTATGTAAAAGGGGCTATAGATGTTTACCAGTTATAAACACAGGTAGATCCGTTTACAATAAAAGGCCTAACAGCCAAAACCACTATATAACCACTCATAACATAAAGGTTAGGTACATCAATTAATAATAATTAATGAATACGATTTGAAGAGCTAGAAAAAAACATTAAATTAATAATGATATATAATAAAATTTATACAAATTATGATAATGCCATAATGCCATGACATCGATTAATAACGTTTAATATCGAAAAGGTATTAAATATAAAAAAGAAAAAAAAAAGGCCTATATAAAAAAACCAGCAGAATATGTGTAGAAAATAATAAACCAACTATCTGTAAAGTTACATTCCGATAGGACAGCAAATTGATAAGGAATAGACAAAAAATATATGAAATAAACACTATATTCAAAACATGTGGAAGGAAGAAAAATCATGTGTTGCTAGGGACGACAGAAAAAGAGGAAGTTGTTGATTTGACAAGAATTGCTTTGATGATCTGGATGTGATGAGATTAATAAAAAACCAAGAAATATCTATTTAAATGGAATATACTAAATTAGTAAATACTATTATAAAATACAAAATACTAATGATAATATTTATGACTCTTGCCAGTGTAAATTAACCAAACAAGACAATAGTATGAAATCGCAATAGGAAATAAATAACTGGATTCTACAAGGAAGGACTTGAACTGTCCCATATCCGAAAGGAATTGACGATACATTAAAACAAATAGAAAGAGTCAAAAGTATCACAAATAATAATATACACTACACCAGAATTTATAACCTTTCAAATACACGGAACAACACTAATTGCTTCAACCGAGAGAAGAACGTATTTGGATCCTGGAGTTGCAGAAGAAGCATCAATCGGGCTGTAAATCAATCCAGGGAGCTGTATTTCCGAAGTGGACAGGACAAGAATTCCATTTTATTAAACCGAAGAAAGAATATTGTACGGCATAATTGTCCAGAACAGTAAATTTATCAATCAACCGCCTACACGATTTGCTTCGTTCTAGTCTGGTAAATTATTATTATATTCATCATACTAACTACACAACACTTCAAATTTGTAAATCTTGCATTCTTATCTATGAATTTTTAATCTTCCCCACAGTTACAAGAACCCTCACACCCTGAATTAAATTAATTACAAATTAAAACACACTATATAACTGAATTTAAATAAAGGATCGGAATAATCAACAATCGATTCACGCAATCTATAGCCCAAGCATATGTTAGTTAGAACATATCTTATTAAATGTTAAAGAAGTAAACAAATAAAGAACCTTTATATAATTGCAAAATCTTGTCATTTGGAGTATGATTTAATGAGTTGGGAATAAAAAGTAACTGAATAAGTATAGAATAATTGGTTAACATAAACAGTGAAATAACCTATAAGTTTCGTTGAGCCGATACTACAGCGCTTATAGCGGAATTATCTGACACCAAAGAGAGAGCGTAAAAATACAAAATTAGATATAATTCTCTTCAAGGTATAATAGGGTTGAACGAAATTACAGAATAACGCATTAATTATTTAAGTTTCAGGTACACTAACACTGATATTTTTTAGAGAGCTAAGTTAATATTAATTAATTACATCAATATATCCCACAACTCCAAATATCTCAGATATTTAAATAATTAAGTAAATTAAACCACCTGAGAGAGTAAAGGCAGGGGACATACCCGCTCATAGCAACGAATAGGCTTACATTGCGTGACACATTATAAGACGCAAGTCGTCGTCTTATAACAAATTGACGAACCCAACAGTGGGGCTTAAACCGTACGTACCCGATATATAACAAATTGACGTTCATAACGTGGGACCTAATTAGGTGACACGAGAGATATAACAAATTGGCGCTCAACCAGTGTAGGGCTTAAGTTAAGTAAATATAACTATATTAATATTACTTAATCAGAGCAGGCAACTGTGGGAGAATAAACATGCATACCAGAGGTAGATCAAGGATTAGGGCAGGAGAAACGGAGAAGGAAATAGATGAACAAGAACAGGAAATAGAACTAATAATAGATAGTGAAATGGAACAGCGGACAGACGAAACAACGGAAACTGAAATAATTGCGGACAAGGAAAAGGAAGCAATTGAAGAAGAGGCCCAAGGGGACCAAATAGATAAAGCGGAAGCCAGAGAAGGACTAAATTGGGAAAAATTAATGGAGTTAATGAGTAATATTAAGGAAGATAGCAGACTCACTAAGGAGAATTTGAGGAAAATAAATGAGGAAATTAAGGAGAATAAGGAAAGCAATAAGGAAAACTCAAAGAGACTGGAGGAAAAATACGATAAAACCCATGAGGAAATTAAAGAAACCTCAAAACAAATGAACGAAAGGTTAAACAAAATTCACGAAAGGTTAGATAGGAATGATGAGGGTGTAAAACAAATGAAGGAAGACATCATACGATTGAACAAAGAAAATTTAAGGCGAATGGATGAAAGAATTGAGAAAATGAACGAAGCAGGTTTAAAGCGGATCGAGGATAAGAAGGAGCAGTTCAATAATGAGATAAGGAAAACTTTCGAAGGGAAGTTTGAAAATGATGACACACTTAACCCAGAAGCGGATAAATATAAGGAGGAGACAAATAAAGAAATGTAGAGGTGTTTAAAGAATATGTCTAAAACACTAGACAGCACTTCCGAAGGTATTATAATAAATCTGACCATAGAAGAGAATATCCAGAAAATAAGGAAAATATGGAGAAGGAAAATAGTCAATACCAAAGAAGAAATGGAGATGAGGAAAGGTGGATTAATTAGTGCGTTTAACATCCCAATCAATGAACGAAGGGAGTTATGTAAATGTATGAAATATAGAGGAAACTTCATGAAAATGACCAAAATAAACCACCATGGGATAATTACAAAAACCTTAAATAAATTTAAATGTCATTTAAATAAATCAACAATCAAAAAGTATGTGACCAAATCAATTATATCGTTAATACGGAAGATACCCGTAAAACATTTGGTAAATAGTACAGATATACAAGGGAACGGAAAGATAGAGTATACAAGTGATTATGTTAGAGTAGAGGAAATAGGATACCTGATAATTAAAAAGGAGCTGAAAATGACTGAACACCCTGACTTAAATGAAGACTGCATCAGCCGAGTTACAGTACTGGCTTTGTATCATGCACAAGAGATATGTAAAAAATGTAGAAATTGGTATTAACACTGCAGTCATCCGGACAACGGGTGCAGTCGAATTAATGGACCATGGTTAGAAAAAGAAACAGTCAACCAGAAAAATGGGACTGATGTTATGAAAACTGACCAGGCAACCAATTGACAAGATACGGAAATATTATTTAATGAATAAATTCTAAAATATAATAAGAACAACTTATTACCAGTCTTGAAGAGAAAATACTTGGAATTTAAAAAGAATTTGAGTTGAATACTACCACTAAATTCTAAAATACAATAAGAACCACTTATTATCGATTTTGAAGAAAAAACACTTGTAAATAAAAGAGAATTATTATTAAATGTTTATAAAGAAATAGTGTGAATAATGAATAACAAACCCCAAGATTACAGAAGAAAGCGAGAATTATTATTAAATGTTTATAAAGAAATAGTGTGAACAATGAATAATGAAATCCCAAGATTACAGAAGAAAGCGAGAATTATTATTAAATGTTTATAAAGAAATAGCGTGAACAATGAATAATGAAATCCCAAGATTACAGAAGAAAGCGAGAACTATTACTAAACGTCTACAAGGAAATAATGTGAATGATAAATAATGAAACCCCAAGATAAAAGTTTTTACCTCAAATCTACCTATGCAAAATAAAGAAAGAGAAAAATCATATGACCTAAAATACATACCACATTGCCAAATGAAGGAAACAACTTCAGTAAACGATTGAATGTAACCAATGTAATGTTAAAGAAGACAAGAAAGAAAGAGTATTTATGAACATAATTCATTGAAAAATAAACAGCCAAAATAATGAAATACGATAAGAAGAAGAATAGTTGGGCTAAGGAATGTATTTAATCAGAAATACAGTTATAATGATCATCACACAACAACTATTTAGAAAATATTGAGGTCAGAGAAAAAACAAATGAAGAAGATACTTAGCATTACAATCACAACAAAAATGATAACTGTCAAATTTAATATCAAAGAATGTTTAAGGAACTAAAATGGAATCACAAAATATGAAGGATAGTAAGGAAGAAATATAAAAGCAACAAAGAAAAAAAATTTTTTCCCAAATATTTATTATTAAATAATTAAAGAGATTATTAGGAGATTATTATATTTTATAGCTGACTGTAGATGAATTCCAGCAGCACTATATTAAGATGTGGTGTGGGCAGCAGAGTATGAAGCCAAACAGTGCCTCTCTGAACTGTACCAACGCATGTATTAGGGATTGTTAGGGAAATTAAATATTTAAGGAATATTAGAATAGTTGCAAGAATGACTTCAGTTTCCAAAAGAGTAGGACGAAGAAAACAGAAAGAAATGAGTTGACAGAAGAATAATTGAGAAATACAGTGATTATAGTAATTATAAGTAGAAGAGATGTGAAACTAATGTATCATTGAATATTGTAGCCAACTATCAACAAATAATGTTTACAGAAATTAAAAATGATCAAGAAGGTTAATTGAATTGATGAAATGTTATTAAATAAAAAAAGTATTAATACTAGTCTAATGAAGTTACAATGAGAATCCCATCATCAACCATTAACAATGAAATGAAGAAAAGGCATGTGAAAAAGACAAGTTTATTTGACCTAAACTTCATTCAGGTAAACTAAACTTTTTTAGGAGGGGGAGCATATGTAACGCAACAGAAATGCTAGCATCCGTGTTACATAAAAACAAGGTTAACAGAATAATAAACAAGTCAATATCTAACCCCATGATAGAACAAAGATCTAATAATTACATTTATAATTATAGATAAAGGTAAATAAGGATTCAAGGTAGTATTAACAAGAATAAACGAACCTGTAAGTTAGATAATAGTTGGTGATATATGTTCAGTGCAGAGCAAACAAAAAATGAAACAATAATTTACTTTATAGTAATAGCAAATAAGAATTTTGAGTTAAGAGATATTATTTTGTGACAACAAATATTATGATAAAGTTTATGTTATGTTATACCAAATATGTGTTGAGTTAATGAAAGATAATGAAACAAGATGTATTATTCAATGACTGTTGTAGAATGAAGTGTGAAGCAGCTAATTAACGTTAATAGATTTGAATTTTCTTATATGTGATCCATAGGTCAAGATAAAATTATTATTAGGTATAGAAAAATAATTGTTTATGTAAATGTTAATAGTTAAGATTTGATTATATGTATGAATTTATGTAAAAGGGGCTATAGATGTTTACCAGTTATAAACACAGGTAGATCCGTTTACAATAAAAGGCCTAACAGCCAAAACCACTATATAACCACTCATAACATAAAGGTTAGGTACATCAATTAATAATAATTAATGAATACGATTTGAAGAGCTAGAAAAAAACATTAAATTAATAATGATATATAATAAAATTTATACAAATTATGATAATGCCATGACATCGATTAATAACGTTTAATATCGAAAAGGTATTAAATATAAAAAAGAAAAAAAAAAGGCCTATATAAAAAAACCAGCAGAATATGTGTAGAAAATAATAAACCAACTATCTGTAAAGTTACATTCCGATAGGACAGCAAATTGATAAGGAATAGACAAAAAATATATGAAATAAACACTATATTCAAAACATGTGGAAGGAAGAAAAATCATGTGTTGCTAGGGACGACAGAAAAAGAGGAAGTTGTTGATTTGACAAGAATTGCTTTGATGATCTGGATGTGATGAGATTAATAAAAAACCAAGAAATATCTATTTAAATGGAATATACTAAATTAGTAAATACTATTATAAAATACAAAATACTAATGATAATATTTATGACTCTTGCCAGTGTAAATTAACCAAACAAGACAATAGTATGAAATCGCAATAGGAAATAAATAACTGGATTCTACAAGGAAGGACTTGAACTGTCCCATATCCGAAAGGAATTGACGATACATTAAAACAAATAGAAAGAGTCAAAAGTATCACAAATAATAATATACACTACACCAGAATTTATAACCTTTCAAATACACGGAACAACACTAATTGCTTCAACCGAGAGAAGAACGTATTTGGATCCTGGAGTTGCAGAAGAAGCATCAATCGGGCTGTAAATCAATCCAGGGAGCTGTATTTCCGAAGTGGACAGGACAAGAATTCCATTTTATTAAACCGAAGAAAGAATATTGTACGGCATAATTGTCCAGAACAGTAAATTTATCAATCAACCGCCTACACGATTTGCTTCGTTCTAGTCTGGTAAATTATTATTATATTCATCATACTAACTACACAACACTTCAAATTTGTAAATCTTGCATTCTTATCTATGAATTTTTAATCTTCCCCACAGTTACAAGAACCCTCACACCCTGAATTAAATTAATTACAAATTAAAACACACTATATAACTGAATTTAAATAAAGGATCGGAATAATCAACAATCGATTCACGCAATCTATAGCCCAAGCATATGTTAGTTAGAACATATCTTATTAAATGTTAAAGAAGTAAACAAATAAAGAACCTTTATATAATTGCAAAATCTTGTCATTTGGAGTATGATTTAATGAGTTGGGAATAAAAAGTAACTGAATAAGTATAGAATAATTGGTTAACATAAACAGTGAAATAACCTATAAGTTTCGTTGAGCCGATACTACAGCGCTTATAGCGGAATTATCTGACACCAAAGAGAGAGCGTAAAAATACAAAATTAGATATAATTCTCTTCAAGGTATAATAGGGTTGAACGAAATTACAGAATAACGCATTAATTATTTAAGTTTCAGGTACACTAACACTGATATTTTTTAGAGAGCTAAGTTAATATTAATTAATTACATCAATATATCCCACAACTCCAAATATCTCAGATATTTAAATAATTAAGTAAATTAAACCACCTGAGAGAGTAAAGGCAGGGGACATACCCGCTCATAGCAACGAATAGGCTTACATTGCGTGACACATTATAAGACGCAAGTCGTCGTCTTATAACAAATTGACGAACCCAACAGTGGGGCTTAAACCGTACGTACCCGATATATAACAAATTGACGTTCATAACGTGGGACCTAATTAGGTGACACGAGAGATATAACAAATTGGCGCTCAACCAGTGTAGGGCTTAAGTTAAGTAAATATAACTATATTAATATTACTTAATCAGAGCAGGCAACTGTGGGAGAATAAACATGCATACCAGAGGTAGATCAAGGATTAGGGCAGGAGAAACGGAGAAGGAAATAGATGAACAAGAACAGGAAATAGAACTAATAATAGATAGTGAAATGGAACAGCGGACAGACGAAACAACGGAAACTGAAATAATTGCGGACAAGGAAAAGGAAGCAATTGAAGAAGAGGCCCAAGGGGACCAAATAGATAAAGCGGAAGCCAGAGAAGGACTAAATTGGGAAAAATTAATGGAGTTAATGAGTAATATTAAGGAAGATAGCAGACTCACTAAGGAGAATTTGAGGAAAATAAATGAGGAAATTAAGGAGAATAAGGAAAGCAATAAGGAAAACTCAAAGAGACTGGAGGAAAAATACGATAAAACCCATGAGGAAATTAAAGAAACCTCAAAACAAATGAACGAAAGGTTAAACAAAATTCACGAAAGGTTAGATAGGAATGATGAGGGTGTAAAACAAATGAAGGAAGACATCATACGATTGAACAAAGAAAATTTAAGGCGAATGGATGAAAGAATTGAGAAAATGAACGAAGCAGGTTTAAAGCGGATCGAGGATAAGAAGGAGCAGTTCAATAATGAGATAAGGAAAACTTTCGAAGGGAAGTTTGAAAATGATGACACACTTAACCCAGAAGCGGATAAATATAAGGAGGAGACAAATAAAGAAATGTAGAGGTGTTTAAAGAATATGTCTAAAACACTAGACAGCACTTCCGAAGGTATTATAATAAATCTGACCATAGAAGAGAATATCCAGAAAATAAGGAAAATATGGAGAAGGAAAATAGTCAATACCAAAGAAGAAATGGAGATGAGGAAAGGTGGATTAATTAGTGCGTTTAAGATCCCAATCAATGAACGAAGGGAGTTATGTAAATGTATGAAATATAGAGGAAACTTCATGAAAATGACCAAAATAAACCACCATGGGATAATTACAAAAACCTTAAATAAATTTAAATGTCATTTAAATAAATCAACAATCAAAAAGTATGTGACCAAATCAATTATATCGTTAATACGGAAGATACCCGTAAAACATTTGGTAAATAGTACAGATATACAAGGGAACGGAAAGATAGAGTATACAAGTGATTATGTTAGAGTAGAGGAAATAGGATACCTGATAATTAAAAAGGAGCTGAAAATGACTGAACACCCTGACTTAAATGAAGACTGCATCAGCCGAGTTACAGTACTGGCTTTGTATCATGCACAAGAGATATGTAAAAAATGTAGAAATTGGTATTAACACTGCAGTCATCCGGACAACGGGTGCAGTCGAATTAATGGACCATGGTTAGAAAAAGAAACAGTCAACCAGAAAAATGGGACTGGTGTTATGAAAACTGACCAGGCAACCAATTGACAAGATACGGAAATATTATTTAATGAATAAATTCTAAAATATAATAAGAACAACTTATTACCAGTCTTGAAGAGAAAATACTTGGAATTTAAAAAGAATTTGAGTTGAATACTACCACTAAATTCTAAAATACAATAAGAACCACTTATTATCGATTTTGAAGAAAAAACACTTGTAAATAAAAGAGAATTATTATTAAATGTTTATAAAGAAATAGTGTGAATAATAAATAACAAACCCCAAGATTACAGAAGAAAGCGAGAATTATTATTAAATGTTTATAAAGAAATAGTGTGAACAATGAATAATGAAATCCCAAGATTACAGAAGAAAGCGAGAATTATTATTAAATGTTTATAAAGAAATAGCGTGAACAATGAATAATGAAATCCCAAGATTACAGAAGAAAGCGAGAACTATTACTAAACGTCTACAAGGAAATAATGTGAATGATAAATAATGAAACCCCAAGATAAAAGTTTTTACCTCAAATCTACCTATGCAAAATAAAGAAAGAGAAAAATCAGATGACCTAAAATACATACCACATTGCCAAATGAAGGAAACAACTTCAGTAAACGATTGAATGTAACCAATGTAATGTTAAAGAAGACAAGAAAGAAAGAGTATTTATGAACATAATTCATTGAAAAATAAACAGCCAAAATAATGAAATACGATAAGAAGAAGAATAGTTGGGCTAAGGAATGTATTTAATCAGAAATACAGTTATAATGATCATCACACAACAACTATTTAGAAAATATTGAGGTCAGAGAAAAAACAAATGAAGAAGATACTTAGCATTACAATCACAACAAAAATGATAACTGTCAAATTTAATATCAAAGAATGTTTAAGGAACTAAAATGGAATCACAAAATATGAAGGATAGTAATGAAGAAATATAAAAGCAACAAAGAAAAAAAATTTTTTCCCAAATATTTATTATTAAATAATTAAAGAGATTATTAGGAGATTATTATATTTTATAGCTGACTGTAGATGAATTCCAGCAGCACTATATTAAGATGTGGTGTGGGCAGCAGAGTATGAAGCCAAACAGTGCCTCTCTGAACTGTACCAACGCATGTATTAGGGATTGTTAGGGAAATTAAATATTTAAGGAATATTAGAATAGTTGCAAGAATGACTTCAGTTTCCAAAAGAGTAGGACGAAGAAAACAGAAAGAAATGAGTTGACAGAAGAATAATTGAGAAATACAGTGATTATAGTAATTATAAGTAGAAGAGATGTGAAACTAATGTATCATTGAATATTGTAGCCAACTATCAACAAATAATGTTTACAGAAATTAAAAATGATCAAGAAGGTTAATTGAATTGATGAAATGTTATTAAATAAAAAAAGTATTAATACTAGTCTAATGAAGTTACAATGAGAATCCCATCATCAACCATTAACAATGAAATGAAGAAAAGGCATGTGAAAAAGACAAGTTTATTTGACCTAAACTTCATTCAGGTAAACTAAACTTTTTTAGGAGGGGGAGCATATGTAACGCAACAGAAATGCTAGCATCCGTGTTACATAAAAACAAGGTTAACAGAATAATAAACAAGTCAATATCTAACCCCATGATAGAACAAAGATCTAATAATTACATTTATAATTATAGATAAAGGTAAATAAGGATGCAAGGTAGTATTAACAAGAATAAACGAACCTGTAAGTTAGATAATAGTTGGTGATATATGTTCAGTGCAGAGCAAACAAAAAATGAAACAATAATTTACTTTATAGTAATAGCAAATAAGAATTTTGAGTTAAGAGATATTATTTTGTGACAACAAATATTATGATAAAGTTTATGTTATGTTATACCAAATATGTGTTGAGTTAATGAAAGATAATGAAACAAGATGTATTATTCAATGACTGTTGTAGAATGAAGTGTGAAGCAGCTAATTAACGTTAATAGATTTGAATTTTCTTATATGTGATCCATAGGTCAAGATAAAATTATTATTAGGTATAGAAAAATAATTGTTTATGTAAATGTTAATAGTTAAGATTTGATTATATGTATGAATTTATGTAAAAGGGGCTATAGATGTTTACCAGTTATAAACACAGGTAGATCCGTTTACAATAAAAGGCCTAACAGCCAAAACCACTATATAACCACTCATAACATAAAGGTTAGGTACATCAATTAATAATAATTAATGAATACGATTTGAAGAGCTAGAAAAAAACATTAAATTAATAATGATATATAATAAAATTTATACAAATTATGATAATGCCATGACATCGATTAATAACGTTTAATATCGAAAAGGTATTAAATATAAAAAAGAAAAAAAAAGGCCTATATAAAAAAACCAGCAGAATATGTGTAGAAAATAATAAACCAACTATCTGTAAAGTTACATTCCGATAGGACAGCAAATTGATAAGGAATAGACAAAAAATATATGAAATAAACACTATATTCAAAACATGTGGAAGGAAGAAAAATCATGTGTTGCTAGGGACGACAGAAAAAGAGGAAGTTGTTGATTTGACAAGAATTGCTTTGATGATCTGGATGTGATGAGATTAATAAAAAACCAAGAAATATCTATTTAAATGGAATATACTAAATTAGTAAATACTATTATAAAATACAAAATACTAATGATAATATTTATGACTCTTGCCAGTGTAAATTAACCAAACAAGACAATAGTATGAAATCGCAATAGGAAATAAATAACTGGATTCTACAAGGAAGGACTTGAACTGTCCCATATCCGAAAGGAATTGACGATACATTAAAACAAATAGAAAGAGTCAAAAGTATCACAAATAATAATATACACTACACCAGAATTTATAACCTTTCAAATACACGGAACAACACTAATTGCTTCAACCGAGAGAAGAACGTATTTGGATCCTGGAGTTGCAGAAGAAGCATCAATCGGGCTGTAAATCAATCCAGGGAGCTGTATTTCCGAAGTGGACAGGACAAGAATTCCATTTTATTAAACCGAAGAAAGAATATTGTACGGCATAATTGTCCAGAACAGTAAATTTATCAATCAACCGCCTACACGATTTGCTTCGTTCTAGTCTGGTAAATTATTATTATATTCATCATACTAACTACACAACACTTCAAATTTGTAAATCTTGCATTCTTATCTATGAATTTTTAATCTTCCCCACAGTTACAAGAACCCTCACACCCTGAATTAAATTAATTACAAATTAAAACACACTATATAACTGAATTTAAATAAAGGATCGGAATAATCAACAATCGATTCACGCAATCTATAGCCCAAGCATATGTTAGTTAGAACATATCTTATTAAATGTTAAAGAAGTAAACAAATAAAGAACCTTTATATAATTGCAAAATCTTGTCATTTGGAGTATGATTTAATGAGTTGGGAATAAAAAGTAACTGAATAAGTATAGAATAATTGGTTAACATAAACAGTGAAATAACCTATAAGTTTCGTTGAGCCGATACTACAGCGCTTATAGCGGAATTATCTGACACCAAAGAGAGAGCGTAACAATACAAAATTAGATATAATTCTCTTCAAGGTATAATAGGGTTGAACGAAATTACAGAATAACGCATTAATTATTTAAGTTTCAGGTACACTAACACTGATATTTTTTAGAGAGCTAAGTTAATATTAATTAATTACATCAATATATCCCACAACTCCAAATATCTCAGATATTTAAATAATTAAGTAAATTAAACCACCTGAGAGAGTAAAGGCAGGGGACATACCCGCTCATAGCAACGAATAGGCTTACATTGCGTGACACATTATAAGACGCAAGTCGTCGTCTTATAACAAATTGACGAACCCAACAGTGGGGCTTAAACCGTACGTACCCGATATATAACAAATTGACGTTCATAACGTGGGACCTAATTAGGTGACACGAGAGATATAACAAATTGGCGCTCAACCAGTGTAGGGCTTAAGTTAAGTAAATATAACTATATTAATATTACTTAATCAGAGCAGGCAACTGTGGGAGAATAAACATGCATACCAGAGGTAGATCAAGGATTAGGGCAGGAGAAACGGAGAAGGAAATAGATGAACAAGAACAGGAAATAGAACTAATAACAGATAGTGAAATGGAACAGCGGACAGACGAAACAACGGAAACTGAAATAATTGCGGACAAGGAAAAGGAAGCAATTGAAGAAGAGGCCCAAGGGGACCAAATAGATAAAGCGGAAGCCAGAGAAGGACTAAATTGGGAAAAATTAATGGAGTTAATGAGTAATATTAAGGAAGATAGCAGACTCACTAAGGAGAATTTGAGGAAAATAAATGAGGAAATTAAGGAGAATAAGGAAAGCAATAAGGAAAACTCAAAGAGACTGGAGGAAAAATACGATAAAACCCATGAGGAAATTAAAGAAACCTCAAAACAAATGAACGAAAGGTTAAACCAAATTCACGAAAGGTTAGATAGGAATGATGAGGGTGTAAAACAAATGAAGGAAGACATCATACGAATGAACAAAGAAAATTTAAGGCGAATGGATGAAAGAATTGAGAAAATGAACGAAGCAGGTTTAAAGCGGATCGAGGATAAGAAGGAGCAGTTCAATAATGAGATAAGGAAAACTTTCGAAGGGAAGTTTGAAAATGATGACACACTTAACCCAGAAGCGGATAAATATAAGGAGGAGACAAATAAAGAAATGTAGAGGTGTTTAAAGAATATGTCTAAAACACTAGACAGCACTTCCGAAGGTATTATAATAAATCTGACCATAGAAGAGAATATCCAGAAAATAAGGAAAATATGGAGAAGGAAAATAGTCAATACCAAAGAAGAAATGGAGATGAGGAAAGGTGGATTAATTAGTGCGTTTAACATCCCAATCAATGAACGAAGGGAGTTATGTAAATGTATGAAATATAGAGGAAACTTCATGAAAATGACCAAAATAAACCACCATGGGATAATTACAAAAACCTTAAATAAATTTAAATGTCATTTAAATAAATCAACAATCAAAAAGTATGTGACCAAATCAATTATATCGTTAATACGGAAGATACCCGTAAAACATTTGGTAAATAGTACAGATATACAAGGGAACGGAAAGATAGAGTATACAAGTGATTATGTTAGAGTAGAGGAAATAGGATACCTGATAATTAAAAAGGAGCTGAAAATGACTGAACACCCTGACTTAAATGAAGACTGCATCAGCCGAGTTACAGTACTGGCTTTGTATCATGCACAAGAGATATGTAAAAAATGTAGAAATTGGTATTAACACTGCAGTCATCCGGACAACGGGTGCAGTCGAATTAATGGACCATGGTTAGAAAAAGAAACAGTCAACCAGAAAAATGGGACTGATGTTATGAAAACTGACCAGGCAACCAATTGACAAGATACGGAAATATTATTTAATGAATAAATTCTAAAATATAATAAGAACAACTTATTACCAGTCTTGAAGAGAAAATACTTGGAATTTAAAAAGAATTTGAGTTGAATACTACCACTAAATTCTAAAATACAATAAGAACCACTTATTATCGATTTTGAAGAAAAAACACTTGTAAATAAAAGAGAATTATTATTAAATGTTTATAAAGAAATAGTGTGAATAATGAATAATGAAATCCCAAGATTACAGAAGAAAGCGAGAACTATTACTAAACGTCTACAAGGAAATAATGTGAATGATAAATAATGAAACCCCAAGATTACAGAAGAAAGCGAGAATTATTATTAAATGTTTATAAAGAAATAGTGTGAACAATGGATAATGAAATCCCAAGATTACAGAAGAAAGCAAGAATTATTATTAAATGTTTATAAAGAAATAGCGTGAACAATGAATAATGAAATCCCAAGATTACAGAAGAAAGCGAGAACTATTACTAAACGTCTACAAGGAAATAATGTGAATGATAAATAATGAAACCCCAAGATAAAAGTTTTTACCTCAAATCTACCTATGCAAAATAAAGAAAGAGAAAAATCATATGACCTAAAATACATACCACATTGCCAAATGAAGGAAACAACTTCAGTAAACGATTGAATGTAGCCAATGTAATGTTAAAGAAGACAAGAAAGAAAGAGTATTTATGAACATAATTCATTGAAAAATAAACAGCCAAAATAATGAAATACGATAAGAAGAAGAATAGTTGGGCTAAGGAATGTATTTAATCAGAAATACAGTTATAATGATCATCACACAACAACTATTTAGAAAATATTGAGGTCAGAGAAAAAACAAATGAAGAAGATACTTAGCATTACAATCACAACAAAAATGATAACTGTCAAATTTAATATCAAAGAATGTTTAAGGAACTAAAATGGAATCACAAAATATGAAGGATAGTAATGAAGAAATATAAAAGCAACAAAGAAAAAAAATTTTTTCCCAAATATTTATTATTAAATAATTAAAGAGATTATTAGGAGATTATTATATTTTATAGCTGACTGTAGATGAATTCCAGCAGCACTATATTAAGATGTGGTGTGGGCAGCAGAGTATGAAGCCAAACAGTGCCTCTCTGAACTGTACCAACGCATGTATTAGGGATTGTTAGGGAAATTAAATATTTAAGGAATATTAGAATAGTTGCAAGAATGACTTCAGTTTCCAAAAGAGTAGGACGAAGAAAACAGAAAGAAATGAGTTGACAGAAGAATAATTGAGAAATACAGTGATTATAGTAATTATAAGTAGAAGAGATGTGAAACTAATGTATCATTGAATATTGTAGCCAACTATCAACAAATAATGTTTACAGAAATTAAAAATGATCAAGAAGGTTAATTGAATTGATGAAATGTTATTAAATAAAAAAAGTATTAATACTAGTCTAATGAAGTTACAATGAGAATCCCATCATCAACCATTAACAATGAAATGAAGAAAAGGCATGTGAAAAAGACAAGTTTATTTGACCTAAACTTCATTCAGGTAAACTAAACTTTTTTAGGAGGGGGAGCATATGTAACGCAACAGAAATGCTAGCATCCGTGTTACATAAAAACAAGGTTAACAGAATAATAAACAAGTCAATATCTAACCCCATGATAGAACAAAGATCTAATAATTACATTTATAATTATAGATAAAGGTAAATAAGGATGCAAGGTAGTATTAACAAGAATAAACGAACCTGTAAGTTAGATAATAGTTGGTGATATATGTTCAGTGCAGAGCAAACAAAAAATGAAACAATAATTTACTTTATAGTAATAGCAAATAAGAATTTTGAGTTAAGAGATATTATTTTGTGACAACAAATATTATGATAAAGTTTATGTTATGTTATACCAAATATGTGTTGAGTTAATGAAAGATAATGAAACAAGATGTATTATTCAATGACTGTTGTAGAATGAAGTGTGAAGCAGCTAATTAACGTTAATAGATTTGAATTTTCTTATATGTGATCCATAGGTCAAGATAAAATTATTATTAGGTATAGAAAAATAATTGTTTATGTAAATGTTAATAGTTAAGATTTGATTATATGTATGAATTTATGTAAAAGGGGCTATAGATGTTTACCAGTTATAAACACAGGTAGATCCGTTTACAATAAAAGGCCTAACAGCCAAAACCACTATATAACCACTCATAACATAAAGGTTAGGTACATCAATTAATAATAATTAATGAATACGATTTGAAGAGCTAGAAAAAAACATTAAATTAATAGTGATATATAATAAAATTTATACAAATTATGATAATGCCATGACATCGATTAATAACGTTTAATATCGAAAAGGTATTAAATATAAAAAAGAAAAAAAAAGCCTATATAAAAAAACCAGCAGAATATGTGTAGAAAATAATAAACCAACTATCTGTAAAGTTACATTCCGATAGGACAGCAAATTGATAAGGAATAGACAAAAAATATATGAAATAAACACTATATTCAAAACATGTGGAAGGAAGAAAAATCATGTGTTGCTAGGGACGACAGAAAAAGAGGAAGTTGTTGATTTGACAAGAATTGCTTTGATGATCTGGATGTGATGAGATTAATAAAAAACCAAGAAATATCTATTTAAATGGAATATACTAAATTAGTAAATACTATTATAAAATACAAAATACTAATGATAATATTTATGACTCTTGCCAGTGTAAATTAACCAAACAAGACAATAGTATGAAATCGCAATAGGAAATAAATAACTGGATTCTACAAGGAAGGACTTGAACTGTCCCATATCCGAAAGGAATTGACGATACATTAAAACAAATAGAAAGAGTCAAAAGTATCACAAATAATAATATACACTACACCAGAATTTATAACCTTTCAAATACACGGAACAACACTAATTGCTTCAACCGAGAGAAGAACGTATTTGGATCCTGGAGTTGCAGAAGAAGCATCAATCGGGCTGTAAATCAATCCAGGGAGCTGTATTTCCGAAGTGGACAGGACAAGAATTCCATTTTATTAAACCGAAGAAAGAATATTGTACGGCATAATTGTCCAGAACAGTAAATTTATCAATCAACCGCCTACACGATTTGCTTCGTTCTAGTCTGGTAAATTATTATTATATTCATCATACTAACTACACAACACTTCAAATTTGTAAATCTTGCATTCTTATCTATGAATTTTTAATCTTCCCCACAGTTACAAGAACCCTCACACCCTGAATTAAATTAATTACAAATTAAAACACACTATATAACTGAATTTAAATAAAGGATCGGAATAATCAACAATCGATTCACGCAATCTATAGCCCAAGCATATGTTAGTTAGAACATATCTTATTAAATGTTAAAGAAGTAAACAAATAAAGAACCTTTATATAATTGCAAAATCTTGTCATTTGGAGTATGATTTAATGAGTTGGGAATAAAAAGTAACTGAATAAGTATAGAATAATTGGTTAACATAAACAGTGAAATAACCTATAAGTTTCGTTGAGCCGATACTACAGCGCTTATAGCGGAATTATCTGACACCAAAGAGAGAGCGTAAAAATACAAAATTAGATATAATTCTCTTCAAGG
This sequence comes from Magicicada septendecula, assembly GCA_034769895.1. NCBI lineage: Eukaryota > Metazoa > Arthropoda > Insecta > Hemiptera > Cicadidae > Magicicada > Magicicada septendecula. The sequence continues at coordinate 384,728,200 of CM068369.1, forward strand.
TATAATAGGGTTGAACGAAATTACAGAATAACGCATTAATTATTTAAGTTTCAGGTACACTAACACTGATATTTTTTAGAGAGCTAAGTTAATATTAATTAATTACATCAATATATCCCACAACTCCAAATATCTCAGATATTTAAATAATTAAGTAAATTAAACCACCTGAGAGAGTAAAGGCAGGGGACATACCCGCTCATAGCAACGAATAGGCTTACATTGCGTGACACATTATAAGACGCAAGTCGTCGTCTTATAACAAATTGACGAACCCAACAGTGGGGCTTAAACCGTACGTACCCGATATATAACAAATTGACGTTCATAACGTGGGACCTAATTAGGTGACACGAGAGATATAACAAATTGGCGCTCAACCAGTGTAGGGCTTAAGTTAAGTAAATATAACTATATTAATATTACTTAATCAGAGCAGGCAACTGTGGGAGAATAAACATGCATACCAGAGGTAGATCAAGGATTAGGGCAGGAGAAACGGAGAAGGAAATAGATGAACAAGAACAGGAAATAGAACTAATAACAGATAGTGAAATGGAACAGTAGACAGACGAAACAACGGAAACTGAAATAATTGCGGACAAGGAAAAGGAAGCAATTGAAGAAGAGGCCCAAGGGGACCAAATAGATAAAGCGGAAGCCAGAGAAGGACTAAATTGGGAAAAATTAATGGAGTTAATGAGTAATATTAAGGAAGATAGCAGACTCACTAAGGAGAATTTGAGGAAAATAAATGAGGAAATTAAGGAGAATAAGGAAAGCAATAAGGAAAACTCAAAGAGACTGGAGGAAAAATACGATAAAACCCATGAGGAAATTAAAGAAACCTCAAAACAAATGAACGAAAGGTTAAACCAAATTCACGAAAGGTTAGATAGGAATGATGAGGGTGTAAAACAAATGAAGGAAGACATCATACGAATGAACACAGAAAATTTAAGGCGAATGGATGAAAGAATTGAGAAAATGAACGAAGCAGGTTTAAAGCGGATCGAGGATAAGAAGGAGCAGTTCAATAATGAGATAAGGAAAACTTTCGAAGGGAAGTTTGAAAATGATGACACACTTAACCCAGAAGCGGATAAATATAAGGAGGAGACAAATAAAGAAATGTAGAGGTGTTTAAAGAATATGTCTAAAACACTAGACAGCACTTCCGAAGGTATTATAATAAATCTGACCATAGAAGAGAATATCCAGAAAATAAGGAAAATATGGAGAAGGAAAATAGTCAATACCAAAGAAGAAATGGAGATGAGGAAAGGTGGATTAATTAGTGCGTTTAACATCCCAATCAATGAACGAAGGGAGTTATGTAAATGTATGAAATATAGAGGAAACTTCATGAAAATGACCAAAATAAACCACCATGGGATAATTACAAAAACCTTAAATAAATTTAAATGTCATTTAAATAAATCAACAATCAAAAAGTATGTGACCAAATCAATTATATCGTTAATACGGAAGATACCCGTAAAACATTTGGTAAATAGTACAGATATACAAGGGAACGGAAAGATAGAGTATACAAGTGATTATGTTAGAGTAGAGGAAATAGGATACCTGATAATTAAAAAGGAGCTGAAAATGACTGAACACCCTGACTTAAATGAAGACTGCATCAGCCGAGTTACAGTACTGGCTTTGTATCATGCACAAGAGATATGTAAAAAATGTAGAAATTGGTATTAACACTGCAGTCATCCGGACAACGGGTGCAGTCGAATTAATGGACCATGGTTAGAAAAAGAAACAGTCAACCAGAAAAATGGGACTGATGTTATGAAAACTGACCAGGCAACCAATTGACAAGATACGGAAATATTATTTAATGAATAAATTCTAAAATATAATAAGAACAACTTATTACCAGTCTTGAAGAGAAAATACTTGGAATTTAAAAAGAATTTGAGTTGAATACTACCACTAAATTCTAAAATACAATAAGAACCACTTATTATCGATTTTGAAGAAAAAACACTTGTAAATAAAAGAGAATTATTATTAAATGTTTATAAAGAAATAGTGTGAATAATGAATAATGAAATCCCAAGATTACAGAAGAAAGCGAGAACTATTACTAAACGTCTACAAGGAAATAATGTGAATGATAAATAATGAAACCCCAAGATTACAGAAGAAAGCGAGAATTATTATTAAATGTTTATAAAGAAATAGTGTGAACAATGGATAATGAAATCCCAAGATTACAGAAGAAAGCAAGAATTATTATTAAATGTTTATAAAGAAATAGCGTGAACAATGAATAATGAAATCCCAAGATTACAGAAGAAAGCGAGAACTATTACTAAACGTCTACAAGGAAATAATGTGAATGATAAATAATGAAACCCCAAGATAAAAGTTTTTACCTCAAATCTACCTATGCAAAATAAAGAAAGAGAAAAATCATATGACCTAAAATACATACCACATTGCCAAATGAAGGAAACAACTTCAGTAAACGATTGAATGTAACCAATGTAATGTTAAAGAAGACAAGAAAGAAAGAGTATTTATGAACATAATTCATTGAAAAATAAACAGCCAAAATAATGAAATACGATAAGAAGAAGAATAGTTGGGCTAAGGAATGTATTTAATCAGAAATACAGTTATAATGATCATCACACAACAACTATTTAGAAAATATTGAGGTCAGAGAAAAAACAAATGAAGAAGATACTTAGCATTACAATCACAACAAAAATGATAACTGTCAAATTTAATATCAAAGAATGTTTAAGGAACTAAAATGGAATCACAAAATATGAAGGATAGTAATGAAGAAATATAAAAGCAACAAAGAAAAAAAATTTTTTCCCAAATATTTATTATTAAATAATTAAAGAGATTATTAGGAGATTATTATATTTTATAGCTGACTGTAGATGAATTCCAGCAGCACTATATTAAGATGTGGTGTGGGCAGCAGAGTATGAAGCCAAACAGTGCCTCTCTGAACTGTACCAACGCATGTATTAGGGATTGTTAGGGAAATTAAATATTTAAGGAATATTAGAATAGTTGCAAGAATGACTTCAGTTTCCAAAAGAGTAGGACGAAGAAAACAGAAAGAAATGAGTTGACAGAAGAATAATTGAGAAATACAGTGATTATAGTAATTATAAGTAGAAGAGATGTGAAACTAATGTATCATTGAATATTGTAGCCAACTATCAACAAATAATGTTTACAGAAATTAAAAATGATCAAGAAGGTTAATTGAATTGATGAAATGTTATTAAATAAAAAAAGTATTAATACTAGTCTAATGAAGTTACAATGAGAATCCCATCATCAACCATTAACAATGAAATGAAGAAAAGGCATGTGAAAAAGACAAGTTTATTTGACCTAAACTTCATTCAGGTAAACTAAACTTTTTTAGGAGGGGGAGCATATGTAACGCAACAGAAATGCTAGCATCCGTGTTACATAAAAACAAGGTTAACAGAATAATAAACAAGTCAATATCTAACCCCATGATAGAACAAAGATCTAATAATTACATTTATAATTATAGATAAAGGTAAATAAGGATGCAAGGTAGTATTAACAAGAATAAACGAACCTGTAAGTTAGATAATAGTTGGTGATATATGTTCAGTGCAGAGCAAACAAAAAATGAAACAATAATTTACTTTATAGTAATAGCAAATAAGAATTTTGAGTTAAGAGATATTATTTTGTGACAACAAATATTATGATAAAGTTTATGTTATGTTATACCAAATATGTGTTGAGTTAATGAAAGATAATGAAACAAGATGTATTATTCAATGACTGTTGTAGAATGAAGTGTGAAGCAGCTAATTAACGTTAATAGATTTGAATTTTCTTATATGTGATCCATAGGTCAAGATAAAATTATTATTAGGTATAGAAAAATAATTGTTTATGTAAATGTTAATAGTTAAGATTTGATTATATGTATGAATTTATGTAAAAGGGGCTATAGATGTTTACCAGTTATAAACACAGGTAGATCCGTTTACAATAAAAGGCCTAACAGCCAAAACCACTATATAACCACTCATAACATAAAGGTTAGGTACATCAATTAATAATAATTAATGAATACGATTTGAAGAGCTAGAAAAAAACATTAAATTAATAATGATATATAATAAAATTTATACAAATTATGATAATGCCATGACATCGATTAATAACGTTTAATATCGAAAAGGTATTAAATATAAAAAAGAAAAAAAAAAGGCCTATATAAAAAAACCAGCAGAATATGTGTAGAAAATAATAAACCAACTATCTGTAAAGTTACATTCCGATAGGACAGCAAATTGATAAGGAATAGACAAAAAATATATGAAATAAACACTATATTCAAAACATGTGGAAGGAAGAAAAATCATGTGTTGCTAGGGACGACAGAAAAAGAGGAAGTTGTTGATTTGACAAGAATTGCTTTGATGATCTGGATGTGATGAGATTAATAAAAAACCAAGAAATATCTATTTAAATGGAATATACTAAATTAGTAAATACTATTATAAAATACAAAATACTAATGATAATATTTATGACTCTTGCCAGTGTAAATTAACCAAACAAGACAATAGTATGAAATCGCAATAGGAAATAAATAACTGGATTCTACAAGGAAGGACTTGAACTGTCCCATATCCGAAAGGAATTGACGATACATTAAAACAAATAGAAAGAGTCAAAAGTATCACAAATAATAATATACACTACACCAGAATTTATAACCTTTCAAATACACGGAACAACACTAATTGCTTCAACCGAGAGAAGAACGTATTTGGATCCTGGAGTTGCAGAAGAAGCATCAATCGGGCTGTAAATCAATCCAGGGAGCTGTATTTCCGAAGTGGACAGGACAAGAATTCCATTTTATTAAACCGAAGAAAGAATATTGTACGGCATAATTGTCCAGAACAGTAAATTTATCAATCAACCGCCTACACGATTTGCTTCGTTCTAGTCTGGTAAATTATTATTATATTCATCATACTAACTACACAACACTTCAAATTTGTAAATCTTGCATTCTTATCTATGAATTTTTAATCTTCCCCACAGTTACAAGAACCCTCACACCCTGAATTAAATTAATTACAAATTAAAACACACTATATAACTGAATTTAAATAAAGGATCGGAATAATCAACAATCGATTCACGCAATCTATAGCCCAAGCATATGTTAGTTAGAACATATCTTATTAAATGTTAAAGAAGTAAACAAATAAAGAACCTTTATATAATTGCAAAATCTTGTCATTTGGAGTATGATTTAATGAGTTGGGAATAAAAAGTAACTGAATAAGTATAGAATAATTGGTTAACATAAACAGTGAAATAACCTATAAGTTTCGTTGAGCCGATACTACAGCGCTTATAGCGGAATTATCTGACACCAAAGAGAGAGCGTAAAAATACAAAATTAGATATAATTCTCTTCAAGGTATAATAGGGTTGAACGAAATTACAGAATAACGCATTAATTATTTAAGTTTCAGGTACACTAACACTGATATTTTTTAGAGAGCTAAGTTAATATTAATTAATTACATCAATATATCCCACAACTCCAAATATCTCAGATATTTAAATAATTAAGTAAATTAAACCACCTGAGAGAGTAAAGGCAGGGGACATACCCGCTCATAGCAACGAATAGGCTTACATTGCGTGACACATTATAAGACGCAAGTCGTCGTCTTATAACAAATTGACGAACCCAACAGTGGGGCTTAAACCGTACGTACCCGATATATAACAAATTGACGTTCATAACGTGGGACCTAATTAGGTGACACGAGAGATATAACAAATTGGCGCTCAACCAGTGTAGGGCTTAAGTTAAGTAAATATAACTATATTAATATTACTTAATCAGAGCAGGCAACTGTGGGAGAATAAACATGCATACCAGAGGTAGATCAAGGATTAGGGCAGGAGAAACGGAGAAGGAAATAGATGAACAAGAACAGGAAATAGAACTAATAACAGATAGTGAAATGGAACAGTAGACAGACGAAACAACGGAAACTGAAATAATTGCGGACAAGGAAAAGGAAGCAATTGAAGAAGAGGCCCAAGGGGACCAAATAGATAAAGCGGAAGCCAGAGAAGGACTAAATTGGGAAAAATTAATGGAGTTAATGAGTAATATTAAGGAAGATAGCAGACTCACTAAGGAGAATTTGAGGAAAATAAATGAGGAAATTAAGGAGAATAAGGAAAGCAATAAGGAAAACTCAAAGAGACTGGAGGAAAAATACGATAAAACCCATGAGGAAATTAAAGAAACCTCAAAACAAATGAACGAAAGGTTAAACCAAATTCACGAAAGGTTAGATAGGAATGATGAGGGTGTAAAACAAATGAAGGAAGACATCATACGAATGAACACAGAAAATTTAAGGCGAATGGATGAAAGAATTGAGAAAATGAACGAAGCAGGTTTAAAGCGGATCGAGGATAAGAAGGAGCAGTTCAATAATGAGATAAGGAAAACTTTCGAAGGGAAGTTTGAAAATGATGACACACTTAACCCAGAAGCGGATAAATATAAGGAGGAGACAAATAAAGAAATGTAGAGGTGTTTAAAGAATATGTCTAAAACACTAGACAGCACTTCCGAAGGTATTATAATAAATCTGACCATAGAAGAGAATATCCAGAAAATAAGGAAAATATGGAGAAGGAAAATAGTCAATACCAAAGAAGAAATGGAGATGAGGAAAGGTGGATTAATTAGTGCGTTTAACATCCCAATCAATGAACGAAGGGAGTTATGTAAATGTATGAAATATAGAGGAAACTTCATGAAAATGACCAAAATAAACCACCATGGGATAATTACAAAAACCTTAAATAAATTTAAATCATTTAAATAAATCAACAATCAAAAAGTATATGACCAAATCAATTATATCGTTAATACGGAAGATACCCGTAAAACATTTGGTAAATAGTACAGATATACAAGGGAACGGAAAGATAGAGTATACAAGTGATTATGTTAGAGTAGAGGAAATAGGATACCTGATAATTAAAAAGGAGCTGAAAATGACTGAACACCCTGACTTAAATGAAGACTGCATCAGCCGAGTTACAGTACTGGCTTTGTATCATGCACAAGAGATATGTAAAAAATGTAGAAATTGGTATTAACACTGCAGTCATCCGGACAACGGGTGCAGTCGAATTAATGGACCATGGTTAGAAAAAGAAACAGTCAACCAGAAAAATGGGACTGATGTTATGAAAACTGACCAGGCAACCAATTGACAAGATACGGAAATATTATTTAATGAATAAATTCTAAAATATAATAAGAACAACTTATTACCAGTCTTGAAGAGAAAATACTTGGAATTTAAAAAGAATTTGAGTTGAATACTACCACTAAATTCTAAAATACAATAAGAACCACTTATTATCGATTTTGAAGAAAAAACACTTGTAAATAAAAGAGAATTATTATTAAATGTTTATAAAGAAATAGTGTGAATAATGAATAACAAACCCCAAGATTACAGAAGAAAGCGAGAATTATTATTAAATGTTTATAAAGAAATAGTGTGAACAATGAATAATGAAATCCCAAGATTACAGAAGAAAGCAAGAATTATTATTAAATGTTTATAAAGAAATAGCGTGAACAATGAATAATGAAATCCCAAGATTACAGAAGAAAGCGAGAACTATTACTAAACGTCTACAAGGAAATAATGTGAATGATAAATAATGAAACCCCAAGATAAAAGTTTTTACCTCAAATCTACCTATGCAAAATAAAGAAAGAGAAAAATCATATGACCTAAAATACATACCACATTGCCAAATGAAGGAAACAACTTCAGTAAACGATTGAATGTAACCAATGTAATGTTAAAGAAGACAAGAAAGAAAGAGTATTTATGAACATAATTCATTGAAAAATAAACAGCCAAAATAATGAAATACGATAAGAAGAAGAATAGTTGGGCTAAGGAATGTATTTAATCAGAAATACAGTTATAATGATCATCACACAACAACTATTTAGAAAATATTGAGGTCAGAGAAAAAACAAATGAAGAAGATACTTAGCATTACAATCACAACAAAAATGATAACTGTCAAATTTAATATCAAAGAATGTTTAAGGAACTAAAATGGAATCACAAAATATGAAGGATAGTAATGAAGAAATATAAAAGCAACAAAGAAAAAAAATTTTTTCCCAAATATTTATTATTAAATAATTAAAGAGATTATTAGGAGATTATTATATTTTATAGCTGACTGTAGATGAATTCCAGCAGCACTATATTAAGATGTGGTGTGGGCAGCAGAGTATGAAGCCAAACAGTGCCTCTCTGAACTGTACCAACGCATGTATTAGGGATTGTTAGGGAAATTAAATATTTAAGGAATATTAGAATAGTTGCAAGAATGACTTCAGTTTCCAAAAGAGTAGGACGAAGAAAACAGAAAGAAATGAGTTGACAGAAGAATAATTGAGAAATACAGTGATTATAGTAATTATAAGTAGAAGAGATGTGAAACTAATGTATCATTGAATATTGTAGCCAACTATCAACAAATAATGTTTACAGAAATTAAAAATGATCAAGAAGGTTAATTGAATTGATGAAATGTTATTAAATAAAAAAAGTATTAATACTAGTCTAATGAAGTTACAATGAGAATCCCATCATCAACCATTAACAATGAAATGAAGAAAAGGCATGTGAAAAAGACAAGTTTATTTGACCTAAACTTCATTCAGGTAAACTAAACTTTTTTAGGAGGGGGAGCATATGTAACGCAACAGAAATGCTAGCATCCGTGTTACATAAAAACAAGGTTAACAGAATAATAAACAAGTCAATATCTAACCCCATGATAGAACAAAGATCTAATAATTACATTTATAATTATAGATAAAGGTAAATAAGGATGCAAGGTAGTATTAACAAGAATAAACGAACCTGTAAGTTAGATAATAGTTGGTGATATATGTTCAGTGCAGAGCAAACAAAAAATGAAACAATAATTTACTTTATAGTAATAGCAAATAAGAATTTTGAGTTAAGAGATATTATTTTGTGACAACAAATATTATGATAAAGTTTATGTTATGTTATACCAAATATGTGTTGAGTTAATGAAAGATAATGAAACAAGATGTATTATTCAATGACTGTTGTAGAATGAAGTGTGAAGCAGCTAATTAACGTTAATAGATTTGAATTTTCTTATATGTGATCCATAGGTCAAGATAAAATTATTATTAGGTATAGAAAAATAATTGTTTATGTAAATGTTAATAGTTAAGATTTGATTATATGTATGAATTTATGTAAAAGGGGCTATAGATGTTTACCAGTTATAAACACAGGTAGATCCGTTTACAATAAAAGGCCTAACAGCCAAAACCACTATATAACCACTCATAACATAAAGGTTAGGTACATCAATTAATAATAATTAATGAATACGATTTGAAGAGCTAGAAAAAAACATTAAATTAATAATGATATATAATAAAATTTATACAAATTATGATAATGCCATAATGCCATGACATCGATTAATAACGTTTAATATCGAAAAGGTATTAAATATAAAAAAGAAAAAAAAAAGGCCTATATAAAAAAACCAGCAGAATATGTGTAGAAAATAATAAACCAACTATCTGTAAAGTTACATTCCGATAGGACAGCAAATTGATAAGGAATAGACAAAAAATATATGAAATAAACACTATATTCAAAACATGTGGAAGGAAGAAAAATCATGTGTTGCTAGGGACGACAGAAAAAGAGGAAGTTGTTGATTTGACAAGAATTGCTTTGATGATCTGGATGTGATGAGATTAATAAAAAACCAAGAAATATCTATTTAAATGGAATATACTAAATTAGTAAATACTATTATAAAATACAAAATACTAATGATAATATTTATGACTCTTGCCAGTGTAAATTAACCAAACAAGACAATAGTATGAAATCGCAATAGGAAATAAATAACTGGATTCTACAAGGAAGGACTTGAACTGTCCCATATCCGAAAGGAATTGACGATACATTAAAACAAATAGAAAGAGTCAAAAGTATCACAAATAATAATATACACTACACCAGAATTTATAACCTTTCAAATACACGGAACAACACTAATTGCTTCAACCGAGAGAAGAACGTATTTGGATCCTGGAGTTGCAGAAGAAGCATCAATCGGGCTGTAAATCAATCCAGGGAGCTGTATTTCCGAAGTGGACAGGACAAGAATTCCATTTTATTAAACCGAAGAAAGAATATTGTACGGCATAATTGTCCAGAACAGTAAATTTATCAATCAACCGCCTACACGATTTGCTTCGTTCTAGTCTGGTAAATTATTATTATATTCATCATACTAACTACACAACACTTCAAATTTGTAAATCTTGCATTCTTATCTATGAATTTTTAATCTTCCCCACAGTTACAAGAACCCTCACACCCTGAATTAAATTAATTACAAATTAAAACACACTATATAACTGAATTTAAATAAAGGATCGGAATAATCAACAATCGATTCACGCAATCTATAGCCCAAGCATATGTTAGTTAGAACATATCTTATTCAATGTTAAAGAAGTAAACAAATAAAGAACCTTTATATAATTGCAAAATCTTGTCATTTGGAGTATGATTTAATGAGTTGGGAATAAAAAGTAACTGAATAAGTATAGAATAATTGGTTAACATAAACAGTGAAATAACCTATAAGTTTCGTTGAGCCGATACTACAGCGCTTATAGCGGAATTATCTGACACCAAAGAGAGAGCGTAAAAATACAAAATTAGATATAATTCTCTTCAAGGTATAATAGGGTTGAACGAAATTACAGAATAACGCATTAATTATTTAAGTTTCAGGTACACTAACACTGATATTTTTTAGAGAGCTAAGTTAATATTAATTAATTACATCAATATATCCCACAACTCCAAATATCTCAGATATTTAAATAATTAAGTAAATTAAACCACCTGAGAGAGTAAAGGCAGGGGACATACCCGCTCATAGCAACGAATAGGCTTACATTGCGTGACACATTATAAGACGCAAGTCGTCGTCTTATAACAAATTGACGAACCCAACAGTGGGGCTTAAACCGTACGTACCCGATATATAACAAATTGACGTTCATAACGTGGGACCTAATTAGGTGACACGAGAGATATAACAAATTGGCGCTCAACCAGTGTAGGGCTTAAGTTAAGTAAATATAACTATATTAATATTACTTAATCAGAGCAGGCAACTGTGGGAGAATAAACATGCATACCAGAGGTAGATCAAGGATTAGGGCAGGAGAAACGGAGAAGGAAATAGATGAACAAGAACAGGAAATAGAACTAATAACAGATAGTGAAATGGAACAGTGGACAGACGAAACAACGGAAACTGAAATAATTGCGGACAAGGAAAAGGAAGCAATTGAAGAAGAGGCCCAAGGGGACCAAATAGATAAAGCGGAAGCCAGAGAAGGACTAAATTGGGAAAAATTAATGGAGTTAATGAGTAATATTAAGGAAGATAGCAGACTCACTAAGGAGAATTTGAGGAAAATAAATGAGGAAATTAAGGAGAATAAGGAAAGCAATAAGGAAAACTCAAAGAGACTGGAGGAAAAATACGATAAAACCCATGAGGAAATTAAAGAAACCTCAAAACAAATGAACGAAAGGTTAAACCAAATTCACGAAAGGTTAGATAGGAATGATGAGGGTGTAAAACAAATGAAGGAAGACATCATACGAATGAACAAAGAAAATTTAAGGCGAATGGATGAAAGAATTGAGAAAATGAACGAAGCAGGTTTAAAGCGGATCGAGGATAAGAAGGAGCAGTTCAATAATGAGATAAGGAAAACTTTCGAAGGGAAGTTTGAAAATGATGACACACTTAACCCAGAAGCGGATAAATATAAGGAGGAGACAAATAAAGAAATGTAGAGGTGTTTAAAGAATATGTCTAAAACACTAGACAGCACTTCCGAAGGTATTATAATAAATCTGACCATAGAAGAGAATATCCATAAAATAAGGAAAATATGGAGAAGGAAAATAGTCAATACCAAAGAAGAAATGGAGATGAGGAAAGGTGGATTAATTAGTGCGTTTAAGATCCCAATCAATGAACGAAGGGAGTTATGTAAATGTATGAAATATAGAGGAAACTTCATGAAAATGACCAAAATAAACCACCATGGGATAATTACAAAAACCTTAAATAAATTTAAATGTCATTTAAATAAATCAACAATCAAAAAGTATATGACCAAATCAATTATATCGTTAATACGGAAGATACCCGTAAAACATTTGGTAAATAGTACAGATATACAAGGGAACGGAAAGATAGAGTATACAAGTGATTATGTTAGAGTAGAGGAAATAGGATACCTGATAATTAAAAAGGAGCTGAAAATGACTGAACACCCTGACTTAAATGAAGACTGCATCAGCCGAGTTACAGTACTGGCTTTGTATCATGCACAAGAGATATGTAAAAAATGTAGAAATTGGTATTAACACTGCAGTCATCCGGACAACGGGTGCAGTCGAATTAATGGACCATGGTTAGAAAAAGAAACAGTCAACCAGAAAAATGGGACTGATGTTATGAAAACTGACCAGGCAACCAATTGCCAAGATACGGAAATATTATTTAATGAATAAATTCTAAAATATAATAAGAACAACTTATTACCAGTCTTGAAGAGAAAATACTTGGAATTTAAAAAGAATTTGAGTTGAATACTACCACTAAATTCTAAAATACAATAAGAACCACTTATTATCGATTTTGAAGAAAAAACACTTGTAAATAAAAGAGAATTATTATTAAATGTTTATAAAGAAATAGTGTGAATAATGAATAACAAACCCCAAGATTACAGAAGAAAGCGAGAATTATTATTAAATGTTTATAAAGAAATAGTGTGAACAATGAATAATGAAATCCCAAGATTACAGAAGAAAGCAAGAATTATTATTAAATGTTTATAAAGAAATAGCGTGAACAATGAATAATGAAATCCCAAGATTACAGAAGAAAGCGAGAACTATTACTAAACGTCTACAAGGAAATAATGTGAATGATAAATAATGAAACCCCAAGATAAAAGTTTTTACCTCAAATCTACCTATGCAAAATAAAGAAAGAGAAAAATCATATGACCTAAAATACATACCACATTGCCAAATGAAGGAAACAACTTCAGTAAACGATTGAATGTAACCAATGTAATGTTAAAGAAGACAAGAAAGAAAGAGTATTTATGAACATAATTCATTGAAAAATAAACAGCCAAAATAATGAAATACGATAAGAAGAAGAATAGTTGGGCTAAGGAATGTATTTAATCAGAAATACAGTTATAATGATCATCACACAACAACTATTTAGAAAATATTGAGGTCAGAGAAAAAACAAATGAAGAAGATACTTAGCATTACAATCACAACAAAAATGATAACTGTCAAATTTAATATCAAAGAATGTTTAAGGAACTAAAATGGAATCACAAAATATGAAGGATAGTAATGAAGAAATATAAAAGCAACAAAGAAAAAAAATTTTTTCCCAAATATTTATTATTAAATAATTAAAGAGATTATTAGGAGATTATTATATTTTATAGCTGACTGTAGATGAATTCCAGCAGCACTATATTAAGATGTGGTGTGGGCAGCAGAGTATGAAGCCAAACAGTGCCTCTCTGAACTGTACCAACGCATGTATTAGGGATTGTTAGGGAAATTAAATATTTAAGGAATATTAGAATAGTTGCAAGAATGACTTCAGTTTCCAAAAGAGTAGGACGAAGAAAACAGAAAGAAATGAGTTGACAGAAGAATAATTGAGAAATACAGTGATTATAGTAATTATAAGTAGAAGAGATGTGAAACTAATGTATCATTGAATATTGTAGCCAACTATCAACAAATAATGTTTACAGAAATTAAAAATGATCAAGAAGGTTAATTGAATTGATGAAATGTTATTAAATAAAAAAAGTATTAATACTAGTCTAATGAAGTTACAATGAGAATCCCATCATCAACCATTAACAATGAAATGAAGAAAAGGCATGTGAAAAAGACAAGTTTATTTGACCTAAACTTCATTCAGGTAAACTAAACTTTTTTAGGAGGGGGAGCATATGTAACGCAACAGAAATGCTAGCATCCGTGTTACATAAAAACAAGGTTAACAGAATAATAAACAAGTCAATATCTAACCCCATGATAGAACAAAGATCTAATAATTACATTTATAATTATAGATAAAGGTAAATAAGGATGCAAGGTAGTATTAACAAGAATAAACGAACCTGTAAGTTAGATAATAGTTGGTGATATATGTTCAGTGCAGAGCAAACAAAAAATGAAACAATAATTTACTTTATAGTAATAGCAAATAAGAATTTTGAGTTAAGAGATATTATTTTGTGACAACAAATATTATGATAAAGTTTATGTTATGTTATACCAAATATGTGTTGAGTTAATGTAAGATAATGAAACAAGATGTATTATTCAATGACTGTTGTAGAATGAAGTGTGAAGCAGCTAATTAACGTTAATAGATTTGAATTTTCTTATATGTGATCCATAGGTCAAGATAAAATTATTATTAGGTATAGAAAAATAATTGTTTATGTAAATGTTAATAGTTAAGATTTGATTATATGTATGAATTTATGTAAAAGGGGCTATAGATGTTTACCAGTTATAAACACAGGTAGATCCGTTTACAATAAAAGGCCTAACAGCCAAAACCACTATATAACCACTCATAACATAAAGGTTAGGTACATCAATTAATAATAATTAATGAATACGATTTGAAGAGCTAGAAAAAAACATTAAATTAATAATGATATATAATAAAATTTATACAAATTATGATAATGCCATAATGCCATGACATCGATTAATAACGTTTAATATCGAAAAGGTATTAAATATAAAAAAGAAAAAAAAAGGCCTATATAAAAAAACCAGCAGAATATGTGTAGAAAATAATAAACCAACTATCTGTAAAGTTACATTCCGATAGGACAGCAAATTGATAAGGAATAGACAAAAAATATATGAAATAAACACTATATTCAAAACATGTGGAAGGAAGAAAAATCATGTGTTGCTAGGGACGACAGAAAAAGAGGAAGTTGTTGATTTGACAAGAATTGCTTTGATGATCTGGATGTGATGAGATTAATAAAAAACCAAGAAATATCTATTTAAATGGAATATACTAAATTAGTAAATACTATTATAAAATACAAAATACTAATGATAATATTTATGACTCTTGCCAGTGTAAATTAACCAAACAAGACAATAGTATGAAATCGCAATAGGAAATAAATAACTGGATTCTACAAGGAAGGACTTGAACTGTCCCATATCCGAAAGGAATTGACGATACATTAAAACAAATAGAAAGAGTCAAAAGTATCACAAATAATAATATACACTACACCAGAATTTATAACCTTTCAAATACACGGAACAACACTAATTGCTTCAACCGAGAGAAGAACGTATTTGGATCCTGGAGTTGCAGAAGAAGCATCAATCGGGCTGTAAATCAATCCAGGGAGCTGTATTTCCGAAGTGGACAGGACAAGAATTCCATTTTATTAAACCGAAGAAAGAATATTGTACGGCATAATTGTCCAGAACAGTAAATTTGTCAATCAACCGCCTACACGATTTGCTTCGTTCTAGTCTGGTAAATTATTATTATATTCATCATACTAACTACACAACACTTCAAATTTGTAAATCTTGCATTCTTATCTATGAATTTTTAATCTTCCCCACAGTTACAAGAACCCTCACACCCTGAATTAAATTAATTACAAATTAAAACACACTATATAACTGAATTTAAATAAAGGATCGGAATAATCAACAATCGATTCACGCAATCTATAGCCCAAGCATATGTTAGTTAGAACATATCTTATTAAATATTAAAGAAGTAAACAAATAAAGAACCTTTATATAATTGCAAAATCTTGTCATTTGGAGTATGATTTAATGAGTTGGGAATAAAAAGTAACTGAATAAGTATAGAATAATTGGTTAACATAAACAGTGAAATAACCTATAAGTTTCGTTGAGCCGATACTACAGCGCTTATAGCGGAATTATCTGACACCAAAGAGAGAGCGTAAAAATACAAAAATATCGGTATGGAGAACCATACATGACTTCCATATTCTAAGATTTATATTTAAAATCATTTTCAGCCAAACAGCCAGGCTGTGTCTTACCTGCCTTTTTATTGCTGTATTAAATGAAAAATATTATATTACATTAAAATGAAAAAATTATAATTTTATTGCCTGGCAACAAAATTATTTTATTTTTAACAATTACCATTGTTTCAAAAATTTAAATAAATTTTCAAGTACTTTACTCTTGTTAAAACGTAAAAGGTTGCAGGTTAACTACCCCTTCCCCTCAACCGATCTTCACCAAAATCGAAAGTCATTGAGACCTTTACAATTCAGGGACGTATGCAAAAAATTATTTGATTCTGTTTGAATTTGCGGCTGTTATCGTTTGCCATAGAAAATACGCTTGATAAAAAAACGTTGCAGGTAAACTACCCCTTCCCCTTAACCGATCTTCACCAAAAACAATAGGTCTTGAGAACTCTACAATTTAGGGCTGTATGCAAATAATCTTTTGATTCTGTTTGACTTTGCGGCTGTTATCGTTTGCCATAGGAAATACCCTTGTTAAAACATAAAACGTTACAGGTAAACTACCCCTTTCCCTTAACCGATCTTCACCAAAAACAATAGGTCTTGAGTACTCTACAAATCAGGGCTGTATGCAAAACATTATTTGATTCTGTTTGAATTTGCGGCTGTTATCGTTTGCCATAGAAAATACCCTTGTTAAAAAAACGTTGCAGGTAAACTACCCCTTTGCCTCAACCGATCTTCACCAAAAACAACAGGTCTTGAGAACTCTACAATTTAGGGCTGTATGCAAATAATCTTTTGATTCTGTTTGAATTTGCGGCTGTTATCGTTTGCCATAGGAAATACCCTTGTTAAAACATAAAACGTTACAGGTAAACTACCCCTTTCCCTTAACCGATCTTCACCAAAATCAGCAGATCTTGAGAACGCTATAATTCAGGGCTGTATGCGAAACATTATTTGATTCTGTTTGAATTTGCGGCTGTTATCGTTTGCCAAACAAACAAAATTACCCTTGCTAAAAAAAAACCGTTGCAGGTAAACTACCCCTTTCCCTCAACCGATCTTCACCAAAAACAATAGGTCGCGAGTACTCTTCAAATCAGAGCTGTATGCAAAAAATTATTTGATTCTGTTTGAATTTGCGGCAGTTATCGTTTGCCATAGAAAAAAAATCTACAGACAGACAGACAGATAGACACACAGACAGACAGACAGACAGACAGACAGACAGACAGACAGACAGACAGACAGACAGACAGACAGACACACACACACACAGACACTTTTCGGAAAACGACTTTTTTTCATGTTTTGAGTGTAGTAGAATCAGAATCTGCAATAATCTCGAACACGATTTTTTTTGCCATCACCATACTTCCATTCCTTAAGGAATATGGAAGTAATTAGATATAATTCTCTTCAAGGTATAATAGGGTTGAACGAAATTACAGAATAACGCATTAATTATTTAAGTTTCAGGTACACTAACACTGATATTTTTTAGAGAGCTAAGTTAATATTAATTAATTACATCAATATATCCCACAACTCCAAATATCTCAGATATTTAAATAATTAAGTAAATTAAACCACCTGAGAGAGTAAAGGCAGGGGACATACCCGCTCATAGCAACGAATAGGCTTACATTGCGTGACACATTATAAGACGCAAGTCGTCGTCTTATAACAAATTGACGAACCCAACAGTGGGGCTTAAACCGTACGTACCCGATATATAACAAATTGACGTTCATAACGTGGGACCTAATTAGGTGACACGAGAGATATAACAAATTGGCGCTCAACCAGTGTAGGGCTTAAGTTAAGTAAATATAACTATATTAATATTACTTAATCAGAGCAGGCAACTGTGGGAGAATAAACATGCATACCAGAGGTAGATCAAGGATTAGGGCAGGAGAAACGGAGAAGGAAATAGATGAACAAGAACAGGAAATAGAACTAATAACAGATAGTGAAATGGAACAGTGGACAGACGAAACAACGGAAACTGAAATAATTGCGGACAAGGAAAAGGAAGCAATTGAAGAAGAGGCCCAAGGGGACCAAATAGATAAAGCGGAAGCCAGAGAAGGACTAAATTGGGAAAAATTAATGGAGTTATGAGTAATATTAAGGAAGATAGCAGACTCACTAAGGAGAATTTGAGGAAAATAAATGAGGAAATTAAGGAGAATAAGGAAAGCAATAAGGAAAACTCAAAGAGACTGGAGGAAAAATACGATAAAACCCATGAGGAAATTAAAGAAACCTCAAAACAAATGAACGAAAGGTTAAACCAAATTCACGAAAGGTTAGATAGGAATGATGAGGGTGTAAAACAAATGAAGGAAGACATCATACGAATGAACAAAGAAAATTTAAGGCGAATGGATGAAAGAATTGAGAAAATGAACGAAGCAGGTTTAAAGCGGATCGAGGATAAGAAGGAGCAGTTCAATAATGAGATAAGGAAAACTTTCGAAGGGAAGTTTGAAAATGATGACACACTTAACCCAGAAGCGGATAAATATAAGGAGGAGACAAATAAAGAAATGTAGAGGTGTTTAAAGAATATGTCTAAAACACTAGACAGCACTTCCGAAGGTATTATAATAAATCTGACCATAGAAGAGAATATCCAGAAAATAAGGAAAATATGGAGAAGGAAAATAGTCAATACCAAAGAAGAAATGGAGATGAGGAAAGGTGGATTAATTAGTGCGTTTAACATCCCAATCAATGAACGAAGGGAGTTATGTAAATGTATGAAATATAGAGGAAACTTCATGAAAATGACCAAAATAAACCACCATGGGATAATTACAAAAACCTTAAATAAATTTAAATGTCATTTAAATAAATCAACAATCAAAAAGTATATGACCAAATCAATTATATCGTTAATACGGAAGATACCCGTAAAACATTTGGTAAATAGTACAGATATACAAGGGAACGGAAAGATAGAGTATACAAGTGATTATGTTAGAGTAGAGGAAATAGGATACCTGATAATTAAAAAGGAGCTGAAAATGACTGAACACCCTGACTTAAATGAAGACTGCATCAGCCGAGTTACAGTACTGGCTTTGTATCATGCACAAGAGATATGTAAAAAATGTAGAAATTGGTATTAACACTGCAGTCATCCGGACAACGGGTGCAGTCGAATTAATGGACCATGGTTAGAAAAAGAAACAGTCAACCAGAAAAATGGGACTGATGTTATGAAAACTGACCAGGCAACCAATTGACAAGATACGGAAATATTATTTAATGAATAAATTCTAAAATATAATAAGAACAACTTATTACCAGTCTTGAAGAGAAAATACTTGGAATTTAAAAAGAATTTGAGTTGAATACTACCACTAAATTCTAAAATACAATAAGAACCACTTATTATCGATTTTGAAGAAAAAACACTTGTAAATAAAAGAGAATTATTATTAAATGTTTATAAAGAAATAGTGTGAATAATGAATAACAAACCCCAAGATTACAGAAGAAAGCGAGAATTATTATTAAATGTTTATAAAGAAATAGTGTGAACAATGAATAATGAAATCCCAAGATTACAGAAGAAAGCAAGAATTATTATTAAATGTTTATAAAGAAATAGCGTGAACAATGAATAATGAAATCCCAAGATTACAGAAGAAAGCGAGAACTATTACTAAACGTCTACAAGGAAATAATGTGAATGATAAATAATGAAACCCCAAGATAAAAGTTTTTACCTCAAATCTACCTATGCAAAATAAAGAAAGAGAAAAATCATATGACCTAAAATACATACCACATTGCCAAATGAAGGAAACAACTTCAGTAAACGATTGAATGTAACCAATGTAATGTTAAAGAAGACAAGAAAGAAAGAGTATTTATGAACATAATTCATTGAAAAATAAACAGCCAAAATAATGAAATACGATAAGAAGAAGAATAGTTGGGCTAAGGAATGTATTTAATCAGAAATACAGTTATAATGATCATCACACAACAACTATTTAGAAAATATTGAGGTCAGAGAAAAAACAAATGAAGAAGATACTTAGCATTACAATCACAACAAAAATGATAACTGTCAAATTTAATATCAAAGAATGTTTAAGGAACTAAAATGGAATCACAAAATATGAAGGATAGTAATGAAGAAATATAAAAGCAACAAAGAAAAAAAATTTTTTCCCAAATATTTATTATTAAATAATTAAAGAGATTATTAGGAGATTATTATATTTTATAGCTGACTGTAGATGAATTCCAGCAGCACTATATTAAGATGTGGTGTGGGCAGCAGAGTATGAAGCCAAACAGTGCCTCTCTGAACTGTACCAACGCATGTATTAGGGATTGTTAGGGAAATTAAATATTTAAGGAATATTAGAATAGTTGCAAGAATGACTTCAGTTTCCAAAAGAGTAGGACGAAGAAAACAGAAAGAAATGAGTTGACAGAAGAATAATTGAGAAATACAGTGATTATAGTAATTATAAGTAGAAGAGATGTGAAACTAATGTATCATTGAATATTGTAGCCAACTATCAACAAATAATGTTTACAGAAATTAAAAATGATCAAGAAGGTTAATTGAATTGATGAAATGTTATTAAATAAAAAAAGTATTAATACTAGTCTAATGAAGTTACAATGAGAATCCCATCATCAACCATTAACAATGAAATGAAGAAAAGGCATGTGAAAAAGACAAGTTTATTTGACCTAAACTTCATTCAGGTAAACTAAACTTTTTTAGGAGGGGGAGCATATGTAACGCAACAGAAATGCTAGCATCCGTGTTACATAAAAACAAGGTTAACAGAATAATAAACAAGTCAATATCTAACCCCATGATAGAACAAAGATCTAATAATTACATTTATAATTATAGATAAAGGTAAATAAGGATGCAAGGTAGTATTAACAAGAATAAACGAACCTGTAAGTTAGATAATAGTTGGTGATATGTGTTCAGTGCAGAGCAAACAAAAAATGAAACAATAATTTACTTTATAGTAATAGCAAATAAGAATTTTGAGTTAAGAGATATTATTTTGTGACAACAAATATTATGATAAAGTTTATGTTATGTTATACCAAATATGTGTTGAGTTAATGAAAGATAATGAAACAAGATGTATTATTCAATGACTGTTGTAGAATGAAGTGTGAAGCAGCTAATTAACGTTAATAGTTTTGAATTTTCTTATATGTGATCCATAGGTCAAGATAAAATTATTATTAGGTATAGAAAAATAATTGTTTATGTAAATGTTAATAGTTAAGATTTGATTATATGTATGAATTTATGTAAAAGGGGCTATAGATGTTTACCAGTTATAAACACAGGTAGATCCGTTTACAATAAAAGGCCTAACAGCCAAAACCACTATATAACCACTCATAACATAAAGGTTAGGTACATCAATTAATAATAATTAATGAATACGATTTGAAGAGCTAGAAAAAAACATTAAATTAATAATGATATATAATAAAATTTATACAAATTATGATAATGCCATAATGCCATGACATCGATTAATAACGTTTAATATCGAAAAGGTATTAAATATAAAAAAGAAAAAAAAAGGCCTATATAAAAAAACCAGCAGAATATGTGTAGAAAATAATAAACCAACTATCTGTAAAGTTACATTCCGATAGGACAGCAAATTGATAAGGAATAGACAAAAAATATATGAAATAAACACTATATTCAAAACATGTGGAAGGAAGAAAAATCATGTGTTGCTAGGGACGACAGAAAAAGAGGAAGTTGTTGATTTGACAAGAATTGCTTTGATGATCTGGATGTGATGAGATTAATAAAAAACCAAGAAATATCTATTTAAATGGAATATACTAAATTAGTAAATACTATTATAAAATACAAAATACTAATGATAATATTTATGACTCTTGCCAGTGTAAATTAACCAAACAAGACAATAGTATGAAATCGCAATAGGAAATAAATAACTGGATTCTACAAGGAAGGACTTGAACTGTCCCATATCCGAAAGGAATTGACGATACATTAAAACAAATAGAAAGAGTCAAAAGTATCACAAATAATAATATACACTACACCAGAATTTATAACCTTTCAAATACACGGAACAACACTAATTGCTTCAACCGAGAGAAGAACATATTTGGATCCTGGAGTTGCAGAAGAAGCATCAATCGGGCTGTAAATCAATCCAGGGAGCTGTATTTCCGAAGTGGACAGGACAAGAATTCCATTTTATTAAACCGAAGAAAGAATATTGTACGGCATAATTGTCCAGAACAGTAAATTTATCAATCAACCGCCTACACGATTTGCTTCGTTCTAGTCTGGTAAATTATTATTATATTCATCATACTAACTACACAACACTTCAAATTTGTAAATCTTGCATTCTTATCTATGAATTTTTAATCTTCCCCACAGTTACAAGAACCCTCACACCCTGAATTAAATTAATTACAAATTAAAACACACTATATAACTGAATTTAAATAAAGGATCGGAATAATCAACAATCGATTCACGCAATCTATAGCCCAAGCATATGTTAGTTAGAACATATCTTATTAAATGTTAAAGAAGTAAACAAATAAAGAACCTTTATATAATTGCAAAATCTTGTCATTTGGAGTATGATTTAATGAGTTGGGAATAAAAAGTAACTGAATAAGTATAGAATAATTGGTTAACATAAACAGTGAAATAACCTATAAGTTTCGTTGAGCCGATACTACAGCGCTTATAGCGGAATTATCTGACACCAAAGAGAGAGCGTAAAAATACAAAAATATCGGTATGGAGAACCATACATGACTTCCATATTCTAAGATTTATATTTAAAATCATTTTCAGCCAAACAGCCAGGCTGTGTCTTACCTGCCTTTTTATTGCTGTATTAAATGAAAAATATTATATTACATTAAAATGAAAAAATTATAATTTTATTGCCTGGCAACAAAATTATTTTATTTTTAACAATTACCATTGTTTCAAAAATTTAAATAAATTTTCAAGTACTTTACTCTTGTTAAAACGTAAAAGGTTGCAGGTTAACTACCCCTTCCCCTCAACCGATCTTCACCAAAATCGAAAGCCATTGAGACCTCTACAATTCAGGGACGTATGCAAAAAATTATTTAATTCTGTTTGAATTTGCGGCTGTTATCGTTTGCCATAGAAAATACGCTTGATAAAAAAACGTTGCAGGTAAACTACCCCTTCCCCTTAACCGATCTTCACCAAAAACAATAGGTCTTGAGAACTCTACAATTTAGGGCTGTATGCAAATAATCTTTTGATTCTGTTTGAATTTGCGGCTGTTATCGTTTGCCATAGGAAATACCCTTGTTAAAACATAAAACGTTACAGGTAAACTACCCCTTTCCCTTAACCGATCTTCACCAAAAACAATAGGTCTTGAGTACTCTACAAATCAGGGCTGTATGCAAAACATTATTTGATTCTGTTTGAATTTGCGGCTGTTATCGTTTGCCATAGAAAATACCCTTGTTAAAAAAACGTTGCAGGTAAACTACCCCTTTGCCTCAACCGATCTTCACCAAAAACAACAGGTCTTGAGAACTCTACAATTTAGGGCTGTATGCAAATAATCTTTTGATTCTGTTTGAATTTGCGGCTGTTATCGTTTGCCATAGGAAATACCCTTGTTAAAACATAAAACGTTACAGGTAAACTACCCCTTTCCCTTAACCGATCTTCACCAAAATCAGCAGATCTTGAGAACTCTATAATTCAGGGCTGTATGCGAAACATTATTTGATTCTGTTTGAATTTGCGGCTGTTATCGTTTGCCAAACAAACAAAATTACCCTTGCTAAAAAAAAACCGTTGCTGGTAAACTACCCCTTTCCCTCAACCGATCTTCACCAAAAACAATAGGTCGCGAGTACTCTTCAAATCAGAGCTGTATGCAAAAAATTATTTGATTCTGTTTGAATTTGCGGCAGTTATCGTTTACCATAGAAAAAAAATCTACAGACAGACAGACAGACAGACACACAGACAGACAGACAGACAGACAGACACACACACAGACACTTTTCGGAAAACGACTTTTTTTCATGTTTTGAGTGTAGTAGAATCAGAATCTGCAATAATCTCGAACACGATTTTTTTTGCCATCACCATACTTCCATTCCTTAAGGAATATGGAAGTAATTAGATATAATTCTCTTCAAGGTATAATAGGGTTGAACGAAATTACAGAATAACGCATTAATTATTTAAGTTTCAGGTACACTAACACTGATATTTTTTAGAGAGCTAAGTTAATATTAATTAATTACATCAATATATCCCACAACTCCAAATATCTCAGATATTTAAATAATTAAGTAAATTAAACCACCTGAGAGAGTAAAGGCAGGGGACATACCCGCTCATAGCAACGAATAGGCTTACATTGCGTGACACATTATAAGACGCAAGTCGTCGTCTTATAACAAATTGACGAACCCAACAGTGGGGCTTAAACCGTACGTACCCGATATATAACAAATTGACGTTCATAACGTGGGACCTAATTAGGTGACACGAGAGATATAACAAATTGGCGCTCAACCAGTGTAGGGCTTAAGTTAAGTAAATATAACTATATTAATATTACTTAATCAGAGCAGGCAACTGTGGGAGAATAAACATGCATACCAGAGGTAGATCAAGGATTAGGGCAGGAGAAACGGAGAAGGAAATAGATGAACAAGAACAGGAAATAGAACTAATAACAGATAGTGAAATGGAACAGTGGACAGACGAAACAACGGAAACTGAAATAATTGCGGACAAGGAAAAGGAAGCAATTGAAGAAGAGGCCCAAGGGGACCAAATAGATAAAGCGGAAGCCAGAGAAGGACTAAATTGGGAAAAATTAATGGAGTTAATGAGTAATATTAAGGAAGATAGCAGACTCACTAAGGAGAATTTGAGGAAAATAAATGAGGAAATTAAGGAGAATAAGGAAAGCAATAAGGAAAACTCAAAGAGACTGGAGGAAAAATACGATAAAACCCATGAGGAAATTAAAGAAACCTCAAAACAAATGAACGAAAGGTTAAACCAAATTCACGAAAGGTTAAACCAAATTCACGAAAGGTTAGATAGGAATGATGAGGGTGTAAAACAAATGAAGGAAGACATCATACGAATGAACAAAGAAAATTTAAGGCGAATGGATGAAAGAATTGAGAAAATGAACGAAGCAGGTTTAAAGCGGATCGAGGATAAGAAGGAGCAGTTCAATAATGAGATAAGGAAAACTTTCGAAGGGAAGTTTGAAAATGATGACACACTTAACCCAGAAGCGGATAAATATAAGGAGGAGACAAATAAAGAAATGTAGAGGTGTTTAAAGAATATGTCTAAAACACTAGACAGCACTTCCGAAGGTATTATAATAAATCTGACCATAGAAGAGAATATCCAGAAAATAAGGAAAATATGGAGAAGGAAAATAGTCAATACCAAAGAAGAAATGGAGATGAGGAAAGGTGGATTAATTAGTGCGTTTAACATCCCAATCAATGAACGAAGGGAGTTATGTAAATGTATGAAATATAGAGGAAACTTCATGAAAATGACCAAAATAAACCACCATGGGATAATTACAAAAACCTTAAATAAATTTAAATGTCATTTAAATAAATCAACAATCAAAAAGTATGTGACCAAATCAATTATATCGTTAATACGGAAGATACCCGTAAAACATTTGGTAAATAGTACAGATATACAAGGGAACGGAAAGATAGAGTATACAAGTGATTATGTTAGAGTAGAGGAAATAGGATACCTGATAATTAAAAAGGAGCTGAAAATGACTGAACACCCTGACTTAAATGAAGACTGCATCAGCCGAGTTACAGTACTGGCTTTGTATCATGCACAAGAGATATGTAAAAAATGTAGAAATTGGTATTAACACTGCAGTCATCCGGACAACGGGTGCAGTCGAATTAATGGACCATGGTTAGAAAAAGAAACAGTCAACCAGAAAAATGGGACTGATGTTATGAAAACTGACCAGGCAACCAATTGACAAGATACGGAAATATTATTTAATGAATAAATTCTAAAATATAATAAGAACAACTTATTACCAGTCTTGAAGAGAAAATACTTGGAATTTAAAAAGAATTTGAGTTGAATACTACCACTAAATTCTAAAATACAATAAGAACCACTTATTATCGATTTTGAAGAAAAAACACTTGTAAATAAAAGAGAATTATTATTAAATGTTTATAAAGAAATAGTGTGAATAATGAATAACAAACCCCAAGATTACAGAAGAAAGCGAGAATTATTATTAAATGTTTATAAAGAAATAGTGTGAACAATGAATAATGAAATCCCAAGATTACAGAAGAAAGCGAGAATTATTATTAAATGTTTATAAAGAAATAGCGTGAACAATGAATAATGAAATCCCAAGATTACAGAAGAAAGCGAGAACTATTACTAAACGTCTACAAGGAAATAATGTGAATGATAAATAATGAAACCCCAAGATAAAAGTTTTTACCTCAAATCTACCTATGCAAAATAAAGAAAGAGAAAAATCATATGACCTAAAATACATACCACATTGCCAAATGAAGGAAACAACTTCAGTAAACGATTGAATGTAACCAATGTAATGTTAAAGAAGACAAGAAAGAAAGAGTATTTATGAACATAATTCATTGAAAAATAAACAGCCAAAATAATGAAATACGATAAGAAGAAGAATAGTTGGGCTAAGGAATGTATTTAATCAGAAATACAGTTATAATGATCATCACACAACAACTATTTAGAAAATATTGAGGTCAGAGAAAAAACAAATGAAGAAGATACTTAGCATTACAATCACAACAAAAATGATAACTGTCAAATTTAATATCAAAGAATGTTTAAGGAACTAAAATGGAATCACAAAATATGAAGGATAGTAATGAAGAAATATAAAAGCAACAAAGAAAAAAAATTTTTTCCCAAATATTTATTATTAAATAATTAAAGAGATTATTAGGAGATTATTATATTTTATAGCTGACTGTAGATGAATTCCAGCAGCACTATATTAAGATGTGGTGTGGGCAGCAGAGTATGAAGCCAAACAGTGCCTCTCTGAACTGTACCAACGCATGTATTAGGGATTGTTAGGGAAATTAAATATTTAAGGAATATTAGAATAGTTGCAAGAATGACTTCAGTTTCCAAAAGAGTAGGACGAAGAAAACAGAAAGAAATGAGTTGACAGAAGAATAATTGAGAAATACAGTGATTATAGTAATTATAAGTAGAAGGAATGTGAAACTAATGTATCATTGAATATTGTAGCCAACTATCAACAAATAATGTTTACAGAAATTAAAAATGATCAAGAAGGTTAATTGAATTGATGAAATGTTATTAAATAAAAAAAGTATTAATACTAGTCTAATGAAGTTACAATGAGAATCCCATCATCAACCATTAACAATGAAATGAAGAAAAGGCATGTGAAAAAGACAAGTTTATTTGACCTAAACTTCATTCAGGTAAACTAAACTTTTTTAGGAGGGGGAGCATATGTAACGCAACAGAAATGCTAGCATCCGTGTTACATAAAAACAAGGTTAACAGAATAATAAACAAGTCAATATCTAACCCCATGATAGAACAAAGATCTAATAATTACATTTATAATTATAGATAAAGGTAAATAAGGATGCAAGGTAGTATTAACAAGAATAAACGAACCTGTAAGTTAGATAATAGTTGGTGATATATGTTCAGTGCAGAGCAAACAAAAAATGAAACAATAATTTACTTTATAGTAATAGCAAATAAGAATTTTGAGTTAAGAGATATTATTTTGTGACAACAAATATTATGATAAAGTTTATGTTATGTTATACCAAATATGTGTTGAGTTAATGAAAGATAATGAAACAAGATGTATTATTCAATGACTGTTGTAGAATGAAGTGTGAAGCAGCTAATTAACGTTAATAGATTTGAATTTTCTTATATGTGATCCATAGGTCAAGATAAAATTATTATTAGGTATAGAAAAATAATTGTTTATGTAAATGTTAATAGTTAAGATTTGATTATATGTATGAATTTATGTAAAAGGGGCTATAGATGTTTACCAGTTATAAACACAGGTAGATCCGTTTACAATAAAAGGCCTAACAGCCAAAACCACTATATAACCACTCATAACATAAAGGTTAGGTACATCAATTAATAATAATTAATGAATACGATTTGAAGAGCTAGAAAAAAACATTAAATTAATAATGATATATAATAAAATTTATACAAATTATGATAATGCCATAATGCCATGACATCGATTAATAACGTTTAATATCGAAAAGGTATTAAATATAAAAAAGAAAAAAAAAGGCCTATATAAAAAAACCAGCAGAATATGTGTAGAAAATAATAAACCAACTATCTGTAAAGTTACATTCCGATAGGACAGCAAATTGATAAGGAATAGACAAAAAATATATGAAATAAACACTATATTCAAAACATGTGGAAGGAAGAAAAATCATGTGTTGCTAGGGACGACAGAAAAAGAGGAAGTTGTTGATTTGACAAGAATTGCTTTGATGATCTGGATGTGATGAGATTAATAAAAAACCAAGAAATATCTATTTAAATGGAATATACTAAATTAGTAAATACTATTATAAAATACAAAATACTAATGATAATATTTATGACTCTTGCCAGTGTAAATTAACCAAACAAGACAATAGTATGAAATCGCAATAGGAAATAAATAACTGGATTCTACAAGGAAGGACTTGAACTGTCCCATATCCGAAAGGAATTGAAGATACATTAAAACAAATAGAAAGAGTCAAAAGTATCACAAATAATAATATACACTACACCAGAATTTATAACCTTTCAAATACACGGAACAACACTAATTGCTTCAACCGAGAGAAGAACGTATTTGGATCCTGGAGTTGCAGAAGAAGCATCAATCGGGCTGTAAATCAATCCAGGGAGCTGTATTTCCGAAGTGGACAGGACAAGAATTCCATTTTATTAAACCGAAGAAAGAATATTGTACGGCATAATTGTCCAGAACAGTAAATTTATCAATCAACCGCCTACACGATTTGCTTCGTTCTAGTCTGGTAAATTATTATTATATTCATCATACTAACTACACAACACTTCAAATTTGTAAATCTTGCATTCTTATCTATGAATTTTTAATCTTCCCCACAGTTACAAGAACCCTCACACCCTGAATTAAATTAATTACAAATTAAAACACACTATATAACTGAATTTAAATAAAGGATCGGAATAATCAACAATCGATTCACGCAATCTATAGCCCAAGCATATGTTAGTTAGAACATATCTTATTAAATGTTAAAGAAGTAAACAAATAAAGAACCTTTATATAATTGCAAAATCTTGTCATTTGGAGTATGATTTAATGAGTTGGGAATAAAAAGTAACTGAATAAGTATAGAATAATTGGTTAACATAAACAGTGAAATAACCTATAAGTTTCGTTGAGCCGATACTACAGCGCTTATAGCGGAATTATCTGACACCAAAGAGAGAGCGTAAAAATACAAAATTAGATATAATTCTCTTCAAGGTATAATAGGGTTGAACGAAATTACAGAATAACGCATTAATTATTTAAGTTTCAGGTACACTAACACTAATATTTTTTAGAGAGCTAAGTTAATATTAATTAATTACATCAATATATCCCACAACTCCAAATATCTCAGATATTTAAATAATTAAGTAAATTAAACGACCTGAGAGAGTAAAGGCAGGGGACATACCCGCTCATAGCAACGAATAGGCTTACATTGCGTGACACATTATAAGACGCAAGTCGTCGTCTTATAACAAATTGACGAACCCAACAGTGGGGCTTAAACCGTACGTACCCGATATATAACAAATTGACGTTCATAACGTGGGACCTAATTAGGTGACACGAGAGATATAACAAATTGGCGCTCAACCAGTGTAGGGCTTAAGTTAAGTAAATATAACTATATTAATATTACTTAATAAGAGCAGGCAACTGTGGGAGAATAAACATGCATACCAGAGGTAGATCAAGGATTAGGGCAGGAGAAACGGAGAAGGAAATAGATGAACAAGAACAGGAAATAGAACTAATAACAGATAGTGAAATGGAACAGTGGACAGACGAAACAACGGAAACTGAAATAATTGCGGACAAGGAAAAGGAAGCAATTGAAGAAGAGGCCCAAGGGGACCAAATAGATAAAGCGGAAGCCAGAGAAGGACTAAATTGGGAAAAATTAATGGAGTTAATGAGTAATATTAAGGAAGATAGCAGACTCACTAAGGAGAATTTGAGGAAAATAAATGAGGAAATTAAGGAGAATAAGGAAAGCAATAAGGAAAACTCAAAGAGACTGGAGGAAAAATACGATAAAACCCATGAGGAAATTAAAGAAACCTCAAAACAAATGAACGAAAGGTTAAACCAAATTCACGAAAGGTTAGATAGGAATGATGAGGGTGTAAAACAAATGAAGGAAGACATCATACGAATGAACAAAGAAAATTTAAGGCGAATGGATGAAAGAATTGAGAAAATGAACGAAGCAGGTTTAAAGCGGATCGAGGATAAGAAGGAGCAGTTCAATAATGAGATAAGGAAAACTTTCGAAGGGAAGTTTGAAAATGATGACACACTTAACCCAGAAGCGGATAAATATAAGGAGGAGACAAATAAAGAAATGTAGAGGTGTTTAAAGAATATGTCTAAAACACTAGACAGCACTTCCGAAGGTATTATAATAAATCTGACCATAGAAGAGAATATCCAGAAAATAAGGAAAATATGGAGAAGGAAAATAGTCAATACCAAAGAAGAAATGGAGATGAGGAAAGGTGGATTAATTAGTGCGTTTAACATCCCAATCAATGAACGAAGGGAGTTATGTAAATGTATGAAATATAGAGGAAACTTCATGAAAATGACCAAAATAAACCACCATGGGATAATTACAAAAACCTTAAATAAATTTAAATGTCATTTAAATAAATCAACAATCAAAAAGTATGTGACCAAATCAATTATATCGTTAATACGGAAGATACCCGTAAAACATTTGGTAAATAGTACAGATATACAAGGGAACGGAAAGATAGAGTATACAAGTGATTATGTTAGAGTAGAGGAAATAGGATACCTGATAATTAAAAAGGAGCTGAAAATGACTGAACACCCTGACTTAAATGAAGACTGCATCAGCCGAGTTACAGTACTGGCTTTGTATCATGCACAAGAGATATGTAAAAAATGTAGAAATTGGTATTAACACTGCAGTCATCCGGACAACGGGTGCAGTCGAATTAATGGACCATGGTTAGAAAAAGAAACAGTCAACCAGAAAAATGGGACTGATGTTATGAAAACTGACCAGGCAACCAATTGACAAGATACGGAAATATTATTTAATGAATAAATTCTAAAATATAATAAGAACAACTTATTACCAGTCTTGAAGAGAAAATACTTGGAATTTAAAAAGAATTTGAGTTGAATACTACCACTAAATTCTAAAATACAATAAGAACCACTTATTATCGATTTTGAAGAAAAAACACTTGTAAATAAAAGAGAATTATTATTAAATGTTTATAAAGAAATAGTGTGAATAATGAATAACAAACCCCAAGATTACAGAAGAAAGCGAGAATTATTATTAAATGTTTATAAAGAAATAGTGTGAACAATGAATAATGAAATCCCAAGATTACAGAAGAAAGCGAGAATTATTATTAAATGTTTATAAAGAAATAGCGTGAACAATGAATAATGAAATCCCAAGATTACAGAAGAAAGCGAGAACTATTACTAAACGTCTACAAGGAAATAATGTGAATGATAAATAATGAAACCCCAAGATAAAAGTTTTTACCTCAAATCTACCTATGCAAAATAAAGAAAGAGAAAAATCATATGACCTAAAATACATACCACATTGCCAAATGAAGGAAACAACTTCAGTAAACGATTGAATGTAACCAATGTAATGTTAAAGAAGACAAGAAAGAAAGAGTATTTATGAACATAATTCATTGAAAAATAAACAGCCAAAATAATGAAATACGATAAGAAGAAGAATAGTTGGGCTAAGGAATGTATTTAATCAGAAATACAGTTATAATGATCATCACACAACAACTATTTAGAAAATATTGAGGTCAGAGAAAAAACAAATGAAGAAGATACTTAGCATTACAATCACAACAAAAATGATAACTGTCAAATTTAATATCAAAGAATGTTTAAGGAACTAAAATGGAATCACAAAATATGAAGGATAGTAATGAAGAAATATAAAAGCAACAAAGAAAAAAAATTTTTTCCCAAATATTTATTATTAAATAATTAAAGAGATTATTAGGAGATTATTATATTTTATAGCTGACTGTAGATGAATTCCAGCAGCACTATATTAAGATGTGGTGTGGGCAGCAGAGTATGAAGCCAAACAGTGCCTCTCTGAACTGTACCAACGCATGTATTAGGGATTGTTAGGGAAATTAAATATTTAAGGAATATTAGAATAGTTGCAAGAATGACTTCAGTTTCCAAAAGAGTAGGACGAAGAAAACAGAAAGAAATGAGTTGACAGAAGAATAATTGAGAAATACAGTGATTATAGTAATTATAAGTAGAAGAGATGTGAAACTAATGTATCATTGAATATTGTAGCCAACTATCAACAAATAATGTTTACAGAAATTAAAAATGATCAAGAAGGTTAATTGAATTGATGAAATGTTATTAAATAAAAAAAGTATTAATACTAGTCTAATGAAGTTACAATGAGAATCCCATCATCAACCATTAACAATGAAATGAAGAAAAGGCATGTGAAAAAGACAAGTTTATTTGACCTAAACTTCATTCAGGTAAACTAAACTTTTTTAGGAGGGGGAGCATATGTAACGCAACAGAAATGCTAGCATCCGTGTTACATAAAAACAAGGTTAACAGAATAATAAACAAGTCAATATCTAACCCCATGATAGAACAAAGATCTAATAATTACATTTATAATTATAGATAAAGGCAAATAAGGATGCAAGGTAGTATTAACAAGAATAAACGAACCTGTAAGTTAGATAATAGTTGGTGATATATGTTCAGTGCAGAGCAAACAAAAAATGAAACAATAATTTACTTTATAGTAATAGCAAATAAGAATTTTGAGTTAAGAGATATTATTTTGTGACAACAAATATTATGATAAAGTTTATGTTATGTTATACCAAATATGTGTTGAGTTAATGAAAGATAATGAAACAAGATGTATTATTCAATGACTGTTGTAGAATGAAGTGTGAAGCAGCTAATTAACGTTAATAGATTTGAATTTTCTTATATGTGATCCATAGGTCAAGATAAAATTATTATTAGGTATAGAAAAATAATTGTTTATGTAAATGTTAATAGTTAAGATTTGATTATATGTATGAATTTATGTAAAAGGGGCTATAGATGTTTACCAGTTATAAACACAGGTAGATCCGTTTACAATAAAAGGCCTAACAGCCAAAACCACTATATAACCACTCATAACATAAAGGTTAGGTACATCAATTAATAATAATTAATGAATACGATTTGAAGAGCTAGAAAAAAACATTAAATTAATAATGATATATAATAAAATTTATACAAATTATGATAATGCCATAATGCCATGACATCGATTAATAACGTTTAATATCGAAAAGGTATTAAATATAAAAAAGAAAAAAAAAGGCCTATATAAAAAAACCAGCAGAATATGTGTAGAAAATAATAAACCAACTATCTGTAAAGTTACATTCCGATAGGACAGCAAATTGATAAGGAATAGACAAAAAATATATGAAATAAACACTATATTCAAAACATGTGGAAGGAAGAAAAATCATGTGTTGCTAGGGACGACAGAAAAAGAGGAAGTTGTTGATTTGACAAGAATTGCTTTGATGATCTGGATGTGATGAGATTAATAAAAAACCAAGAAATATCTATTTAAATGGAATATACTAAATTAGTAAATACTATTATAAAATACAAAATACTAATGATAATATTTATGACTCTTGCCAGTGTAAATTAACCAAACAAGACAATAGTATGAAATCGCAATAGGAAATAAATAACTGGATTCTACAAGGAAGGACTTGAACTGTCCCATATCCGAAAGGAATTGACGATACATTAAAACAAATAGAAAGAGTCAAAAGTATCACAAATAATAATATACACTACACCAGAATTTATAACCTTTCAAATACACGGAACAACACTAATTGCTTCAACCGAGAGAAGAACGAATTTGGATCCTGGAGTTGCAGAAGAAGCATCAATCGGGCTGTAAATCAATCCAGGGAGCTGTATTTCCGAAGTGGACAGGACAAGAATTCCATTTTATTAAACCGAAGAAAGAATATTGTACGGCATAATTGTCCAGAACAGTAAATTTATCAATCAACCGCCTACACGATTTGCTTCGTTCTAGTCTGGTAAATTATTATTATATTCATCATACTAACTACACAACACTTCAAATTTGTAAATCTTGCAATCTTATCTATGTATTTTTAATCTTCCCCACAGTTACAAGAACCTTCACACCCTGAATTAAATTAATTACAAATTAAAACACACTATATAACTTAATTTAAATAAAGGATCGGAATAATCAACAATCGATTCACGCAATCTATAGCCCAAGCATATGTTAGTTAGAGCATATCTTATTCAATGTTAAAGAAGTAAACAAATAAAGAACCTTTATATAATTGCAAAATCTTGTCATTTGGAGTATGATTTAATGAGTTGGGAATAAAAAGTAACTGAATAAGTATAGAATAATTGGTTAACATAAACAGTGAAATAACCTATAAGTTTCGTTGAGCTGATACTACAGCGCTTATAGCGGAATTATCTGACACCAAAGAGAGAGCGTAAAAATACAAAATTAGATATAATTCTCTTCAAGGTATAATAGGGTTGAACGAAATTACAGAATAACGCATTAATTATTTAAGTTTCAGGTACACTAACACTGATATTTTTTAGAGAGCTAAGTTAATATTAATTAATTACATCAATATATCCCACAACTCCAAATATCTCAGATATTTAAATAATTAAGTAAATTAAACGACCTGAGAGAGTAAAGGCAGGGGACATACCCGCTCATAGCAACGAATAGGCTTACATTGCGTGACACATTATAAGACGCAAGTCGTCGTCTTATAACAAATTGACGAACCCAACAGTGGGGCTTAAACCGTACGTACCCGATATATAACAATATATATATATATATATATATATTGTAACGACACAAGGAGGCTCGTTACCTTTAATATTGTACCTTGCTTATGTCTTGGATGTTTAATGTGTATACTTTGTTAATATTTGGGTAAGGATGAGTATCTGTTCAGGGGAATGTTTGATGAGCGCCAATTTGTAATCACCGGTTGCAAATATAATTTATTTGTAAAATATCAATTATAAATTTTTATAAAAAAAAATATTATATGGTTTCTTTATCAGCGGTAATTAAATCTCTTTTAATCTTTTCTTTCAGCGGTGAATGTGATAACTAATGCTCATCAAAACAGATTTGAATAATCTGCCATGACCTTCAAATGAGGAGTGTTGCCTACTTAATCTAATTACAGAAGTCAATTCACCGTACCAGATATCTTGTTTAGTATATCATACCTATTTTGTATTCATGAAATAAAGAAACGAATGTAGGTAGTTCCCTACCTATATTTTGGATGGACTCAGACCAATACTTTATTTTTAAAATTTGTTTAAATTCAATATAATTGGTAATTTTGTTTCTTACTGCTTTCCACCAGTTATCATTAATACTTTTAAAACTATCATCGAGAAGATTCTTTATTATTGGCCACCGATTTTCTTTGGTTCTATTCAAACCTTCTTCTAGCCTTTCCAAAAATTCTAGAGGGTTCTGACGATAGTCTTTAAAATTTATAACTTCTTTATTTTCTCCGATTAGTGTAGGTACATAGTTTATTGGTCTGTGTTTTAGTATCTCTATTCTTCCTTAAGATTTATGATATCCTTTTGTTGAATTTCTTCTATTTTCTCCCTGTTGTTGGTAACTTGATTTTGTACCTGTATTATCTTGGTTTCTGCCTGATTGGATTGTTCCCCTACCTTATTTTGTAGTATCTCTAATTGCTCCCGAGTATCTTTGTGAAGTATAACAATACTAGTTTTACTGTTATCTTCCACTTCAATTATATTGTTTATCAACTCTTCGCGCAATTGACTTAACTTTTCCTCGGTTTTCTCAACCTTCTGGTTAGTTTCTGTAATTCTATTCCTTATTTCATCTTTATACTCTTCTAACTGCTGTTTTAATTCCTCTTTATTTTTCTCACTCTCTTCCTTCAACAGTTCTTTTAATTCTTCATTACTTTGTCTAATATCCTCCTTCAACTGTTGTTGTAATGTTTCATTATTGCTTTCAAATTTTGTATTTAATTCCTCCTTATCTTCCCTCATTTGTTTCTTTAATTCCGCATTATTTTGTTTTAATAAGGTTTCATTATCTACTCTCATTTGTTTCAACTCTTCTTGGTTACTATCCATTTTCCTGTTAAGTGTTTCGATATTCTTTTCATTATCCTCCTTCATTTGTTTCAATGTTTCACTGTCTTCCTTCCTTCGTTCTTCCATTTGTTTAAATAATGTTTCATTGTCTTTTCTGTCTTCTTTACTCTGATTTTTCAACGCTTCCTGTAGCATTTCCATTAGGTTATTCATGTTGATACCTTCGGTTGTTTTGTTCGGTTCTATTTTGTCCCCTTGAGCATCCCTTACTACTACTTCCACTTCTTCCGTCGCTGTTATTGGGGTCTCTCTTACCATTACTTCTACTTCTTCAACTGTTGTTGCTTCCTTGTCTTCTATATTTAATTCTATTTCTTCTTCTTCCATACGTTTCCTTGACGTTGCTCTTCTCCTTGACATCTCCGTTGTTTAACCGTTGCTGCCACTAGAGTAGTAATCACTGTAAAACTCACAATAAGAATACAAAGTTATTCTATCTCTAGCCTCACTAGTTGGGCTCCAATTCTGTAACGACACAAGGAGGCTCGTTACCTTTAATATTGTACCTTGCTTATATGGATGTTTAATGTGTATACTTTGTTAATATTTGGGTAAGGATGAGTATCTGTTCAGGGGAATGTTTGATGAGCACCAATTTGCAATCACCGGTTGCAAATATAATTTATTTGTAAAATATCAATTATAAATTTTTATAAAAAAAAATATTATATGGTTTCTTTATCAGCGGTAATTAAATCTCTTTTAATCTTTTTTTTCAGCGATGAATGTGATAACTAATGCTCATCGAAACAGATTTGAATAATCTGCCATGACCTTCAAATGAGGAGTGTTGCCTACTTAATCTAATTACTGAAGTCAATTCACCGTACCAGATATCTTGTTTAGTATATCATACCCATTTTGTATTCATGAAATAGAGAAACGAATAAACCTTTTAGGCTATCTGTATTTATTAAACTCAAATCCTTTATTTATTCTTTAACTTGTTTTAAAAGTCAAATATAATTCTTAACA
This sequence comes from Magicicada septendecula, assembly GCA_034769895.1. Lineage (NCBI taxonomy): Eukaryota > Metazoa > Arthropoda > Insecta > Hemiptera > Cicadidae > Magicicada > Magicicada septendecula. The sequence goes on from CM068369.1 coordinate 384,766,189, forward strand.
AAGTTTGGCCAGCTGTATTTTAAATATGCTCAGAGTGGCAGCAGTAGCAATAGTAACTCTTATACCTCAGGGCATAAACATTTTCATATTTTATATTTAATGAATAAAATACAAATATAATGTGTTAAGTTAGGTCCTTTTGACTACGATATATACAACAGTTATTAGAAGAAAAGTACCAAAATACATGGAGTTATAAATAGTTAAATGTACTTAACAGGATTGTATAAATAGTTTAACAAAGTTCAGTGTTTAGGTTATGTTTAGTAAAATGTTTTTTAAACTTAATTCACTTTAGATTATAGTAACACTATACATCAATGGTTTTTTATACTGATGTTAATACTATTCATTAATATTGTTCTCAGTGAAAGTTCCAAATGGTTTTTATTAAAAGTGTAATCAGTGTCTTTGAAACCTATAGTCTAGGCTTAACAGGGAATGGTTCAGTTTAATTTTATATCAAAAAATACTTCTCTTCCTGTGTCAGTTGATTGAATTTCTTCAGAGATTCACTGGTTTACTTCTTTATAATCATGTAGCACTTCCTTCTTCTATTCAGTCTAGTTGAGGATGATTATTTAATTGTTTTATTTAGATGCACTGATATAAAATGTCTCATAATTTAATTTTGTCACTAACTGGTGTTTAATTCAACCTTTCTCCTTGAGATCCAATAATACAAATCTTATTTCATTTATTATAACATATTAGTTGCTAAGGCCTATATCAGCTATTTTATTGGTTTCCAATGTAACATTTTTATGTCACCCTGGTGATATAATAATAACATAAACAAACTCTTACTATTTTATTTCTTTAAAATGATATACCTTTTTTATAAGAGCTCTGATCTTCACTTTATTTGTTTCTTTGATCTTCTGATGAAATCAGAACTGATCATTTTGACACCACTTTTGACTATCTTCTGTTCTGTATTTCTTGAGTTATTAATTTACACATTTTATTCTGTTTGTTCCAAACTTATTTATTATTATTTCTTTTTGGTACTTTTCACTTTCTTAAATTTATTTGACACATTTAGTAATCCTTTAACATAACCTGACATTGTTTCATTATTATTTTAATAGAAATTCTTATTCATATAACTTAACTGTCTAAGCTCAATATGTCTAGTTTTACAAAAATGTATTACTGTTATTTTGGTACTTTCTTGTTAAGATAAAAATTAGTGTTATTAACACTATCATATATAATATTAATTAATGTGACCCAAACTAATTACTAATAACTCTTAGTAATATATTGTAATTCCCCTTAACTGACTGTATTTATAAATTTACAGTTTGTATAAATAAAACAAAATTCCATAAGTAAGTTCCTTAACACTGTCCTACTTACTTATCATTATTGACATTATTTTAACTATGATAAACATAATTATCACAGTCTTCGTTAACATACATTAAACAATTAAAATAAACCATATTCAATTAAGTCGTTCATTACTGATTTCTTAAAAATCTTATGTTTCTTGGTACTTTTTAGTTAAGATAATTAAAATATATTTACGTTAAAATGGCATGGCAAAAATGTCATGTAACATAATACCCCCCCCCCCCCCCAGAAAACGGGTTATTTCAGTAATAAACAGATTACTCAATTTTAAACATTTTTGTTTGTTAACGGTCCAAGTCACGTGTTTTAATTTCTTATTTTCTTACCTTCGTTAGGTCCGTCTAGTGACTTTTATCTTTAGAATAAAATTAGTGTGACGCGTTTCAGGTCATCTGACCCATCCTCAGACACTTGCTCGAAAAGAGGTCGTCATATATTAAAATCCAATTAAAATAAAAACACACATATGTAAATTCATTGTCAATAATTAAGTGTTAAAAAACATGAATAACATTGTTGTCGTGGTGCACCACGCGATTACCGATCGATACTGACTAGTGTAACTTTTCAACGTTTTGTTTTTGCGAGCGCTAGTATTGCTGTATCATATAGCGGGTTGCTTTTGAAATTCAATTTATCATTCAATATGTTGTTCTTATATACAGGGTTGTTATGACCGCTGTATATTTCAAATTCTTCAATTGCATTCATCCTGAGTCCTTTGTCACAAAAATGTAGGGGTATGAAGTTTGTGTCAAAACGTCTATATGAGTGATTATTATCTATCAAATGTCGAGCATAATTGGATTTAATGTTATCTAGGGAGCCGATATTTTTACTAATTGATTTGTGAGAGGTATGTTCTTTAAAGCTTTTTATAAATGGGCGCCCCGTTTGACCCACATAGTAACAATCACAATCGTCACATGTTAATTTATATATACCTGTTCTTGTCTTAGTGGGGACATGAAGTTTATGTCGTATTAGATTTGATATTTGATTGCAGGTCTTGAAAACTATATTATATCCTATTTTATGAAAAGTAGGAGTTAGTATTTTTGGCATTATTATATAATAATAACGTCCCTACAAATTCATACACAATATCTTTATACAAAACAATCAATAGATGTACGAGCTTATTGGATGAACCCACAAGACGTCAATTAAAGCCCATAAATGCAAGAGCACCCATGCTGACTGGTCAACCTAAGCTACATAAAACGGATACTCCGATTAGACCGCTGGTAAATTTACCACAGCGCCAGGATATAAGACAGCAAAAAAGCTAGCGACAATAATTAAAGAGAACATCGTTTTAAATAATAATCTAACTATTATAAACAACTTGGATTTCATAAACAAGATACGCGATATTAAAATTTCACCTAATTATAAATTAGCTTCCTTGGACATTGTTAGTTTATATACAAACATACCAGTGAAACAAACTATAGACATTTTAAACAACAATTTACTAACTACTAAAAGACTGGAACACAAAAGATACAAGAACTAATACTCTTATTGAAGACTATTTTACAACAGAATTACTTCACATTCGACGACGGTTATTATTTCCAAAGAAACCGTCTCGTCATGGGGTCACCGCTATCCGGCATATTAGCAGATATATATTTAAATTATTACGAAAAAATTTCTTTTTCAATAATAACACATTTGCAAATAATATCATTTATTACGGCCGATACGTCGACGACACATTTTTAATATTTAATGGTTCTCTGCGCCAATTGAACAACTTGAATGTTTTAAATGCAATAAATAACAATATCCAATTTACAATGGAAACCGAGACCGAAAATGAAATTTGCTTTCTGGACTTAACAGTCATCAAAAATAGAGATAACCTGAAATTTAAAATATATCGTAAACCTACTACTACTGACGTAACCATCCACGGTGAGTCACATCACCCATATCCACAAAAATTAGCTGCTTACAATAGTCTTGTATACAGATTACTATCCGTTCCTCTTGAAAAAGATGATTATAACACTGAGCTAGATATAATTAAACACATAGCCACGAAAAATGGATATGATCATCATATTATAGATAATATTGTCAAGAAACAAAAAACCAGATTATCGAGACAAACACATAGTATGCAACCAACAACCAAATATGTTTCTACCAAATTCACAGAAATAATGCCAAAAATACTAACTCCTACTTTTCATAAAATACGATATAATATAGTTTTCAAGACCTGCAATCAAATATCAAATCTAATACGACATAAACTTCATGTCCCCACTAAGACAAGAACAGGTATATATAAATTAACATGTGACGATTGTGATTGTTACTATGTAGGTCAAACGGGGCGCCCATTTATAAAAAGATTTAAAGAACATACCCCTCACAAATCAATTAGTAAAAATATCGGCTCCCTAGATAATATTAAATCCAATTATGCTCGACATTTGATAGATAATAATCACTCATATAGAAGTTTTGACACAAACTTCATACCCTTAAATTTTTGTGACAAAGGACTCAGGATGAATGCAATTGAAGAATTTGAAATATACAGCGGTCATAACAACCCTGTATATAAGAACAACATATTGAATGATAAATTGAATTTCAAAAGCAACCCGCTATATGATACAGCAATACTAGCGCTCGCAAAAACAAAACGTTGAAAAGTTACACTAGTCAGTATCGATCGGTAATCGCGTGGTGCACCACGACAACAGTGTTATTCATGTTTTTGAACATTTAATTATTGACAATGAATTTACATATGTGTGTTTTTATTTTAATTGAATTTTAATATATGACGACCTCTTTTCGAGCAAGTGTCTGAGGATGGGTCAGATGACCTGAAACGCGTCACACTAATTTTATTCTAAAGATAAAAGTCACAAGATGGACCTAACGAAGGTAAGAAAATAAGAAAACAGATTACTCAAATAAGCTGATTTATTTCATAAGCACTTCTCTGAATAATGTTTTCTTGTTTTCTTTAATCATCTTTGCTATTGCTTTCGTAGAACTTGTAAAATGCCTGCTTTTTAATAAAACCTTTTCTATCACATTGTATCTTAAATATTATTTTCCTTCTCTTCTTCATTATGGTTTCAGGTATTGGGTTATTGATGAGTTTTCGTAAGGTGTGTTATTATATAATCATTTACTAACAACTTCTTTTTCTTCTCGGGCGAATCTACAAAATATATTATTTTTTCTTCATTTCCTTTAAATAAGTGGTTACCAACTGATTTCTTCTTTTCTCTGGGATTTCTCTTGTTCCTGTGGATTCCTTTATTGGGTTTATCAATTCCTCCCTAACTTTAAATGGCACGGTGAATGCATATCGGCTGTGAGTGGCACTATTCTAACCTAATCCTCACCAGACCATTCACCTAGTGGATGGTACAGTGCTCGTTGGCCCCTGCCCATAATAATAACTTTTGAGTGGCGCCTTAGCTCTCTACACTCTAATAAAATAATAGTAACTCTTGCGTTACTTTAAATATCCCCTCAGAATCATATTGCCTTCTTACCTCTTCTCATTATTATAAAATGCATCCCAGCAGTTCCCCTTACTTTCATGTAACTTCTTTTCAGTTTTGGTAATATCCTTTGTATATTTTTTCTCTTCTATTTAATTTCATTTCGTCGTTAATTAATTCATTTACCATTATGTTCTTCATCTTCGGTTTCAATACCCCTTTTCAGCAGTTACAACTATAGTTATTGTTACTCTATTTATCTATAAACATCAATTCTTTTTTTTTTCTTCTGCAAGTTCATTACTTATTTTATTTGTTTTAAGTACTTCTTTTTTCATTATTATCACCTTATTATCGTTATTAACTGTTATCTTCTTTTCTTAATTAATTCAAAATAATTCTTCTGAAGTATCCTGTAAGATGATCTTACTTATTTTAGAATTTTGGGTTGTTCTTAATAGATTCAAAATAATTTCTCTGAAGTATCCTGTAAGATGTTCTTACTTATTTTAGAATTTTGGGTTTTTTTTATTCATTTATATTTTCTTTAATTTTCATTTGTCATTACATTCATCATTAGTTTTCCTTCTCATTTCTTCAATAGTTTGCCTAGTCGGTAATCGTACAATCAGTCCCTTTTCTCTATAGTTTGTGTTAAATCCGTTTAACCATTTTCGGTATCATCCACAATACGGATTGCCCCACTATTACGTTTTCCCGTGGATTTGTCTGTTGAACTCGTCTACAAATCTTGCTATGGGATTGCCCCATTGTGTATCACTCCCATACATTTCAATGTTGTCATAGGTATATCTTCTTTCATCTTTATTACTGGGACCAGGAACATGTCCTTGGTTTTCCCGATGGTTAACTCGTTTGTCCATCTTTCTTTGTCGCTGTTCATCGTGTCTCCTCGAATCAATCTCCTCCGCCATTATATAGTTTACTTGGGTTTGATTGGTTACCTGATTGTTATTTGGTGGATTTCCAGAGGGTATGTCTCTACTTTTGGACCTCCGATATTCTTCACCGTTATCGTTCCATTGTCGTCTGTTGTCGTTGTTTCTCCCATCTCATCTATCATAATTTTGTTCCTGATTAAAGTCCTGACGTCTTCCTTGAAATCGCCTGTTATTCGGATTTCTATTATATCCATCCGTCCGTACGTGGTTTATTGGCTGTCAATTGTCGTGTGGTTGTTCCTTGTTCCTATCATTCCAATCCTCAGTTCTTCTTCGACTCCTGTAATAATAATTTTCCCTCTCAAAACCTTCTAAGAGAGCCTCCATCTCTCCAATAGGTTTTATCTGTCCACACCGACGAGCCCGTACAATGTCTTCTCCAAAATGATATAACAATTTGGCTATGAGACACTCTTCAGGGATTTTTGGTTGTAAATGTCGGGCCACCCAGACTTCACCCAAAAAATAAGCAGTCATTGTCTGTCCTCTTCCAGCATCATATCTGCCAGTGCTCAAATTGTCCCTACCTATATTTTGGATGGACTCAGACCAATACTTTATTTTTAAAATTTGTTTAAATTCAATATAATTGGTAATTTTGTTTCTTACTGCTTTCCACCAGTTATCATTAATACTTTTAAAACTATCATCGAGAAGATTCTTTATTATTGGCCACCGATTTTCTTTGGTTCTATTCAAACCTTCTTCTAGCCTTTCCAAAAATTCTAGAGGGTTCTGACGATAGTCTTTAAAATTTATAACTTCTTTATTTTCTCCGATTAGTGTAGGTACATAGTTTATTGGTCTGTGTTTTAGTATCTCTATTCTTCCTTAAGATTTATGATATCCTTTTGTTGAATTTCTTCTATTTTCTCCCTGTTGTTGGTAACTTGATTTTGTACCTGTATTATCTTGGTTTCTGCCTGATTGGATTGTTCCCCTACCTTATTTTGTAGTATCTCTAATTGCTCCCGAGTATCTTTGTGAAGTATAACAATACTAGTTTTACTGTTATCTTCCACTTCAATTATATTGTTTATCAACTCTTCGCGCAATTGACTTAACTTTTCCTCGGTTTTCTCAACCTTCTGGTTAGTTTCTGTAATTCTATTCCTTATTTCATCTTTATACTCTTCTAACTGCTGTTTTAATTCCTCTTTATTTTTCTCACTCTCTTCCTTCAACAGTTCTTTTAATTCTTCATTACTTTGTCTAATATCCTCCTTCAACTGTTGTTGTAATGTTTCATTATTGCTTTCAAATTTTGTATTTAATTCCTCCTTATCTTCCCTCATTTGTTTCTTTAATTCCGCATTATTTTGTTTTAATAAGGTTTCATTATCTACTCTCATTTGTTTCAACTCTTCTTGGTTACTATCCATTTTCCTGTTAAGTGTTTCGATATTCTTTTCATTATCCTCCTTCATTTGTTTCAATGTTTCACTGTCTTCCTTCCTTCGTTCTTCCATTTGTTTAAATAATGTTTCATTGTCTTTTCTGTCTTCTTTACTCTGATTTTTCAACGCTTCCTGTAGCATTTCCATTAGGTTATTCATGTTGATACCTTCGGTTGTTTTGTTCGGTTCTATTTTGTCCCCTTGAGCATCCCTTACTACTACTTCCACTTCTTCCGTCGCTGTTATTGGGGTCTCTCTTACCATTACTTCTACTTCTTCAACTGTTGTTGCTTCCTTGTCTTCTATATTTAATTCTATTTCTTCTTCTTCCATACGTTTCCTTGACGTTGCTCTTCTCCTTGACATCTCCGTTGTTTAACCGTTGCTGCCACTAGAGTAGTAATCACTGTAAAACTCACAATAAGAATACAAAGTTATTCTATCTCTAGCCTCACTAGTTGGGCTCCAATTCTGTAACGACACAAGGAGGCTCGTTACCTTTAATATTGTACCTTGCTTATATGGATGTTTAATGTGTATACTTTGTTAATATTTGGGTAAGGATGAGTATCTGTTCAGGGGAATGTTTGATGAGCACCAATTTGCAATCACCGGTTGCAAATATAATTTATTTGTAAAATATCAATTATAAATTTTTATAAAAAAATATATTATATGGTTTCTTTATCAGCGGTAATTAAATCTCTTTTAATCTTTTTTTTCAGCGATGAATGTGATAACTAATGCTCATCGAAACAGATTTGAATAATCTGCCATGACCTTCAAATGAGGAGTGTTGCCTACTTAATCTAATTACTGAAGTCAATTCACCGTACCAGATATCTTGTTTAGTATATCATACCCATTTTGTATTCATGAAATAGAGAAACGAATAAACCTTTTAGGCTATCTGTATTTATTAAACTCAAATCCTTTATTTATTCTTTAACTTGTTTTAAAAGTCAAATATAATTCTTAACAAAGTTTGGCCAGCTGTATTTTAAATATGCTCAGAGTGGCAGCAATAGCAATAGTAACTCTTATACCTCAGGGCATAAACATTTTCATATTTTATATTTAATGAATAAAATACAAATATAATGTGTTAAGTTAGGTCCTTTTGACTACGATATAAACAACAGTTATTAGAAGAAAAGTACCAAAATACATGGAGTTATAAATAGTTACAATGTACCTTAACAGGATTGTATAAATAGTTTAACAAAGTTCAGTGTTTAGGTTATGTTTAGTAAAATGTTTTTTAAACTTAATTCACTTTAGATTATAGTAACACTATACATCAATGGTTTTTTATACTGATGTTAATACTATTCATTAATATTGTTCTCAGTGAAAGTTCCAAATGGTTTTTATTAAAAGTGTAATCAGTGTCTTTGAAACCTATAGTCTAGGCTTAACAGGGAATGGTTCAGTTTAATTTTATATCAAAAAATACTTCTCTTCCTGTGTCAGTTGATTGAATTTCTTCAGAGATTCACTGGTTTACTTCTTTATAATCATGTAGCACTTCCTTCTTCTATTCAGTCTAGTTGAGGATGATTATTTAATTGTTTTATTTAGATGCACTGATATAAAATGTCTCATAATTTAATTTTGTCACTAACTGGTGTTTAATTCAACCTTTCTCCTTGAGATCCAATAATACAAATCTTATTTCATTTATTATAACATATTAGTTGCTAAGGCCTATATCAGCTATTTTATTGGTTTCCAATGTAACATTTTTATGTCACCCTGGTGATATAATAATAACATAAACAAACTCTTACTATTTTATTTCTTTAAAATGATATACCTTTTTTATAAGAGCTCTGATCTTCACTGTATTTGTTTCTTTGATCTTCTGATGAAATCAGAACTGATCATTTTGACACCACTTTTGACTATCTTCTGTTCTTTATTTCTTGAGTTATTAATTTACACTTTTTATTCTGTTTGTTCCAAACTTATTTATTATTATTTCTTTTTGGTACTTTTCACTTTCTTAAATTTATTTGACACATTTAGTAATCCTTTAACATAACCTGACATTGTTTCATTATTATTTTAATAGAAATTCTTATTCATATAACTTAACTGTCTAAGCTCAATATGTCTAGTTTTACAAAAATCTATTACTGTTATTTTGGTACTTTCTTGTTAAGATAAAAATTAGTGTTATTAACACTATCATATATAATATTAATTAATGTGACCCAAACTAATTACTAATAACTCTTAGTAATATATTGTAATTCCCCTTAACTGACTGTATTTATAAATTTACAGTTTGTATAAATAAAACAAAATTCCATAAGTAAGTTCCTTAACACTGTCCTACTTACTTATCATTATTGACATTATTTTAACTATGATAAACATAATTATTACAGTCTTCGTTAACATACATTAAACAATTAAAATAAACCATATTCAATTAAGTCTTTCATTACTGATTTCTTAAAAATCTTGTTTCTTGGTACTTTTTAGTTAAGATAATTAAAATATATTTACGTTAAAATGGCATGGCAAAAATGTCATGTAACATAATACCCCCCCCCCCAGAAAACGGGTTATTTTAGTAATAAATAGATTACTCAATTTTAAACATTTTTGTTTGTTAACGGTCCAAGTCACGTGTTTTAATTTCTTATTTTCTTACCTTCGTTAGGTCCGTCTTGTGACTTTTATCTTTAGAATAAAATTAGTGTGACGCGTTTCAGGTCATCTGACCCATCCTCAGACACTTGCTCGAAAAGAGGTCGTCATATATTAAAATTCAATTAAAATAAAAACACACATATATAAATTCATTGTCAATAATTAAATGTTCAAAAACATGAATAACACTGTTGTCGTGGTGCACCACGCGATTACCGATCGATACTGACTAGTGTAACTTTTCAACGTTTTGTTTTTGCGAGCGCTAGTATTGCTGTATCATATAGCGGGTTGCTTTTGAAATTCAATTTATCATTCAATATGTTGTTCTTATATAGAGAGTTGTTATGACCCCTGTATATTTCAGAAAGTCTAGAAGAGTTAAAAATTGATAATCTTGAAATAAAACAAAGTATAATCGACAGTAATGCACTGTTAACAATAAAAATTATTAATACAAATTTACGTATTGACACGATAGCAGAAAATGTCTGTGAAATAATTAATAAACAAACGGAGATAATATGCGAAGAATTCATACTATTTGAAAATACGTGTGTAATTACTAACGATAAAAATATAAAAGTAATTAACATTAAGGAAGAGAAGCAAATTAAGGTTAATAAAATAAAACGTACCTTATTAATAGCGATATTCCAAGTGTGAAACACACACACACAATAGTAAGTCACACAAGATGACACATATGAAACACTTAAGACACCACACTTACTATGATAAATATCACTGTACGCCTAACAGGAAACGTAATAAATTATATAGACGAAACACTACACAAAATTGTGGTAAATATAACTGTAGGTATAAAAACTACAAAGATTATTATAGGCGATGCACGAGAGATAAACTCATACGAACTAGTAAAAAATGCGTTCGTCAAAAGCAGCTACGCGGAGAGAATGAGAGAATTATGGAATGCGACCGTTACAAGAGAAAGAGAGGGAGGATAAAGTTTTCACCCTATAAACAAATGGATCGCACGATAAAGGCAGCAACAATTCAACGCAGCGACGAACAGGTGGCTTATACGATCAAAACAAACGTTCACACGGTAAGCACGCACACTAACGTCGCAGTAATACAATGGAAAATTGTCGCGAGGGTGAGCACAATAAATTTCCTGTGTACAACAACCAATTGTTATAAAAGAGGGGTGTTAGTTCTAACGACACACCGAACCGAACTCAATACCCGAAAATAAATAATTATTTTTAAATGAAAAAAAATATTACTGTTAATTATTAATAATAATATAAGAGAGTATAATTAAGAAATGTATTGTTAATGGTAAGGAATGATAATGTAGAGAAATATTTAAGAAAGTAATGGTAAAAGATGCTATTGTTGTTATTTAATATGAAGAAAGGGTTAGGAATGGAAAATAATTGCCATAATTGTTAGAATAACTGATCAAGCGAAAACTTAATGGAGATACAAGGACGCAGAAGAAAGCAAGAGTGAAAAGTCAAAAAGGGCAGAGACTACTTAGGATTAAAGACTCTGAGAAAATATATCGTTGTTTTCCAAGACAGTTCCTCTGTAACCGATCATGCGACACACTACAAAGCTAAAAGAGTATTCTGTTACGGAAGTGTATTTCAAGAAAGTAGTAGCGATCAGAAAGGTAATGTTAAAGAAATGTAATAAAAGGTAATGAATGTTAATGTATTGTATTAGATAAAGTAATGTGATGTTAAGAAAAGAGTTAAGGAAGATTAGAAGGAGGTAAAGAAGTGTTATGAGTGTCAAACGGCGAAAGGACCGAATTTACACACATACATAGAAATGCAGAGCATCCAAAAGGGAAACAAGGGAGAGCTAATTGCAGTGGATTTTCTGGGACCACTACCACGATCAAGTCGAGGTGTGAAGCACATATTGGTATGTATCGATGTGTTTTCCAAGGCAGTCTGATTGTACCCAATTATGCGACCCACAACCAAAGTTGTTCTAAAGATACTACTGCAGAAATATATTCCGTCATATGGAAAGATGAAGAAGGTACTCAGTGATCAAGGTGTACAATTCCAGAGTGAAAAATGGGAGAGGACGTTAAGGGAAAATGGAATACAACCTGTACTCACATCCATAAGACATCCTCAAGCAAACCTTGCTGAGAGAGTTAACAAAGAATTAGGTAAATATTTACAAATATACTGCCATGATCAACACAATAAATGGGCAGAATATTTACCATTTCTTGAAAAAGCCATCAACGAAAATTATTGTGAAGCAACAGGATATACTCCAATGGAATTAGAAGAAGATAAGAAGCCAAACAGATTTTGGACTAAGTATATAAACAAACCTAATAACCAAAATGTACCTGTACGAATAAGTGTAAAAATTGAATACGCAAAGCAACGGATAAGAGAAAGAGGTAACAAGAGAGTAGAAAGATTTAATCTATCTCACAAGCTACAACAATTCAACGTGGGAGAAAGTGTACTACTCAAAGCTAATCCAGTGGGAAAACGGAGTGATAATACGGCGAAGAAATTCTTCAGACTTTATAATGGACCGTATACGTTAAGACAGCGAGTAAGACAACACACTTTCATCGTATATGATGAGATACAGAAGAAAGAAATTGGTAAATTCCACGCAACGTCATTTAGGAAGTTCTACACATGAAAACAACGAGGTCAATGAAACCAGTCAGATCAGCTGTTTGTTGAAGCCACCCTACTACAAGGTCACGAGCAGTGAGCGTATAAATAGGGGAGGTAAGACATTTGTATACACTCCAATTAAGGGTGAAATGACGAATATTATTCTTTATTATTTGTTACATTTTTTTTTTACAAATGTAATAATAATAATAAAAAATTTTAATAAATAAATTTATTTAATTTTTTTTGTTACCAAGCAGAGGCATAATGCGACAGTACAAATAAGTGATGTACTGAGCATTGAATATAAAAATTTAAATATACCTAATAAACTGTAAATAATTAATAATGTATTAGAAATAAGCATGTCAGGGATTGCAAGCTTGGCTCAGACAAAAATATGAACAGGTGTTTCGACCTGAATCGACGTGCACACACACACAAATGTAACTGAAAGTGTGTACACCAGTATTTTGCTAGTGTGTGTGAACGCAGGTCTATGCAGGCGAGTTTACCACCCCAAGATGAATAATTGCATAATTACTGTTTTTCCGTAATTATTCATAAACTATAATTAAGAAGTAAAATCCAAAAACACAATACAATGTATGAAAATTTAGTAAATACTGTGTACGAAAACCACGTGAAAGTGCCACACCGTACGAGTGTAATAGTGAAATAACTGTGTACAAATCGAAAGGGTTAAGTTGCAATGTCCAAAATTACAGTGAATATGTGTTGTGAAAATAGTTATAAGATAAGTATAAGAGTATACTTACAGGACTCTGCAATTCGCAGAAATATAAGAAATAACGAAATTGACAAAGAGTGGGGGAACTGAACCCAGAAACAATTTCAGACATGTCGATTTCGTAAAACTGCTGGTGTTGACCAAGACATGGGTATAAATAGGACACACAAGCTACAGTGGTTCTCTTTCTTAAATCATCCACGGTGCAGCGAGAGCTTCTGCCCGTCCGCACAGAATATTTAAATTTTTGTAAATAATTTCATCCTTCCAGTTACATACAGTTATGTAACTGGATTGTGAAACAAACAATTTTTAAGTAGTAACAAAGTTACATAAGAAGATCAACTGACGTCCGAAACAGCACGAGGAGAAGTTCCAGAGAGCGATACGACACTGAACAGAGAGTCGACGCTGGACAAGAGGAGAAGAGAAAGTCGACGCTGGACAAGAGGAGAAGAGAAAGGCGACGCTGGACAGAGAGAGAAAGTCGACGCTGGACAAGAGAGGAAGTCGACGCTGGACAAGAGGAGAAGAGCGAGTGATGCTGAAGTTCGAGACGAGGACGATTACAGAGGGATCCAATGATTGAGTATGATTGACGACGATAAGGTGATAAACAACTTATTTATCTCTTAATCGAACAATTAACGTAAAGACAAATTAAGAACATTCTTGTTCTATTTAAAAGTAAGAGTCAATTTTTATTGTAAAATTTGAATTAAAATCATAGATGTTATTGAAATAAGATTAACGTAAACAAGAGCTCAAATTAGTATTGAAATAAAAAGAATACAAAGCATTTAAGTAAAAATTAGCGTTTGATATAAATCAGTACTGAAAAACAAAAGATAAATTCAGTAACTACTGATATTTTTGAGTTACATTGCAGTATATAAGAAAATATTTAAATATTGATATTTTGAAACACACTAATTGACTGAGTAGTCTGGAAATGAGATTTTTCGTTAATACAATAATTAGTAGAATAGAATATTTAGTCAGTAAGGATGTATATAAGCCTTACGGCATAATAACGAAATAATAACGAATGTTTTAAGTCGAAGTAAGTGCCATGTGCACAATTTTATTAATTTCAATTAAATTTGAAATACCGTTACAAGTTACATAGAGTTCTTATTACAGATACACCTGAAACCCAAATTAAATGTTATATTGTTACATAATTTGTCGCTCTTGAACGTGAGGCCAGACACGCCTATTTTTATGTATATCGTATCGTTGCATAAGAAATATCGCTTCCAACGTGGGGCATCATAAAATTATATTATATTTACTTATTTAGTTGTATCGTTGCAATATATTTATAAAATAAAATTAATATGACTATTATACATTAAAATATAAAAATTTAATTCAATTGAATTAATTTAAATTCAATATTATAATATTTTAGTAGAGAAAGAATAATTTTTTTCAAATAGCTCAAAATACTTATGAATAGTGTATTACAGCAATGGATTTACTTTTCGATAGACTTCTGAATAATTATGTGTGATTTATATTTTAAAATATAGAAATATATATTAGATTATTGGATTAAAGCAAACATAATGATAGAATAGGCTTATTTATCGAAACTTTTATTGATTTAATATAAAAAAGACTTTTGAAATTAATACTTATGGAAAATTAACCTCAAATATTTTTAAACACTTATTAAAATTTGGTTACACAATTTTTGTCACCGAAAAATATTTCACAGCACAATGTATATAAAGTTATTTAATTATATATCCATTCACGATCAATAACTTCTATATATAATATATACGAGCATATATTTTTAAATTTGTTTGTTACATGAACTATTTTTCATTCGGTTGAAAATAAACCACGTGTTACGTTGTATACTGTCTGGCCGCGATTCGATGATCGAGCATTGTGTAAGGTGGGAGAAGCATGACCGGGTACTATGGTAGGCTAAGTGGGGGTAAACCAAACGGCTAGTACACATATTTCACCCCACCTCGCTTACAAGCGGCCGCGTGGTGGGGGAGAGCAGCCTCGATCATCCAGTCGCGGCCAGACAGTACCTTGCGTTTGAACACAACTGGACGCAACGCGCATGCGAATTGGGCCCTACCCCTACTACGTGTGTACTCAGCCGGTATAAGATATATACACACTTAACTCTCTTTGACGGCTAACTTCATCCTGTTAACTTTTCGTTGCATGGTGCGTGCGCATTTCGTTACATACTAAAATTTCACCCTCAACGCGCCTAAAGAAGTATAACTTCAATAAAATAAATATAGGCCCTATTGTTCTAATTGTTGAAAACATAGACGTAAGATTACAAACAATTATGGTTAGGCAGGTATGACTGCCATCTCTTTAGTCATAAAAAGTTAGATTTTAATAAAAAAATATTTTCTCCCATAGACGAAGTATATCGTCCGATTTGGAAGTATAGATAACATTTGACGTGCGAGATCATAGGCGTGTAATGTGGACGTGATCATTATTTGTGTTAATATTTCAATAAATTTCCATAATGATAGGATATTTAATTTAAATCTAGCCTAAAAAAATGTATTCAGTCTGTTAGCATTGCACATTTGCATGAATTGCTTAATTCCAGTTCAAGTCGTCGGTAATATATAGAGGCGGAAGAAAGCGCCTGTGACTATTTAGTTATACCCACTTATATACACACTAGTTGAAAGGATTACGTGTTCGGAATATTCAGGTGTGAGGCAAATTATGAGTTTTTAAGAGTTGTCAATTAAAAATGGTTCTAATTACATGTGTCTGCTTATTTTATATTTACATAAAAGAGTATTTTAAAGTAGAAAGGAAAAAATCAGTGTTAGTTTGATGGAATTTATACCCAAATATATTACACGTCTTAACAAACCTGTTTTTGACTCCGAAGTACACAATTATGATTATTTTAAATGCATACATGAATACATATAAATAAAATTTATACGTGACTGTAGACGACAAATACAGTATGAAGGGTTTTAGAAATAATTTTCTTTCTATGGATAATCATAATATTTAATCCTTCCTTTGTTTTTTGTACCATCATTTAAATTAAATTCTGCCTACGTCCAAGTATAGTTCAACGGATGATCAGAGGAAGCGTTATATCTGTTTTACGGTGGGGTTATTTGAACGCGAGTATCCAGTACACTGGCGTATATGTTTGTTTATGTGTGTGTTAATGTATACGAGTGGTTGTAGCGGGGAGGTCACCTGATGCAAAGTAGTTAGAATCATCAGCAGCAGCAGCAGATGTAAATCCGCTGGATTTCTTACGTTCGTTAGTACGCCATCACACCTGATCATACGTGTCAGAGAGGACTGACTGACTACAAGCTGTCTGGCAGATACACGCGAAACAAGTTTGGAACTTCTGTGCGCCGTTTTTATTGCGTGATAAAGATCTCGTCCGTTGAGGGGACTTGAGGCATGTAGAATAAAAATATATAATTTCACACACACACACACACACACACACACACACACACACACACACACACACACACACACACACACACACACACACACACACACACACACACACACACACACACACACACACACACACACACACACACACACACACACACACACACACACACACACACACACACAGAGCGCTATATACTTCACCTTGTACCTATCAACTGCTGTGTAAATTGTTACATTTGAAGCCAGCCCTCTATGTTATTAACATCGACTGTGCTCTAATCTGTTCTACCACAACACGCAATTATAGACTTAAATATTAATGTTAATTGTAAGTCACAGTCGTTTCTGATTCGTTTAAATTGTTATCTTTTCAACAAAAATCTAACTAAAATGTTTAATGTAAAATGATCACTCAATAAGTAGAGAGTCTTCTCTTAAGTATCTAAATCAATTGAGATTAGAATATATAAATTATAGTAGCAATTTTAACATCGAAAATGTTGATAAGGACGTGTCGCACATTTGCGGCCGATCGCTGGTGCGTTATCGAAAATGGGAACCGGTGAGTTTCCATTAGAAACTACTTCTTTGTTGTCAATAACGTAATACACATATAAAACTTCGCTTATGAATGCGACTACATTTAACTTATAATCTGTACATTGATAAATGAAGAATGAATTCACTGATTGGTGAATGAACATAAATATATATATTTTTTAGATTTATTGAAGCATTTTCAATGCCCTTCTCTGTGCATTGCATTTGTGCAATGCCTGTAAATTTTTTTATATATTTCAGGTGAAAAAACATGTAAAGAAGCATGATGCTTCCGTAATCAAAGTTTGTACTCCTTCCCATAGTTTTGTATTACAACTATTTTAATTCAAATCGTGTAAATGAATCACTCATTGTCAAGTCATGTGAAGTGCAGTTCTTTGCAGAAACTTGTAAGATTCAGCAATTAGATTTCTCGTTTCAGACAGTGCAAAGCCCTTTAAATTCATTCCTGGTGTACGCTTAAATTTGCACGAGTAGAGAAAATTTTTGCTACTATAACCAGCTTTTGGAACGACCAATTGAAGGTTAACTTGGTCGTTATCCAGCTTTTTGGGGAAGTTTTAACTTCAGCTCTGGAATCTTGAATCGCTGAATCGTTCATGTTCACGCTGGCGGCCTATGTAAGCACTAGTAGGCTACAATCATTTAGTTATTCACAACAAATGAATATTCTGTAAAACATGTGCAAGGTAGATTCCAAGACCGCTTACTGAAAAAAACACATTTCACTAGTCTAAGGAACCCAAACAACGCTATTGAATGAAAATGAACTTTTAATAAAAACTTTCAATTGCAGTGAGTTCTGGATCCGTCGTTATGAACCAGGAGCCAACCATGGTGAATCAAAATATGGAAGAAACGTGGAGTGGAAGCATCTCACTCGAATAAGGAAAAAACTCAACCATTTGTGTTAAACCAAACCCAATCAAATAGTGTCATTGGTATTCTATACATCAAACACTTAGATAAAAAAATGGTAAAAAAAAACATGCCAAACATCCTTTAAGTCAAAAAACAGGCGTATACAGGGCTACATGCAATGATTGTCGTTTCTATACAGGCCAAACAGGAAGGTCATTTAGTAAAAGATGTAAAAAACTTTTACGAAAATATATAGTAACAACAGATTCGAATTTTGGACTACATTTAATAAATAACAATCATAATTACACTGACTTCGAAACAAATCTTGAACCTTTACACGTATGTAATTAAGGTAGACATATGGATACTGTTGAAGAGTTTGAATTGTATAAGGCAATTAAAACCAACCTAACTTACATTAAATGACCAAACCAAGTTTCAATCTAATGCTTTGTACCGCAATGAGAATTCGTGTATAGCCAGGTCCACGCCACGTGTTGCGCGGGTAATCATTGTAAATGTCCGTCCACACACGAGACTAGTAGCGTTGCGTATAAGCAAATCTGTTTTTACTGTTGATATGTGGTTCACTGTAAATAAAAAATTTTAATGTTCGGCGATCTCTTTTGAGGGATATGTGTGTGTGTGTGTGTGATAGTGGAACGATCGTTCCGAAACGCGTCGCATAGTTACTAGAAGTCACAAGACGGAACTAAAATAAGGTAATATAATAATTAAATCAGTTGTGACTAGGATACTGAAAACATGAATTTTAAGATCTTTTAAGATGCTAATGGTCCGATTTTCTGCTATTTTTTGGAAGGACAGTCTACTATCAATAACTAGCATTAATGCACATTATTCTAATTAGAAACATCTGGTTGTTCTTGAGTCGAAAATTACTGCATGTAATGTTTATTGTAAAATATCAAATTTTGAAGTTTACTGGTGTTACAGGGATTTTTGTTTTCCCGTTCTTAAACTAAAAGGACGCTCTGAGATTCACATTAAAAGATATTCCTAGTCAATCTAGGATATAAATTTTTACTTCTAAAATTAAGCATCTTAGAATCGCTAGTGAAATATGCGTCTCGATATTTGGAAAACATTTTTATTGAATAACCTTTCTAATTTAATTAACTTTACTAACGTTTCCGGGTTCTTAGGCCATGGAACAAGCTGTGTATATTGCGTGCCGAACATTTCAACGAACCCATGATAGCCATCCTCAGTGACGCAGGAGAGAGACTCTTAGATCTCTTGTAGTCTTAGGTGGGTAATTGAGATCTCTCTTCCCGCGTGAGTGAGGATGGTCGTTACGGGCACGGGCACGCAGTACAGACAAGTTGGATAACGGCTAACAGCCTGAAAAGTGTTATTAATCTTGACAACGGCTGTGAAAACTTACTTTATTGCATTATAGAGATGTGCCTGAAGATAAAGCGAAATCGTGATACTAAGAAAAATACGTAGTTTACAGAAAAGAAGTGGATATTTTTCATGACAATTATTGCTTGACCATTACAAGACGTTGTAATCACAGAAATTACTTTGGGAATTTTGAGATTCTGCCACATTCACTACATCAATCTTTTTTTATCCTTGGCACTCAAGGAGTCATTAGGTAGAGCCAAGTCTAGAAACGGTGAAAAATGAAACAAATTTAGAGAAATGTCTGAGACTTCAAGGAAAAGAATTATTTGCTGCTTGCAAAAAGCTAGTAGACTAAAGGGAGAAGATTATAATTGCTGATGGGCAAATTAAATTGTTAAATTTATTGAATGATTCTTATTACAACAACGGTTACTTACTGACTGAACTTCTTATCGCGTGTGTAACGCGTGTAATGTGGTGTTCACAGGAATACAATTTGTTTGTGGTGTGCTAAATGGGTGTAGTGTTAGCCACCAGGAAGTTACTTCACGAACTTTACCAGCTCCGCGTTTATGTACATATACGTAGCCCACTTTTAAAAAGGCACACGTGATACAAGAGTGTTGCGTGTTTTAAAAGTGTACTACATTTACTTTTGAGCTATCACACAAATTTGCTATAGAGGCTATGGGAAGAAAAACTTATTTAATGTTAGGCAGACTAGAATAGTCGGAAATACACAAATCTCATAATGTTAAATAAACATAAGTTTTGATATTTTATTTAATTTTGTTAAATTTAAATGTTTAAAACTAAATTAATTAACAGCAAGCGACTAAAATTTTCAAAAAATATGTAATTAAAATTTTATAATGAAAAGAATCGGGAAAACATTTTTAAGGCATCAGTAGATGACCAAGAAAATAATGGGATAATAGAATTGAAGTCTATAAACAAGAAAAAAATCTTGACGTGGTTGACTGGTCATACAGAAAACTGAACATGCTACGAGAAAAACGACAAACATGGCTGAAAATATTCCCTCAAGAAATTTGATCGTCTTGTTCGCGTATTTGTAATCATTTTCATTAAAATAGATTTTAAGTATAGGAACACATACCCTATTATTCCTTAGGCTTTCACGGCCGGTGTCATTTGAATTATGCAAGATATCCGGGCTGTTTGGCCGTGGTCCCTGGTTTAAAACAAAACCAAACGTTTCGGCAGCTCCACTGGCTGCCATCATCAGTGGTATAAAATTTCTGCACTTTGGGTGTCTACGTGCAGGCCCACAGTACTGTGGTATAGACTAAAGCTGTCCTGCCATGCTACCTGTACATATAAATTCAGCAAAGTCCCACGTACAGGTAAAAATGACACCATCAACCAATCACAATAGAGATGGTGTATGATTGGCTCGCACCAAGCTATGCCATTATGTACTCACTTGTTTTCCAAGAAATACTGTGGGGAAGGCTGCTGATTTCCCGCGATGCTACCTGTGCTAATTGTTTACTAATTGCAACCCCCGCACAGGTAAGTACAGCATCACCGGCCAATCAGAAACAAGAAGGTGTGTGAGAGGCTCGCATCGCGCCATGCCATAAAGTACTTAATGCGATGCTTTCGCCCCGCCGATTCTCATAACAGCCCTGCGATTGGAAGGAGCAACATCTCTCTTGAGCTCTCTCTTGATGGGAAATTCTTCATTTTCTGTGCGTTCTCAGTCTCCGGTTATACCGTGACTTAAACAGTGCGTCCAGTTCAATTTTACAAGTGTTTGTGCAAGTTTTTCACCAACTACTCAAGAAATATAGTGCAGTGCAGTGTTGTGTTTCTTGTGCCGTGCAGTGTTTCGCGTTTGTTCCGCTGCTGCCTGGAGCTTTTTGGTAAGTGAGCTACTTTTGTATTTTGCTTACTGTAGTGCTTGGTCGTAGTCCTTAGTCCGTTCCGCCTAGGCGTAGGCTTCGCCTCGCCGATGGCTGCCCGCAACCCATCTTCCGTCGGCCCTTCTCAGGGCCAACCTGCCTCCGTCGGTCCTTCTCAGGACCTCTCAATCCCTGCTAGCGCTCTGGCGCAACCTCTCCCGGATGGCCCTTCTCAGGACCACCCTACACCTACCTCGTCGCGGGAAACTCACGACGCGGACTCGGCCATGGACACCGATGGTGCATGGCAGTCTGTTAGCCGGAAACGGCGTGTCAGTGCCACCTCCACGGACTCTGGTCGGACTTCGCGTCGTCGCTCAACCGCGGGGCAATCTACCTCGGCCTCCCAGCAAATACCCGACCAGCCCCGGCGTATCCCGCCTCTGATTTTCGCCCGGCCTTCGGATTGGGCTAATTTCATGCGGCGTATACACCGGTGCACTCCCTCTGGCACCTTGACTGCTTCGGCCCAAGGTGACAGCTCCATCCGCCTCAACCCCACGACCGTGGAAAGCTTCCGTATTGCACAGAAGTTCCTCACGGACGCGGGTATCCCCTACCACACCTTTGCCTTGCCGGAGGAGAAGGAACTAAAGGTACAAGTTATTGGTATCCCTGCAGGTACCCCGCCTGAGCTCATTTCAAATGAACTCACCAGTTTAGGCCTTAGAGTCCATAGTGTAACGCCTCTCTTCTCCCCCGGCAAGAAACTAGCGCGCAATGCGTTCCTGGTAAAGATACGAAAGGTGGGTGATTACCAGGCCATTTATGAAATCAACTTTATGTTTTATTTGAAGGTTAGGGTTGAAGCCTTCGAAGCCCAAGCCGGACCGAAGCAGTGTTACAACTGCCAGCGGTACGGCCACTCATCTACCGGGGCGCCCAGCTATGCGGTTGCAGCTGCTTCTCAGCCTGCCGCACAACCCGCGGCCCAGCAGCTAAAACCTGCTGCGCCGTCCAAGAAAAAGACCAAACCGTCGCCCCCCGCTTCCTCGCAGCACACGCCCGCTGCACCTCAGCCACCATCTACTCCAGATGTCCGAGATCCTAGGCAGCCGAAACAAAAGGCCCCCGCCCAGAATGGCATCATGTTCAAGCACCCGGCGCCCAAGCCTCAGGCGGCACCGGCGTCTGCCGCGTCCTTGGACGTGACTTTCGCCGACCGCGTGCGCGCTTGGATCAACGCCTTGATCCCACAAATTCTTGCTGCCAAGGATGTCCAGTCCTTGCTCGTTATCGTCCTCACCTCCGTGACCTCGCTTATCCCTCTCGATGGCTTGGCCCTTTCGGCTGGTGGCTTGGAACGCATGTGGCGTTCTATCTCGCCGTGCCGAATTGGCCGCCTTCGTCACCGAATATGACATAGACGTCATACTCCTAAACGAAACCCACTTAATTCCTGCACACTCGTTCCAGCTTCCGGCGTACACGACGTATCGCACAGACCGGCCTGGCCAGAACCAGCTGTACGCATCTGGCGGCACAGCCATTCTGGTTCACAGGCGCATCGCCCACCGCCCCCTGCCGCCACCGGCGACTCGTCGCTTGGAGGCGACGGCGGTTGCTCTCTGCATCGGGGATCGGGAGGTTCGACTGGTTTCAGTCTACCTCCCCCCTCGAGGTGGACCACCGCCCGACGAGGATGAATGGGACGCTCTATTAGAAGACCCTCTACCAACCATCGCAGCCGGAGACTTTAATAGTAAGCATCCCCTGTGGAACAGCCGTGTCTCAAACCCATACGGCCGCTCTCTGTACCAATACGTTCAACGTTATCCACATGTGAACGCTCTTGGTCCTAGATCACCGACCTATATCCCCAATGGAAGGGGACTACCTGACGTCCTTGACATTGCTGTTGTCAAAGACGTGGCCTATCCTATCGCTATCGAAGCCGTGTCAGACCTCTCGTCTGATCACGACCCGGTAATACTCATTGTTCGGCCCACGCTGGACACACCTCTCCAGCCTCCCCATCGTTTAACGAGAGTCAACTGGCGATCGTTCCACGATGAACTGGGTCGAACAGTACCATCTGACCCCCAGGTCGACATCTCCAGCCCGAATGATGTAGACCGCTTGGCCGACTATCTTCAAGAAGTCGTCACGTCCGCCATGGACAAACACACCTACAACGTCCCTGCGCCCAACAGACGGTCGCAGTTACCTGAAGAGGTGATTCTGGCCATCCGCAAACGGCGCCAGCTCCGCCGGCGATGGCAACAAACCCGGGACCCTGCCGTAAAACGCAGGCTGAACGCCCAATCAGACCTTGTCAAGCAGCTTCTGCTTGATGCCACTGCTCATCGATGGGACTCATATCTTGAGTCTCTGGAAGTCACGCCCCAGTCCGTTTTTCGGGCTGCGAGCCGACTCACTGGCGAGAAAAGGACCCGCTACCCCCTACGATCACCGAACGGGATTGTGTACTCCGCGGCCGACAAAGCAGAAGTCTTTGCCGATACCATGGAGGAACAATTTACCGTTCACAGAGGCGTCTGTGACCCCGACCACTCGGCAGCGGTCGCAGACTTCCTATCTGGCTATTTTTCCCGCCCTCCCGCAGACCCAATCGACCCGTTCGACGAGGCCGAAGTGGAAACGGCCATTAGTCGACTGCGCCCCAAGCGGGCGCCCGGCGAGGACCGTATTGGTGCAGCGGCCCTACTCAACGCCCCAGCAAGTCTCGTTTCACTCATCCACGTGCTGTTCAATGGATGTCTCCGGCTCCATTACTATCCCAGCCCTTGGAAACGAGCCAAAGTCATCATGTTGCCGAAGGCTCGCAAGCTGCGTACACTCCCGGAGAATCATCGACCAATCTCTCTTTTGCCAGTCTTATCGAAGGTGTTCGAGCGCCTCCTGCATCGCCGGATTACTCCCCTGCTGGATAATTTCATCCGGCAGGAACAGTTCGGCTTCCGCAGGCAGCATTCGACCACTCTTCAACTTGTCCGAGTTGTCACGCAACTCACTGACGCCATCAACAGGAACCATCAAACTGTCGCCGTCCTTCTGGACGTGAGCAAGGCCTTCGACAAAGTCTGGCACGAAGGCCTTCTCTATAAACTAGCCACCTCCCCTCTCCCTGCCTCATTTGTACATCTGATGCGATCGTATCTCTGCGACCGCAAATTTAGGATCTGCGTCGACGGGACGTACTCTTCTGTCCGCCCCGTCGCCGCTGGCGTCCCTCAAGGATCTGTCCTCGGCCCCGTTCTGTACCTAGTGTACACGAACGACCTGCCAGTATTGCCTGGAGTCACGCTCTCTCTCTATGCGGACGATGCGATGTACCACACCAGTTCTGCAAACCTTCGTTTTGCGACTGACGTGGTGCAGCGCCAGCTCGCATTACTTCCGGTCTGGCTAAGGAAATGGCGGGTGGCGATCAATACGGAGAAATCCGAGGCGATTGCCTTCTCCCGTCAGCTCACTTCCCGATGCCAGACCCTCTCCCTTGAAGGGAGCCCAATCGCTTGGCAACGTACTGTGAAGTACTTGGGCGTCACTCTTGATCGACGCCTAAGCTTCAGAGCTCACGTGTCCACAGTGCTCCAGCGCACCCGAGGCGTCAAAGCCAAACTGTACCCCTTCCTATCGCCTCGAGGGCCACTGCCGTTGCGCACGAAGCTCTCGATTTATCTGCTCTTTTTACGAGCCGTCCTTATGTACGCAGCGCCTGCATTTTGGACCCAACTCGCCCCCGACGTCGTTAAACGCATGGAAGCCTTCCAAGCCCTTACCCTTCGCCTTATCTCCGGCTCTCCCTGGTATGTAAAAAATGATACTATCAGGCGAGGGCTGAAGATTCCGTCGCTCGATGGATTTGCGCGAACTCTTACGTTCAACCTCTTCCATCGAGCATCCATTTCTGACTTTCCCCACCTCCAACACCTCGATAACGATGATGGACCACCACCAGTCAAACGCCGCCGCCCTCGAGCTCTGCTCGACGACCCACCGTAATTTTAAAATACAAAATTGCCCTCTCACCATCTGTCCACGCGCCGACCAATCGTATCTCACCACCTTCCTTCCAGTCAAATCTCCGGTCCGTTGCAGGCCGACAGATGGGTCGGGCGTTGTGCCGGCTTTAGGTGTGCCTAGCGCCACCTTCAGTCGGCAACTTCGCCCCTCCAGTCTCTCGCCTGCCTCGGTATCGCCATAAGGCAGTCTACCGGACTCTTACCGGGCTGGCGGAAGTGTATCGACCCGTTGTGGGCGAACAAATCCCGCCAATCCGTGCTAAGCGTTCGCGTAGACTTCCCTCTCAGGCCATTGGTGGATCGCGTCAGCGGTTCAGCCAATCACAGCCCGTCTCCTTCACCTCAGCCAAAATAAAAAAGGGGGTACCCATCCTCGCAGCGACAAGTCTCGCACCAAGCACTCGCCAAGCAACAGGCAGTCATCGGGCTTGCCCGGACGCTGCCGTCACTGGGGCACGCACTGCGCTGTGCCCTGCTCCACCTGGACCTGGACCTGGACCGCCGATTCATAAGAGGTGACAAGTGTCCGCGTCCAGCATTCTTGAACAGAAAGGACCTCCTCTCTGGATCAGCTCTTCACTCGACATTTGCGGAAGCAACTCGCTGTTATACAGCTGCTACCCTGCTGCCTTCTCTTACGAGGACAGAAGAAAGAAGACCAAACTCAGCTGGCTGGTGAATTGAGTAGCCAGCACACACAGCTGAGTCCGTCGGACCTTCTAAGGGCCACCAGCCGAGCGACCCTTTTCAGGACCACCGCCTTACTGTTGAAGAGCATTCCAGCCTGCCAGAGCTTAAGGTTGCGCAGCGCATCTTGCCCGCTCACTCTCAGGCTCTTAGGTAGCGCTGCCTAGGACGATCCTTGCGAGCCCCCACCAGTGGTAAGCGAGCTTGGATATCGCCTAGGTAAAGAGGCCGGTGGACACCTCTCTTGGTAAGGAGAGGTATCTTAACGAAGCCGGTCATTAGCCCAGCTCATAGAAAGCCTGAGCGTTCCAGTAGTCCCGCTTGCGATCCGGCTCGGGCCGGACCCTAGGTCCCTGGTTACCGCCGGAGGCAGCCTGGCTGCCTCTGGTCGGCGAACCTCCCGCTCGTTGGCGGAAATGCCCGTTTCGGGCGCGTCAACGAGCACGCAGTCGCTCGCCTCCTCCATACCCTACACGAGCGATTCGCCGTGTTCCCCGGCTATGGATGCGGACCAAGCTGTCGATCCCCGGACGGTTCCGCTGCCCGGTGACGAGACCGACGCTTCCGTGGCGGTTGAGCCACGGGGGCGCCCGGTTAAGAAACCGAGGCGGAACCGGTCCTTCTCAACTTCTTCCTCGGCGTCCGCCATAGAAGTTGTCCCCGCCGATGGCGAATCCGGCTCGGGGCCGACTGTGCCCGGCGCTGCCCAAGCACCGCCGGCCACTCGTCGCATCCCGCCCGTGTTCGTTCACGGCGTGAACAACGTCACCGGTTTTTACCGGCGACTGATAGTGGCTCCCGGACTTTCCCCGGCCAGCGTTGACTTGAAGCTCCTTGGGGGCGACACCGTCAAGATCGCTGTCCGAGGAATGGACGAGTACCGCAGCGTCATGGCGTTCGTTGAATCCGCCGACCTCCAGTAACATACCTTCACCCCGAAACACGTGAAGCCTCTGTCCTTCGTGCTCAGAGGCTTAGACGTGGACTCTCCTCTCGAGGAAATCCACGACGAACTGCGCGAGCTGGGCTATCCGGTTCGCGCGGTGCATCGGGTATTTGCTTCTGCCGGACCAAGGCGTCCAGTTCCCCTGGTTCGCATCATGGCCGAGAACAGCGAGGCAGGCGCTAGCCTACCCTCTCTTACGCGGCTTTTTGGTTTCCGCGTAAAAGTGGAAAGAAGCCGCGCTCCCGGGGCTCTGCCTCAGTGCTACAAGTGCCAACGCTTCGGGCACCACTCAGAGACCTGTTCTAACGCTCCGGCGTGCGTGAGGTGTTCTTTACCTCACGCCAGTAAACACTGTGACGCACCAGCTTTTAAAAGGTGCATCAACTGCGGCGGAAGCCACCCCGCCAACTACCGGGCATGTCCGGTGTTTCAGCGGGAGCTCGAGCGGCGAAAGCCGAAAGGGCGCCTGCCACCACCGAGGCATCCGGAAGCTGGTTTCAGACCTGCAACCGAGCAGGCAGTCCCTGCGCCTCCTGCTACTGCTGCCGTGTCTTTCGCCGCAGTTGCTAACAAGCAACGTAAACGCAGCAAAGGCCCGAAGCAAGCACCTGCAGCTCAGATAACTCCAAACTCAGGCTCCTTCCCAGGCCCCTGTCCCGCCTATGGCGAAAAAGCGCCGAAACCTCGTGGCATCTAAAAGTGAGACCACCCAGCCAACAGAAAACATCTCGGTTGTGGAGCCTGAGAATTCTCAACCCTCCCCAGCACCGGAGAATCCTGCCCCTTCTTTAGAAGCAGCCTCGCCTGACCTCCCGCCCCCGCGGTACCCTAATGCAGGCAAAAAGAAGCGGCATCGTAAGCCCCGTGGCGCTCGCACCCGGGCTCCTGCCAACCCAGCCGCACAGTCCAGACAGCCTGCGCAGCGCGTGAAGACCGACGTTATCGCATCTGTCTCTCTTCCTAGCACCTCCGCTAGAGGCGCTACACCTGGCCTTAAGAAACCCCTGACCTCCACCAATCCCCCCATTCATAAGCCTCGGCGCTCTTATGCGCACACAGTCTCCGGGCAATCTGCCTCGAAAACCGATCCAGACGACTATCAGTTCGTCAAAGATTTCCTTGCGGAATTTGACCTCCGCAAAGTTGCCCAGACCTTCAGGTCCATCCGCTCCCGCTTGGAGACTGCCGATACAACCGAGAGATTCATGCTCTTGGTGGAAGCCGCCACTTGTGTAGGTTTTCTATGAGTCGGGTCCTCAAACGTGATCTCTCAATTCTTTCCTGGAACGCCAACGGGTTGTCCAACAAGATCCAGGAACTCCAAGAATTACTGGCCCGACTCAAACCCGACGTAGTCCTTCTCAATGAGACCCACTTGACCCCTGCGAGTCGGTTACGACTGGCCAACTATGTGTGCTATCGAAACGACAGACCGGGCACTGCTGGTGGCGGTACTGCCGTCGCGGTGAGGCTCAATCTCGAGCATCACCGAGTCGTCTTGCCTGCAATGACTCACCTCGAAGGCACCGCTGTGGAGTTGTTAAACACTCTAGGCGGCGTACAGATGGTCGCAGCGTATAAACCGCCGCAAAAAGAGCTCCTTCACCCCGATCTAGCTGTCGCGTTCGATGCACACAGGAGGGTCATCATGGCCGGCGACCTGAACTGTAAAGATCGCGATTGGAACAGTCGCTTGACTGCCCCAAACGGGAAACGTTTACGCAGGTTTGCCGATTCTCGCAGGATAACAGTGATTGGGCCTACCCAAACTACGTTCTACCCCTCACAACGCCACGCTGCTCTCGATGTCTTGGTCATAGCGGTGATCCAAGGAATTGACTGTCCGGTCCATGTGTCCGCGCTAACGGAACTATTGTCCGATCATCTCCCCATCTTGATACACGTCGCTACCCAGCACGTCGTACGCAGAGATGTCAGGAAGGTGGTAGAATGGGACCGCTATGGCCCGGCGTTAAGTCGCCGATTGCCAGACGCGGGACCACTCGAAATCGTCCGCCAAGTCGACGAGGCAGTTGCCGCGTTTGACGAGGGTGTCGTATTTGCGATCGACGCGTCTTCCAGGATGAAGCCTGGCGTCACGCCCAACTGGCAGCGGATCCCAGAGGAGACGAGTGCTCTCGCTTGCGAGAGAAATCGCCTCCGGAGACGCTGGCAGCGGACCCGTGATCCGGCCGACAAGGCAGCGTACAACCGGGCGACCGGCATTTTACGTCGTGAAATTCAGGTCTACCGGAGACGCTGTTGGGAACTCGCCGTGGCCCAAGCAGGGGACGGATCGGACGAAAGTAGCCCTTACCGGATACCTTCGGCGTTGGTAGGAAAGAGGCGCCGGCCTCGCATCCCGGCCATTGCTGGACCCTTTCGGTCAAATCCTGGCTAGCCCGGAGGCGAAGGCCGAGTACGTGGGCACGTGTTTTGAGCGACAGTTCGCACCTAACCCGCCCATGGACTGGGACTTCGACGAAGAAGTCGAGAACGAAGTGGAAGACTTTCTGTCTCTTCCGATCACTACGGAGCCCGAACCCATTACTAGGGAAGAGGTCACAGATCGGCTCGTTGAACCCGTGCCGAGAAAAGCTCCTGGCCCGGACGGCGTCTCGAACGCCGCTCTTACTCGACTCCCGGAGCGAGGATTACTTTTCTTGGTCGCGTTGTTCAACGCGTGTCTTAGACTGGCCTATTTTCCCCAGAAATGGCGTAAAGCGACGGTCATAGTGATCCCGAAGCAGGGAAAGGACGCTTCCCGTCCCGGCAACCTCCGGCCCATTAGTCTACTGTCAGCCACGTCAAAGGTCCTCGAACGTCTCGTACAACGGAGAGTACTAAATCATCTAAGAAATTTCGATGTACTGGTCCCCGAACAGTTCGGCTTCCGTGTGGGGCATTCCACCACTCATCAGCTGATGAGACTGGTGGAATACATCACGGACGCCGGGTGTCGGAAAGAGCAGACTGTCGCCTGTTTCCTAGATGTGGAAAAGGCCTTTGATAGTGTCTGGCATGACGGGCTCTTGTTCAAGCTCCGGGAAATCCAGCTCCCAGATTGCTACCTTCGCTTGATTGCTAGCTTTCTGACGGAGAGGACTTTCTGCGTGCGAATAGACGACCATGTCTCTTCCGAGAGACGCATTACAGCCGGGGTACCTCAAGGTAGCGTGCTAGGGCCTCTCCTGTTCTCCGTGTATGTCAACGACGCACCCAGAGAGCCTGGAGTCCAGATGGCTTTGTTTGCCGACGACACGGCGGTCTATACCGCCGATCGGAACGCAGAATTTATCTGTAATCACTTACCGCCGACAAGAGTTTTATCTCATCGAAACGGATCTGATGGTCGGCATTGGCGAGCGCGTGTTCGGCCACGGCAGACTTCTCCGGCTGTCTCAGTCTACAGTAACGGCTATGTTCACCCACGCGTGTGCGGACGCTGCGCTTCGTGGTACCAATGTACACCTGTATTATAATGTATAATATAACACCTGTACCAATGTACAACCTCATATTGTTGTCGGCAAGATCTTTCCTGGTCTGGTGGATACGTTCGGGTAGCATCGCCTGCTCTGCACGTCGATAAATGCGACTGGCTTGCGGTGTAAATATGGAATTCTTCAATTTTAGAAACCGGGGAATAACACCAGTATCCCGGCGTCTTGACAAAAAAGCCAGTGAACAGAGCAGGTGTACCTTCTTGTTTCTCAGGGACCACGGCCAAACAGCCCGGATATCTTGCATAATTCAAATGACACCGGCCGTGAAAACCTAAGGAATAATTTAAGACGCCTCTACGGGGAGGAAGTTTCAAAAAATATCAGACGATTTGAGGGGCTGAGCCAAACAGCCTGGATATATTGCATAATTCAAATGACACCGGCCGTGAAAGCCTAAGGAATAATTTAAGACGCCTCTACGGGGAGGAAGTTTCAAAAAATATCAGACGATTTGAGGGGCTGAGAAAGAAGAAGGTACACCTGCTCTGTTCACTGGCTTTTCTGTCAAGATGCCGGGATACTGGTGTTATTCCCCGGTTTCTAAAATTGAAGAATTCCATATTTACACCGCAAGCTAGTCGCATTTATCGACGTGCAGAGCAGGCGATGCTACGCGAACGTATCCACCAGACCAGGAAAGATCTTGCCGACAACAATATGAGGTTGTTCCGCCTACACCTGGAATTAAACACTGTGTTGTCACCTGGCCACTGGGATCTGGTGGATAGCCTAAGTTCCAGCGCTTCCGAGGCCGTTCGCGATAGTGTTCGATCGCGCCATGAGAATAAGTACTGGAGAGGTAGCCCCGAGGAGAACAACCAGGGACAACAGCGAAGCAGCTTAGAGACGGACCGGACAGTAGTGAACTTGTCGGAACGCCAGCTTACCACCACCGAAACTGCTGTCTTGGCGAGGGGGGAGAAGTTTGCAGTGGCCCCTAAGAAGATTCCAGTGGAGGACATCATTGCCAACGTTGAAGCTGGAGTGCGGCGGCTGCCGCGTGAACAGGCAGATGAAGTTAGGATCGAAGCATCGAGGATCCTGGCTAGAGCGAAACCGCCGCGATGCAACATACCAGTGGGTGAGCTGCGGGCACTAAGAACATTAAGGCGGTATGAGTCTGTCATCATATTACCGGCGGATAAGGGGAGCGCTACTGTTGTAATGAACACCGAAGACTACCAAAGGAAGATCGGGGAACTGCTGGACCCAGAAACCTACAATAAACTGCGAAGAGATCCGACCGCAGTGGTCCTAAAAAGGACCGATTTTCTGGTTAAGCGGTCTTCCTTGGAGCCTGATGTGAAGGCAGCCGTCCGGTGTTCGGAAGCCCTTCCACCTAGGCTTTATGGGCTCCCCAAAATCCACAAGCCGGATGTCCCGCTCAGACCCATCGTCAGCGCCATAGGATCTCCAACCTACCATCTGGCTAAACACTTGACCGAGCTTCTCCGGCCACATATAGGTGGTACGGAGTCATATGTGAGGGATTCAACCCACTTTCTTGAAAGGCTCGGTGGGTTGTCGTTGCAGCCTGGAGACAAAATGGTCAGCTTTGACGTGGTTTCGTTGTTCACCATGGTGCCCGTAGATGATGTCCTTGGCCACTTAGCTAACCTTTTTCCGGCAGACATTACAGCGCTTTTCCGGCATGTTCTGAAAACTACATATTTTCAGTACGGCGGTGAGTTCTTCGAAATGATTGATGGTGTGGCCATGGGGGGAGTCCACTCAGTCCTGTGGTGGCGAACTTTTATATGGAAAGGTTCGAACAGCGGGCAATTACATCTTTTCCGTTGAAGCCGAGGTGCTGGTTCCGGTATGTTGATGACACATTTGTTATCTGGAGCCATGGGGAGGAAGAACTCGGCAGGTTCCTGGCACATCTCAATCAGGTTCACCCACGGATACAGTTAACCGTTGAGAGGGAGACTGACAATCAGCTGGCTTTTCTGGACGTGTTGGTCCTTAGAAGGACCGATGGCAGCCTCGGATATAAAGTTTATAGAAAACCGACGCACACTAACCGCTATCTCCATAAACAGTCGAACCACCATCCCAGCCAGAAGGGGGCGGTGTTGAAGACCTTGGTGGACCGGGCTAGGAGGATATGCGAGCCCCGGTACCTCGATGACGAGCTGCGCCACCTCGAACTAGCGCTGCAGGCCAATGGATATTCCGTCGGGGAGGTGAGACGTGCGGTCCGGCCGAGAAGAACAGCCAGGCCGGAAGTGGATTCACGGGAGACCGTCGGTTTCGCGGCGTTGCCCTACATTCATGGGATGACGGACCGCATTGGTAGGCTGCTCAGTCGGCACGGTGTGAGGCCAATATTCAAGCCGACAAGGAAGATACACCAGTTCTTGCGGCCGACGAAGGATGTCCGACACCCGCTGTCATAGTGCGGTGTGTACGGAGTTCCCTGCTCATGCTGCCAGGTGTACATTGGTACCACGAAGCGCAGCGTCCGCACACGCGTGGGTGAACATAGCCGTTACTGTAGACTGGGACAGCCGGAGAAGTCTGCCGTGGCCGAACACGCGCTCGCCAATGCCGACCATCGGATCCGTTTCGATGAGACGAAACTCTTGTCGGCGGTGAGTGATTACTTCCCTCGTCTTCATATGGAGTCCGTCTTGATTCAGAAGCATGCTGCGATCGCTATGAATCGGCGGCCAGGTCAGAGCTGTTGGGTTGTGCGTCGTGAGACGACCCAATGGGTTCCTAGTACCGAGCCTCCGGTAGGGGCTCCTGCCTAGTGGTCCTGTCCAGACGGAATATATTTATTTAATTTTTAATGGTCGCTACAACGACATGCTCGTACTAGGTCGACTAGTACAGTATTTGTCGAGGCCGTTTCCAAGATTAACCTGGACGTGTTTGGTACCTGCCAAGGCCAGCTATGAGTGGGTTTGTCTGGGTCCTCGCAGCTCGGACGTAAAATTTACGTGCAAGTCGCCTTGCGGTGTCATCCAAGGAGCGGACACCGAGCCCTCTTCTCAGGAGACGAGAAGAAAACCGATAGGGGACTTTGGCCGCTAGCCGAAGACCTCTATCGAGAACGCCTTGCAACTTTCTTTTATGAACGGTTGCGAGGTAACCCCAGACGGGAAGAGCGTAGGTAATGATCGGCAACAGATACGCGTTGACGATCAGCTTACCCAGCTTGCGGGTCATAGCCTTGTTGACAAGTATCGGAAACAGTTGCGCGAGACGAGCGGACGCTTTCTTTCGCATCGTCTCAGCGTGGGCTCACCAGGTGAGCCGACGATCAAGGTGGACACCGAGGTACTTTACTTCTCTCGACCAGGGCAAGTACGTTCTACCGAGTCTCACTCGGCCTCGTGGTTCTTTCCGGCGCTTTGTGAAAAAGCACCGCGGAGCTCTTGGTTTCGTTGCCGGCAACTTTCCAGCTTTCCGTCCACGTCGAATATGCATCGAGTGCGCGCTGGAGTCGTGGGATAGCAAAGTCTGCGTTCCGATCGGCGGTATAGACCGCCGTGTCGTCGGCAAACAAAGCCATCTGGACTCCAGGCTCTCTGGGTGCGTCGTTGACATACACGGAGAACAGGAGAGGCCCTAGCACGCTACCTTGAGGTACCCCGGCTGTAATGCGTCTCTCGGAAGAGACATGGTCGTCTATTCGCACGCAGAAAGTCCTCTCCGTCAGAAAGCTAGCAATCAAGCGAAGGTAGCAATCTGGGAGCTGGATTTCCCGGAGCTTGAACAAGAGCCCGTCATGCCAGACACTATCAAAGGCCTTTTCCACATCTAGGAAACAGGCGACAGTCTGCTCTTTCCGACACCCGGCGTCCGTGATGTATTCCACCAGTCTCATCAGCTGATGAGTGGTGGAATGCCCCACACGGAAGCCGAACTGTTCGGGGACCAGTACATCGAAATTTCTTAGATGATCTAGTACTCTCCGTTGTACGAGACTTTCGAGAACCTTTGACGTGGCTGACAGTAGACTAATGGGCCGGAGGTTGCCGGGACGGGAAGCGTCCTTTCCCTGCTTCGGGATCACTATGACCGTCGCCTTACGCCATTTCTGGGGAAAATAGGCCAGTCTAAGACACGCGTTGAACAGCGCGACCAAGAAAAGTACTCCTTGCTCCGGGAGTCGAGTAAGAGCGGCGTTCGAGACGCCGTCCGGGCCAGGAGCTTTTCTCGACACGAGTTCAACGAGCCGATCTGTGACCTCTTCCCTAGTAATGGGTTCGGGCTCCGTAGTGATCGGAAGAGACAGAAAGTCTTCCACTTCGTTCTCGACTTCTTCGTCGAAGTCCCAGTCCATGGGCTGGTTAGGAGCGAACTGTCGCTCGAAACACGCGCCCAAGTACTCGGCCTTCGCCTCCGGGCGAGCCAGGATTTGACCAAAGGGTCCAGCAATGGCCGGGATACGAGGCCGGCGCCTCTTCCCTACCAACGCCGAAGGTATCCGGTAAGGGCTACTTTCGTCCGATCCATCCCCTGCTTGGGCCACGGCGAGTTCCCAACAGCGTCGCCGATAGGCCTGCATTTCACGACGTAAAATGCCGGTCGCCCGTTTGTACGCTGCCTTGTCGGCCGGATCACGGGTCCGCTGCCAGCGTCTCCGGAGGCGATTTCTCTCGCAAGCGAGAGCACTCGTCTCCTCTGGGATCCGCTGCCAGTGGGGCGTGACGTCAGGCTTCATCCTGGAAGACGCGTCGATCGCAGATACGACAGCCTCGTCAAACGCGGCAACTGCCTCGTCGACTTGGCGGACGGTTTCGAGTGGTCCCGCGTCTGGCAATCGGCGACTTAACGCCGGGCCATAGCGGTCCCATTCTACCACCTTCCTGACATCTCTGCGTACGACGTGCTGGGTAGCGACGTGTATCAAGATGGGGAGATGATCGGACGATAGTTCCGTTAGCGCGGACACATGGACCGGACAGTCAATTCCTTGGATCACCGCTATGTCCAAGACATCGGGAGCCGCGTGGCGTTCAGAGGGGTAGAACGTAGTTTGGGTAGGCCCAATCACTGTTATTCTGCGAGAATCGGCAAACCTGCGTAAACGTTTCCCGTTTGGGCAGTCAAGCGACTGTTCCAATCGCGATGTTTACAGTTCAGGTCGCCGGCCATGATGACCCTCCTGTGTGCATCGAACGCGACAGCTAGATCGGGGTGAAGGAGCTCTTTTTGCGGCGGTTTATACGCCGCGACCATCTGTACGCCGCCTAGAGTGTTTAACAACTCCACAGCGGTGCCTTCGAGGTGAGTCATTGCAGGCAAGACGACTCGGTGATGCTCGAGATTGAGCCTCACCGCGACGGCAGTACCGCCACCACCAGTGCCCGGTCTGTCGTTTCGATAGCACACATAGTTGGCCAGTCGTAACCGACTCGCAGGAGTCAAGTGGGTCTCATTGAGAAGCACTACATCGGGTTTGAGTCGGGCCAGTAATTTTTGGAGTTCCTGGATCTTGTTGGACAACCCGTTGGCGTTCCAGGAAAGAATCGAGAGATCTCGTTTGAGGACCCGAGTCATAGAAGACCTACACAAAGGGCGGCTTCCACCAAGAGCATGAATCTCTCGGTTATATTGGCAGTCTCGAAGCGGGAGCGGATGGACCTGAAGGTCTGAGCAACTTTGTTGAGATCGAACTCAGCAAGGAAGTTGTGGACGACCTGGTAGTCGTCAGGTACGGTTTTTGAGGCAGATTGCCCGGAGACTGTGTGCGCATAAGAGCGCCGAGGCTTGTCAATCGGGGGATTGGTGGAAGCCAGGGGTTTCTTAGGGCCAGGTGTAGCGCCTCTAGCGGAGGTGCTAGGAAGAGGGACAGATGCGATTGCGTCGGACTTCGCGCGCAGTGCAGGCTGTCTGGACTGTGCGGCCGGGTTTGCAGGAGCCCGGCATCTAGCGCCACGGGGCTTTCTGTGCCGCTTCTTTTTGCCTGCGTTGGGAAACCGCGGGGGCGGGATGTCAGGCGAGGCTGCTTCTAAAGCAGGGGGAGGATTCTCCGGTGCTGGGGAGGATTGAGAAGTCTCAGGCTCCACAACCGAGATGTTTTCTGTTGGCTGAGTGGTCTCACTTTTAGATGCCACGAGGTTACGGCGCTTTTTCGCCTGAGGCGGGACAGGGGCCTGGGAAGGAGCCTGAGTTGGAGTTGCCTGTGCTGCAGGTATTTGCTTCGGGTCTTTGGATCTTTTTTGTTGCCTGTTTGAGACTGTGGCGGAAGACACGGCAGCCGTAGCAGGAGGCGAAGGGCCTGGCTGCTCGGTTGCAGGTCTTGAACCAGCTACCGGATACCTCGGTGGTGGCAGGCGCCCTTTCGGCTTTAGCCTCTCGAGCTCCCGCTGAAACACCGGACATGCCCGGTAGTTGGCGGGGTGACTCCCGCCGCAGTTGATGCATCTTTTGAATGCAGGTGCATCGCAAAGTTTACTGGCGTGAGGGAGAGTACATCTCATGCACGCCGGAGCGTTTGAGCAAGTTTCGGGGTGGTGCCTGAAGCGTTGGCACTTGTAGCACTGAGGCAGAGCCCCGGGAGCGCGGCTTCTTTCCACTTTTACGCGGAAACCAAAAAGCCGCGTAAGAGAGAGTAGGCTTGCGCCTGCCTCGCTATTCTCCGCCATGATGCGGACCAGAGGATTTGGACGCCTTGGTCCGGCAGGAGCAAACACTCGATGCACCGCGCGAACAGGATAGCCCAGCTCGCGCAGCTCATCGAGGATTTCCTCGATAGGAGATTCCACGTCCAAGCCTCTGAGGATAAACGACAAAGGCTTCACGTGTTTGGGCGAGAAGGTGTGGTACTGGAATTGTTGGGATTCCACGTACGCCACGACACTGCGGTACACGTCCATTCCTCGGACAACGATCTTGACTGTATCGCCCCCAAGGAACTTCAGGTCAACGTTGGCCGGGGAAAGTCCGGGAGCCACTATCAGTCGCCGGTAAAAACCGGTGACGTTGTTCACGCCGTGAACGAACACGGGCGGGATGTGACGAGTGGCCGGCGGTGCTTGGGCACAGTCGGCCCCGAGCCGGATTCGCCATCGGCGGGGACAACTTCCATGGCGGACGCCGAGGAAGAGGTTGAGGAGGACCGATTCCGCCTCGGTTTCTTAACCGGGCGCCCCCGTGGCCCAACCGCCACGATGGCGTCGGTCTCGTCACCGGGCAGCGGAACCGTCCGGGGATCGACAACTTGGTCCGCATCCATAGCTGGAGAACACGGCGAATCGCTCGTGTGGGGTATGGAGGAGGCGAGCGACTGCGTGCTCGTTGGCGCGCCCGGAGCGGGCATTTCCGCCAACGAGCGGGAGGTTCGCTGACCAGAGGCAGCCAGGCTGCCTCCGGCGGTAACCAGGGACCTAGGGTCCGGCCCGAGCCGGATCGCAAGCTGGACTGAAACGCTCAGGCTTACTATGAGCTGGGCCAATGACCGGCTTCGTTAGATACCTCCCCTTACCAAGAGAGGTGTCCACCGGCCTCTTTACCTAGGCGATATCCAAGCTCGCTTACCACTGGTGGGGGCTCGCAAGGATCGTCCTAGGCAGCGCTACCTAAGAGCCTGAGCGTCAGCGGGCTAGATGCGCTGCGCAACTTACAGCTCTGGCAGGCTATTTGCTTCCTCTTCTGCGGCGAGAAGGTGGTCCTGAAAAGGGTCACTTGGCTGGTGGCCCTAAGAAGGTCCGACGAACGAACTCAGCTGTTGTGCTGGCTACTCAGTTCACCAGCCAGCTGAGTTGCAGTCTTCTTTCTTCTAAGGCAAGTTGTCGTCCAGCAAGCAGGGCAGCAGATGTAGTGTGTCTGTCCTCAATTCGAAGGCAGCAGGGCAGCAGCTGTAAACAGCGACAAAGCTTCCGATGTCGTCCAGAAAGAGCTGGTCCAATAGAGCAGGTCCTTCCAGATCGAGCAGCTGAAGTGTCTGGTCTGATCCGACTGGACCACTATGAATCGGCGGGGCGAAAGCATCGCATTAAGTACTTTATGGCATGGCGCGATGCGAGACTCTCACACACCTTCTTGTTTCTGATTGGCCGGTGATGCTGTACTTACCTGTGCGGGGGTTGCAATTAGTAAACAATTAGCACAGGTAGCATCGCGGGAAATCAGCAGCCTTCCCCACAGTATTTCTTGGAAAACAAGTGAGTACATAATGGCATAGCTTGGTGCGAGCCAATCATACACCATCTCTATTGTGATTGGTTGATGGTGTCATTTTTACCTGTACGTGGGACTTTGCTGAATTTATATGTACAGGTAGCATGGCAGGACAGCTTTAGTCTATACCACAGTACTGTGGGCCTGCACGTAGACACCCAAAGTGCAGAAATTTTATACCACTGATGATGGCAGCCAGTGGAGCTGCCGAAACGTTTGGTTTTGTTTTAAACCAGGGACCACGGTCAAACAGCCCGGATATCTTGCATAATTCACATACCCTATATTTACATTATTTTGTGTATGGACGCGCGCGTGTGTTTATGTTTAGTTTGAAAATATAAAAATATGTTTTACGTTTTTCCTAATGTGTAGGTATTCCGTTAATAATTATGTTCCGAAAAACCTGTAACATGAGCCAACAACTAGGAATTGGTTTGAAGTATTACATATTTTATATTGAAAAAAATCATTAAAATCATCTGGTCTTGAATGTAAATGCATAACCATTTATGTTTGTATACGAGGTACTCATACTTCGTGTTTTTGAGGTTTAAATATAACGTAGATGTTTAAATAAACTCTATACGTGGTTTAAACTTGAACTGATAGTTAAAGTATGCATTGTGTTTGTTATATGTTTTCAAAAGGCTATTTTTCTAATTGAAATAAATTTATCTATTAATATATGAATGGTATTTAATTGGCCTACATCATTTATACATTTCAGATTATGTAATTAAAAAAAATAATTAAAAAATGCGATAGCCTTTAACTGATATTCACGAGTTTGCGTGTTTGGATTACGATTATTCAACAGCGCCACAGTCGAGGCAGTGCGCGGAATGAAAGTCAACACTACTGAGTTCAGAAGTACCGATGCGCAGAACAAATAATTCTTTAGAGTTCTTGTATCAGTACCTTGTAATATCACGTAGAGTGAGAAATAAACAAATCTGCTTTGCAGGGAAAAGCTTGGTTTATCCTGATCTGAAGAAAAAGAGTTAATAATGCCCTGGAGGGACTCGACAATCCCCGGTTTAGGAGACGGATATATTATCCATTAAGTCATAGGTGAACCTTCGCCAGTCTTTGGACACCTTTAGATATTTTGTTTCATCATCTGTGAAGTAACTGGTTGCATCTTAGGTGAATACAAATGAGTTCCAGAGAGGCCACTCAGACCTTTTCTTCAGAAAAAAGTACAGAAAAACAATATATTGATAGTTCTAAACCAAGGTGCACTGTATTTTTAGATCCGGATAAACGTTTCTTAAAGAGTTTTAAACTGATTACTCTCTTGTGTGAGATACAAAGTTGCTAACCTGCAGTTAATTAAAACTGTAAGAAACATAACTGGAGGAATCATTGATATTACTGTTTACAAGAAAGAAGTGACTCTTCATTGTTAAAATTGTTAGAAAACGGCACATTTTATAAGGCAAACAGTCTTTTAGTTTAAGATAATAGACACGCCACTATTTAGCCAAAGAAAAACACTATGCCCAATTTGAACTACGAAAATATTAAGTACGGAAACATCTATTAAAGATAAAGTGGTAAAAGTCAAGTTAACTATCGATGTGATTACTTTCACTAAAATGCGATTAAAAACACTTTTAAAATTAATGTGATTACTCTGAAAGACAATGTTGCCTACGTAGTATCTAAGCTAAACTGTAATGGGCTTAGAATGAGAGCCATCTTTGAGATTAGACTGTCTTCTGCAACTCTGTTTTCTGCAGTTAGGATGAATTTTAATTGTTGTAAATTATAAGAACACGAAGTGCATTACTTTTAAAATAGAAGTGGTTTTGATGCTCAAAGTGTTATTAGTTTACATGTACATTGCCTGTAAACTAGAGGAAATGTCAGTCATGTTTCTTTATTTATCGGGTCAAAGAGGTTTCTTCTGTGCCTCTAACCCAAATCTGTTACGTTCGGAAATTGAGCTTGTGTGAGCGGCGTTTAAAGTCAGAGTACTAGTACAATAAGATGTACTTTTTATAAATATTAAAAGAGGCTGAAATAATCCGAGGAGAAAACTGTACGAAATTAGTAGTGGCGTGGCCAGAAAGTGTCTAACTGGCGGTGAGCATCGACAATGGGTCTAACCGTCACTGCAGGACCTGTCGTTGTGGTCTCTCCCGATGGGGCGGCGACACTGTAATGGCGAGAGGTCTTACCTGTATCTATATGCGGTACATAGGATATACTGAACTGGCACAGGAGTTAAGTGCGTTATTCTACCATTCTTGGAAGGAAGTCCCAGCCCCTCTCTTAGAAGCCACAGTGGTTTCATTGACAAGCTGATATTTTTTTTTAACATTGACATGTTAGACTTCCACGCAATGGAGTGGCATCACGGACTTGTCCGGTGATGAAGTTAGCCAAGAGTAGCTTGAAACATCCCCGATTTAAAAAACAAGGTACATGAGGAGGAGGTGTGTTACAATCAATATTTAAAACAATAGTTTTGCATTATTAACAAGATAGAATATTATAACGTGCCAATATTCGTTTTCCGAAAACTATGTATCTGCTTCTAATGTGGGATGTGTTCTGTAGACATTTCTATTATTGCTACAATTATGGTAACCTGGGTGCCTGTCCAGGTCCGCCCTGCTCCGGTAATGGAGTAAACCAGCTACTCAACGCCGATTGTTGGGAGATGGGAAATAACCCTGATCAACTTCGTTCATCCATGATACTTTTGTCTTTCTACCTTCATGGAAGACGAGGATTTTGTTTGTTATCCTTTTTGGCCCTGTCTTTCTAAGGTGCTCATAGAAAGGTATTCGTCTTTTATTTATCGTGGTCGAGATATTTTCATACAGCTCTCGGTTCGGTCTCAAATAAAATGTAAACGCATTTTATGATACTTTTCTGTGTCACACGATTTTCCGTAAAAATTTTCTCTCTTTTTCTTCTACTGCTAAGAGTCCTTTACTAGCTACTGCCTCTGGTGCATTCAAGGATTCCGGTTTGACTGCCGTACAGCAGTGTCTGAATTTGGCCTGATAGGACAGTGATTTGGATTTGTAAGTCTACTGGCATAGCCTCAATGCTGTATTCAACTTTCTCGCCATTTAGTAAATTGTTGCCTTCTCATTTATGTTCGGGATTAGAACCTCACCCAAGTACTTGAACTTTTGAGCTCTGTTGATATCACCATATTTGGACCTAAATGTCCAGGTTGGGTTCAGGTTCATGTTCTCTGCCTTTCAAAAAGATATCTGTAAACCTGCTGTCGCTGTTTTTTCATTTAGGACTTCCATCTTTTTAGGTGCTATCTTTATATTCTTAGCGCCGAATACTGTATCGTCGAATACTATCGAAGGCGAACCATTGAAAGTTAAGTCCAATCCTTTGACATTATTATTATTGTTATTATTATAATGTTCGTTAAAAGAATATTCAAGGGTTTTATTTTTGTTGTAGAAATGATAAGTATAGTGAACTGGATGTTTACGTTAAGTGTAACCATAGCAAAAAAAAAAAAAATTCCAACTGTCACAAATAAACATCTTACCTACACATTAATCTTATATGATATGACTTTTATTAAAATCAATACATTACAAAGTGACATTAAATTTAAATTTGGATACAAAAATATTTCATTTTTATTTGAATTCTTCGTGTGAATGTGATTTAAATCATATATCGCATAAAATTTGTCATAAACAATTAACTTAAAGAAAAAAAAAAAATAATTATATTAAGTATTTAAATATTCTGTTTTGGATATCGTATTTTACATCGAATTGTTTCCAAAATGAAATGTAATTTAAGTGGATTTCGCAATTACAATTTTCACAGTTTGTCAGAATATTTTACAAAATTTCGAGGCAATGTGGATCTTTCTCAGGTTCATCAATAAAGCTTCAAAGATTAGTTTCTCATGTTTCCAGACATGACGAACAACAATTAAAATTTTTACAGTATTTTTAACTGACCATCAGCAACGAAGTATTGAGCTACGCGTCAGTCACACACACACACACACACACACACACACACACACACACACACACACACACACACACACACACACACACACACACACACACACACACACACACAACATATTAAATGTCAGCGGCTGAATTGTAAAAATTTCAACAGGTTATCAACCGGTGGGTATAAAGGTCGGAGTCTGTGATTAAAAAATTTAATTCACAACACCAGTACGCTAATTAAACACTCGCTAGTAATGAACGGTATAAAAAAAGGAAAGAGAAAATTGACTCTTCACTACCATGTTGTTTGTAAACTAATTCTGTTAAGAATGGCGCCAGCGACAAAACAATACAACTTGTCGAAACTACCGTACGTAACAGAGGGAGAAGAGGAATGAGAAGAAGAAGTTTGATCGGGTTAATTGCGGGTAGACAAAAGTTATAAGCTGATATTATGTACATGGGTAGGGACGGGCTACTTGTAGCTACTACCATTGAGCACTGAGGCACGTAGCGAGCGAGTAAGATTGGAACACTTTTAATTTCATCCAAACAGGTTCTCTGTATTGTCATAATATACGTGTACATAATGCCGAAACCGTATTGTATATAATGTTATAAATTATGCTCGGACTAGCCGCCGGTCAACCGCATATTCATTTTCTTTAGCACCGCATTAACTCTCTGTATTTTCTATTGGCCTTAGGATATCTCAGCTTGATTTTGATGAATTTTACTCCATCAAAGACTACGGAATAATTAGCTTTGATTAAAGGTTTTCTAGATCAAGATGACCATTATAAAACCTAGAGTGGTTTATATGAATATACGTGAATAAAAAAAATGTTAAAATAAAACATGTCTTAGTAGACGTACTGACTTAGGAAATGCAAATAACTATAATTAAGAGAATGACGCCGAGCAAGAGGCTTCTGTTCAAATTATGAGTGTCTTGCCTTTCTTGCAAATGTCCGTCCTGGCCGACGGAAGCTATAATTTGGACCACAAGTAGTTCAAAAAATAAAATAAGTTCCCATCAAAACAATACACTTACCTGTTTTATATATATATATATATATATATATATATATATATATATACACAACTGAAGTAAATCATCTTGTTTGGCTTCAAATATATTCGCGTGTTATCCGCATCCCAATTCAAAACACTATTTGTAACGAACGTTCCCTTGTTACGACAAATTTAATATTTGTCGTGTCCCAATATAAGATCACAAAAACGACAGTATAACGATACTTACATATTTATATTAAGTTATGTTAAAGTTAAGTTAAGTTATTAAGTTATGTTATTCATTGACGGTTAAACGAAGTTATTAACTATTAAACTAAAACAGTCATGAACGCCTCTTTATTGATATTGATGCGATCACTCTCACACGAGAGATGTTTTAACATTTAAAATGTTTA
The DNA here is from genome assembly GCA_034769895.1 of Magicicada septendecula. NCBI lineage: Eukaryota > Metazoa > Arthropoda > Insecta > Hemiptera > Cicadidae > Magicicada > Magicicada septendecula. Next base: position 384,810,267 of record CM068369.1, read on the forward strand.
TAAGGACGTGTCGCACATTTGCGCCCGATCGCTGATGCATGATCGAAAATGGGAACCGGTAAGTTTCCATAGAATCTTTGACAACAAACATTCTTTGTTGTCAATAACGTAGTACACATATAAAACTTCGCTTATAAATGCGACTACATTTAACTTATAATCTGTACATTGGTAAATGAAGAATGAATTCATTGATTGGTGAATGAAGAATGAATTCATTGATTGGTGAATGAACATATATATATATATATATATATATATTTTTTTTTTTAGATTTATTGAAGCATTTTCAATGCCCTTCTCTGTGCATTGCATTTGTGCAATGCCTGTAAATTTTTGTTTAATTATGAAAATAATTGTACTTCTGTGTTCCAGATAAAAATGCAACATAGGTTGATGCAGGTGCAGGTATAGTAGGTACAAAACTATTTAAATCACAATAAAAATATCGTATGTGTAACAAACTCTTTAAATCTTTGAAAACTTAATTAGTTTAAAATTGGTTAAAAACAATTAGGTATATGTTTAAATGTTTAAAGTAATTTTCAAATTGTTTTTAAAGATTAAAACAATTCGTCTCATTTAAATTTTTAGAATAATAAAATTTTATTTCTATAAATACTGGTGAACATTGGTGAATAATACTGATTGGTTAGAGCAAAAGAATGTAAGAAGAATGAAAGCAAAAAAACATGTGAAATACGTTCACACTGATGTAAAAACTACATCAAATAAATAAATACAAGATACAATTCCCTAGGAAGTCACATCAATCATGCTCATCAAAAAGTTCTGTCCGCCCTTAATGATGTCCGCAGAATATTGTTGTTCCGACTACGTTTTTTCTCGTGTTTGACTTCCGTCGTGACAGTCATGTGTGTCATTGTGTATTAGACAGAGGTAGCGGCTTGCATATTAAGACCAGAAAGGCCAAAGTGGTGCCTAATGTTGGATGTGCGTGCTTAACAATAAAGTGTAGAGTATTGTACCTCTCTAGATTTAACTGCTTGTGGGAAGTGTTTTTTTTTTTTTTTTTTTTTTTTTTTTTTTTTTTTTTTTTTTTTTTTTTTTTTACAGAGAAAGACCACAACAATCAGTGCATTTGTATCTTTAGGGAGCCGATGGAAAGCGACGAATTTAGTTTTTGGCTATTTATTGCAGGAAAGCGAATGGTGATTGCTATCTAGTGATGGTTTTTCAGCTGCGTGCAAGAGTTTTGTTGTCGAGGTCGAGTAATAAGATTGTGAAGTTGGTGAGAAGTTGCAGTTGAAGGCTGTGAATGATGTAGGTTCTCAAAGTTAGTTTTGTGGAGGGACTCTGGGAAGGCTCGATAACTATCAAAGTGGGTAGGGTAATCATGTGTAATGCAGTCATGTAGGAATACGCATGTTGCAGAATTAAGAAAAAGAACATGGGTCGATCAGCTATATGGGGATATATACTTAGTAATTTTAGTGCGGTGATTGCCAAATTCACCAAATCATCGAGCTACTTACCCAACTTGAAGATATGTGATGAGCTATTTAGGCCTGACCTGTTTGATGACATATTTCTCATTAAAGGTTAAAAGTTACGTTTTAGGAAAAAATCAAACGTAAAACATAATACGCTACCGAAATGGATTTATATTCTAATTACAAATGGAGGAATAACTTATTTAAAAGTTTACTTTTCTGCTTATTAACCAACTTACTAGAGCGTACACGCTTTACTGTTGTTGTCTTTTAAGTTATACGTGCTTGTTGATTACAACGATGATAACAGATGTTTATAACAGGCGATGACATGGAACTAAAAGTGACCGGAATCATGTGGTTGCAAGAATTGTATTCCGTTACTAAAATAATATAACAAAAATTTACAGTATTAACAGTATCGTTTTACTTGTTTTGAGAAGGATTGTACTTGCTGTCATTAACATTAATACATTATTTTACCTTCAATTATCCGCCTTGTGACTTCTTGTAAATTTCTTCTATTACGCGTTTTGGAGACTGTGCTCTGTCTTCAGTATTAAAATAAAAAATAAAACTGTATCACTCTTACGAGATCGTTACATAATAAAAATGTCAAATTTGCATATGAACTTTACGTGAATTTGGGTGCGCACCCGTTCAAGTTCAATCTGCTAGCAACGGGTTCAAGAGTAGCGGATTGAACTTGAACGGGTGCGCACCCAAATTCGCGTACAGTTCATATGCAAATTTGACATTTTTATTATTTAACGATCTCGTAAGAGTGATACAGTTTTATTTTGTATTTCAATATCTCAAGATGTAGCATAGTCTCCGAAACGCGTAATAGAAGAAATTTACAAGAAGTCACAAGGCGGATAATTTAAGGTAAAATAATTTATAATTCGATCAAGTGACTTGGATACCAGATTAAACATGAATATGTCATTAAAAGTTTTGTTATATTACGTGAAAAGTTTGTCACAGCCATTCGAATACAATTATTGTTCATATGCTCATCTATAATCTGTTTTTGTACTTGCTTTTTTATCATTTTCATATCTGAGAAAGAATTCTCACATTGGAACATAGAACTGAACAATGACTTCATTCGTAGAGGAACACAAACCAAACAGGACAATTTCCTTCGACACTACAGGCCAAATAGATTTTAAGCTTGTGACGACAGATTACAATGACAGATACTTGCAATGCTTTTAGCTCCATTTACACTCCATTTCCATTACCAATGCTTCTTTAAAGTGTTGAATAACATAGTTCGAAAAAACCTCAACATCAGTCTCCATAAAAATGGACTGTATCGAATTGTGACAAGAGTGGAATTTTGTCAGTCTTTAAAAGTTTTTCAAATTGTTCTTTCAAACTCGAAATAGTTTCAACATGAGTTTGCTAAAGCACGGTTGTCTTCCTAACAGTTAAGGCTGTGAGATCGGCTAATTAGTCGGCCTAAGGCCCTAATTAAAGCAGAAAATAGCAGTTTAGCATTGGCAAGAGTTTTTTACATTCAATTAAGAGTAGGTTGTCAATAGAATGCAAACATTTTGTTGACACCCATCGCTGGAACGTAGCCGTATTGCAACTGCCTTGATCAGCTGTTGTCATTTACGTAATCTAAACAATCTTTCGCGAGTCACCGAAAATATCCCCGGGTAGCTCGTTATCGTTGACTTGGGGATTACTGTTTTAGTGGCTAGAGTAATAGTTGTTTGATTTTACAACGAGATGTTATAAGCTGAAAAATAAGAAGAAAATATTTCATTTATAATCACTTCAAGTTAGAGGGTTGCTATTTAAGACCGTAATTAAGTTACTGTATTATGGAGTTTATGATCCCAGCCTGACTGATGTTTAGATCATTTCCTAATAAAATTAATTATTATAAATTTAAATTCATTTTATCACTTTTAAGAAGATTGGTATATTGTTATCTTCAATACACAGCTTGCCATGGCGACTTTAAAAACAATCTGTTGCTCTCTTGATGAGGGAAACATCATGTTAAAATATCTTTTGATAAGAGCGCATTACAGAATACAAACTATAGAATGTATGAATTGTATTATTTATTAAAAATATACCTACTCAGAAATGACAAATCGAAACACACACACACACACACACACACACACACACACACACACACACACACACACACACACACACACACACACACACACACACACACACACACACACACACACACACACACACACACACACACACACACACACACACACACACACACACACACACACACACACACACACACACACACACACACACACACACACACCAGTGTCATATCACGGGAGACCAGTGTTATCTATCTGTTTAGTACCGTAAAGTGTCTGTAGAACACTGTAACGTCGTACAGACGTTAATTTCTGTAGAATAATTATGATTTTTCCTATACGGAAATTTCTTCTTCTTAGCCCACTACCACGCAGTGGAGTATTCTGTTCTATTCTGTGCCAAACTAAACAGCAAGTTTTTTTTATATATTCATATAGGTTGTGTTCTTACAATATTACGTTAGCTACATACTTTTGTTACTTTTCCATTAACATTTTAGGTTGCCATTTTTGTATCACACCGTCGTTCATTATCTTCTTCCTTGTCGGCAAAGTAGACATCTATTTACAACGTGCGATTTGTAGGCATTTTGTATCAGATTCAAGTATCATCACTCAGAATTTGAACCAATAATTGGTTTGTTTCGCTTTAACATGTCTTACTGAAACTACTTTTTTTAGGTTGGCTCAGTCATTTTTCTTTTATCCATTGGTTCATATTTGAACAGCATTTCTGGCAGTCTTGTTTCCTCCATTCGTATTACATATTTTTTCCTCTTTACTTCTTCTTCGTTTAGATGGAATATCATAACATCTCAAGATGATCGTTGTATGCCCCTTCTTTTGTAAGAATACTCACAATTCAAGATAATATATTTTAGTGTTTTCAGTTAATTTTCTTGGCTGACATCTATTTTATGTCATTTACTTCATCCCCTTTCTATGTTAGCAGATGCAGTTAATTAAAGTAATTACCTTATCTATGTTCCAGCGCTATTACTCTTAATAAAATTTCAAGCAATGTGACATCCATACAGAAATGTTAATGATGATACAAATATAATATTTTAAAAGGCTTCCCGTCTGTAACGTAATTTTAATGGCTAAATACTTTTTTTAGTATACGAAGGTTTGATAAATTCTTTCTTAAATGAAGGAGGTCTGCCGTTGAGTTAATGCAAGTTGAATTTTACGAGTTTACTTAAAAAAATAGATTATAATATTAGGTTTCATAAAACATTTATATTTATTTTTGGGAAGTGTATGCAAATTTGTATTTTACGTAAACAATCTGCTTATAGCCTAATTAAGACCACAATAGATACGGAACTCATCGACCCGCGGTTAATTGATGTTCATCCACTGATCTTGTCCGCATGAAGTGTTTGTAAAATTTAGTACTGATAATCGATCGACGATTCACTAGTTTATTACCACGAACGGATCGTAATGTCTACCACTGCGAACAGTCCAACACCTGCATTCACCGAGCAGTTTATTTATGGTGTATTCTCTAACTGCTGGTTAAGATATCTGTTTCGAGAACGGTTTCTCTAAATGCTTAAACGTTGTTAAGACGGAAGCACAATGAGAAAGGCGACAGCGTTACTTTCTACACGTACCTAATCGAAGTCATTTTTAAAAGATGTCGTGTAGTTTGCACAGTCAGTTCTCTAGCAATAATTCGCTTCCAAAGAAGCGAATAGAATATTCTATTTCTAGTTAAATCAGTTAGTTAATTGGCACACACATACACTCATTATTATGACTTTCTCACTTGTGTGCCTAGCAGTTATCAATTTTATTTTTGTTTTGATCGAGAAAAATAAGCTCTTAAATAAACAATTTGTTTGTTAGTGCGTGCTGTACACTCTGTGGCTGATTTTAAATTCGTTAACACCATTTCACTTTTCCGACAGAACAAAAGAAAAAACAAAAACTAATTTTGGTTCTTATTCTAATATAATAAAAAATTTACTCTATGTTTCTGGTTAACATTTTATGGTAATATAAGCTTCATTGTACATAATTTTCTTTGTTTTATATTGATTCAATTCAGCAGTCTAAATATATGAGATTGTGAAATTCTTACTCTTATAAACTATTTGATCTGATTTCTAGCTGTCAGAAGCAGGAAGTCACTCGTAGAATAGGTCGTTTTTGAATTTATTATATTCCTAACGTCTTGCGCTCAAGTTTTATACATTAACTTTTGTGTTTTCCGTAAATCTATTATACCATTATAATTCAACGAAAAAATTATTTCACACGTTATCCATAAATCGAAATTAGAATGTTACTTTTTGATTAAAAAAAAAGAAAAGCCAGTGGTTATTAAAAACTTTACTACTGTAGAATGTCAGATTTGGCGTTCGCTTCAGGATTTACGTGGGTTAATGAACAACACATAGGTAGACAGTACCCGGCTATTCGCTAGTGAAGTAAACATTAACGTTAGGTAACAATATTTCATGGATCAGAATGCGAAAATTATTTGATATCACGTAACTGAAATTCCCTAAACTGTAGTCGTAAGTAACAGCGAGCGTGTATTACGATTAAAATTGTTTCAGATGTTGCATCGGCGCGTAGAGCAATTTCCTCTGTCAAATAAGTGTTGTTGGTTCATTTGACTAATTAATATTCTGACAAGTGGGACTGCTGTGTAGATGGAAAGTAGTTGATGATTAAGGTAAATTAATGGTTAAGTTGCAGCGGAGATAAGTAAAAGTCAAGACACGTAGAAGAGCGGCCGGTGATGCGTTGCGACTTGAAATGAAGACTTTCCCGCGGGCTGCACGTTATATCGCACTACTCAAAGACACGCCTCAGCCGCCGGCAAGGGATACAGACCGTAATGATAGTAATTCCGTTGCGTATCAAGAGCGAAGGCTACTAGTGTAACCCGTCCGGTACAGTTCTCCACCCCGGCTGCTGCCACTACAAAAACTAACTGTAAAACTATGTGATGAATGTTAATTGGTATCATGACGTCCCTGCCTTCTGCGGTTAGTTAGTCAAATATTTTTACACACATACCTTTGCCTGGTTTTCAGACAACTCTCTGACACAACAGTTCGATTGAATGGGTTATTTCCACTCTAGACATTTAATTAGCAATTTCGAACTTTACGTGTGAAATATATGGTAACGTGTTCTATAATTCAGTTATTGTGAATAATGAGAAACTTTCTTGAATAAAGAGATAGTTAAGACTTAGCAAATTACCTTCGCGCCTTGTACAATACTCATATTTGTTGCTACGCCTGTATAATACACAGTTTTATTTCAAATAAACAGAGACAGATAAATAAACAAAGAAACTCGAGCGGCCTAAGACACATACACATAACTGGAAATCGCTTTTCTTAGCCTTTTAAAGCATCCTCGAATATGATTTCCTCAGTCGACTGGAACGGTCTAGTGGTCTTTGAAAAGACCGCAGCACAGTAAATAGCCTTAATATATTACTAGTAGAAAGGATTTGTTTTTACCTGTTATTTGCTTTACGCTAATCATCTCAGTGAAATAGCCTCTTCAGTCCGGCAACGTTAAGACAATGTAAGATTTATCTGATCTGTATTGCAATATTGCTGCGATTATGTACAAGGAATTTAAGATGGTGCAAATACTTTAAACCCGAGGGAGAATATAAAATAAACTATCCAGAAAAATGAATCGTATCAAACTGGGTTCTTTACCTTTATCTTGGTAAAAGCGATTTTGGGCGACAAACAACATTGGAAGTATTCCCCGCTAATTTATCCCTTAGGTTGCCCGTCACTATCTCTTTTTCTTCCTCCAAAATCAAATTGAAAGATTCAGTGTTTCAAATAGTCAGTATAATGAAATAGGACTTTGCAATTTATTTGCCCGTAGCATAAGTTCGGAGACTAGGGTGCAGATCTCAAATGGCTATTTAACATTTCAGTTTTTGAGGAGTGCTTTGACGAAGAATGACAAGTAGAAGGTCTTAATGAAACAAAGTTCCGCTTAAAAGACACTTAAAAAAATACAGAGTTACAGATATAGAGTTTAGGAGACCGAGCACGAAGGGTAGACTAGTAAGACAGTAAGACAGACTAGTAAGGGTAGATGTCAACAGCCTCAAAATCAATTTTACTTAATTTAGATTAGATATCATTTAGATTTACACATACGCCCGCGCACACACCCACACACGCGCGCGCACATACATATAGGCCTATATGTTAAAAAAAATAATATGTGAAGTATGTTAATGAGAAAATATACGATCAAGTTGGAAAGCCAGGATAAGTTTAATTCGAGCGAATTGATTCGTTCCGTCTTAAATTAGGTAGAGTTAACGACGACCTTATTCGGTCCACCTTAGTGACACTAGCTTCTTTCCGTTCAGTGACGCGTTTCGGGATGAAATCCCATCTTCAGATAAACAATATCAATTCAAAACGTAAATGTATACCACATTTTGTGGTTATGTCATAATTTAAAATGGACCGAATAAGGTAATTTAATTATATTAACCAATAAAGTGACTCGGTACGTAAAACATGAATAGATTTAACGACGACGTTGAATAGCTTCGATTAGATGCTATACTATTCTCGAAGATCAAAGAATATAAAATTAAGGAGGGATATACACGATTTAAAAGGTTGTAAAAATATTGAGCATTTAACTTTTAAACTTCATATGATACAATGCTACGTATGAGGGTTCAAATTCACATATATTTTGATTTGTGTGTGTGAAAGTTAGTTAATTGCATGGTTTTCGTTTCATGAACTTCAATAGTGTTTTGGTCTTCAACTAACCATAAAATTAACAAATTAAAAAATTACTTAATACTCTCTACTTACGTATTTACAAAATTATGAAAATAATAAAAATTTGCAACGAATTAAAACCAGCCAATAAGGAAGTATTGGAGAACTTCAAACTTGGATGATCAATCTACTGCTTTCATACTTCCTGTCTTATCTTATTCGTTAGTTATGCTAACCAGTGAATGGGAGACTATCGTTACTGTGAGAATGGATTACATTCGGCGTACTGTGGAATATATGTGGGTTTAGAAAATTACTACCGGTATTGCGAGTAACTACAGTGAATGTTCTGTAGTACACTGAACTGATGTGGGTTATTTAGATGCGGAACTTGGCATGTATGCAGGTTGCATACGACACCTGTTAGGGAACAGTAACGTCACATAAGCTACAGATCTGCCACTATGCACACTGAACATTTAGATACAACGTCTGTATTAGATTGAATAACGTATTACAATGGTACCAACATTCATTAAGTAAGAGTCCGTACTCATGAAAGCTAGTCATCGTTTTGTAAGTCATAGTTGCTGTTTATAAATTACTTGAGAACAGTTTCATATCAGGTTAAAGTTAAAAACAAAATTTCTCATTAATGCATACATCTAAATTGGGCTTTTACAGAAAATTTTCCGGTTGATGTGTTAAAGAAGAAAAAAAGGCTTTGTAGAAGTTGTATTTTTTTTGTAACGCTACAGCTGATTGCGAGCCATCGCCTCCTTGAGACACGTTGGCATTGGTCTACTGACTAAGCCACCGAAATCTTCGACTTCACCGTGACGTAACATCGAAGTGCCCTTTCTTCTTTGGCCATTTGAGTTTTTAATCAAATTTTCAGCCTACAAAATGTTAAAAGGCATGAATAAAAATTTAAATGATACAGCAAATTTAAACATCATTCCCGAACGTAAGTGGATAGATCATTATAAAGCTCTCTGGTCTAATGATAATGTGAAAGCCGAGCATTGTAATATAGAAACCAACAACTTTGTTACCTACGAGGGAGACTTAATAACAATGGACGAGCTGATGAAGCCTTTGTAAGAACTAAAAATCGAAAACAAACAGTACAGGATGTTTTGAACGCAGGATTGTTCAAGTATGGGGGTATCTTGCTTAAACATTGATTACTTCATTTCTATAATATGTGTTGGAAAAGACAACAGGTCCCACAAGATTGGTTAACTGCTCGAGTGGTGTTTATTTTTAAGAAAGGAAAATTAAATGACTGTCATAACTGTAGGGGTAGGCCTATATATTTGGTTGATACTAGACACAAAATATATACAAGGATCATAAACCACCATCTGCAGACTATTTCCGAGCATCTTATTTTGGAAGAACAAAACGGCTTCAGGAAGAGCAGGTTTTGTACAGACAACTCTTTCATCATTACTCAAATCATTGAGACGCATCGCGAGTTCAATAAAGAAACTCATATCGCTTTCGTTGATTTTGAGAAGGTTTTTTCGTAGAGTAGATAGAAATTTGCTGTGGCAAATATTTGAAGAACGGGGATAGCCTTAACAACTTATAAGAACTATACAAGGCCTATATGATGGAACAAGAATAGCTGTCAAAAATAATTGTAGGATATCTTAACAAATATCTGTCAATCAAGGTGTTAGACAAGGGTGCAGTGTATCACCTACTCTTTTTAACATTTATATTGACTATCTGGTAAGAAAACGTTAACATCTAGTGAACCCTGGTATTAAGTTATCTTGAAAAAGAAATTTGAATCTGCTGTTGTTTGCTGCAAACGTGCTCGTACTTCAAAATACAGAATCTGATTTGCAAAAATCTGTTTTTAAGCTTCGTCAGATTTAATTTGCAAACAATATGATATGAAAATCTCCACTATAAAAACAAAGGTAATGGCATTACGAGGTAAGGAGTCCAACAAGAACAAAAATAATGATTATTGATCGAGTTCTAGAACAGGTGAGCCACTTTAATTTTGGGAAATGATACTGGCTATGTTAGAAATTATGATATTGATGGCAAGTTAGGTAAGTTTGAGACAATCTGTGGAAAAATCAACTGTGTTTTTAGAAACAAGGTACGTCGAGATACAAAAGTAAAGTTTTACAATGTATGGCAGTCCCTGTACTGTCCTATGGGTGTGAATTATGGACATCAACCAAGAAACAAGACAGTAAAATACAGGCCTTGGAAATGGCATTCTTAAGAGGATTTAAAAAACGTTCTAAACTTGACCGTATAAGAAATGAGGCCATAAGAGAAGAGTTATAAGTTTTTAACTTGAATGAAAAATTAAAAGATTACAAACAACGGTGGAATAAACACTTAGAAAGAATGTCTAATTTCAGACTGGCCAAACAAGTATTTACAATTGTCTTGATTGTTCATCTCTTCTTTCACAGCACTATCACTTTACTAAAACTGAACTTTATCTTGTGAAAACTTACTTTTTTCGTCGGACGCGTTTCGGCGTACGTATCCGCCTTCTTCAGCTTTTAGTCAGACTGCCATCATTTCGTAACGGTTTTTGTGTGGAAGGTGTAGTGGGGGTGGTGTGTGGGGGAAGGGGATTGGTGCAGGGATTCAACTTGATGTTTGTTTTTTGTAATATTGTGTCAAAAAGTGTATGTGATTTATATTGTAATTGATCGTTGAGTATGTTGTTTGGTTGTGTTGTGTGGTGTTTATATATTTCGTATTGTTCAGTTGTGTTGAGTTTTCGACCTTTAGGTAAGTAATGTAAAATTTCGAGATTAGTGTCTATGTTGGTGTAACTGTGGTTTTCTGTGTGTATGTGTGTGGCAAATGCGGAGTGTATATTGTTGTTGATTAGAGCTTTTAAGTGTTCAGAATAACGGGATGAAAAAGATCTTCCTGTCTGGCCGATGTAGAAACTATTGCAGTCATTACAATTTAATTTGTAAACACCTGTTTTGTTATATTTGTCTATGTCTGTGTTTGTATTATTGATGTGTTTTGTAATGGTATTGGTTGTTCTGTATGCTATTTTGTATTTGTGTTTTCTGAATGTGTTGGCGATTTTGTGTGTGTAGGAGTTGTGGTATGTGAGTGTGATGTATTTATTGTGTTGTGTGTTGATGGTATTTTGTGTTTTGTTGTTTTTGTTTTTAATGCGTTTGTGTAGTGTGTTTATTAAATTAGGGTTGTAACCGTTTTTGATTGCTATGTATTTTATTGTGTTGAGTTCGTCGGTGTAATCTTGTTTATTTAAGGGTATTTTAGTTAGTCTATGAAGCATATGGTTGAAGGCCGCATGTTTATGTTGTGTTGGTTGGTTTGATGTGTTGTGTATAACCATGTCAGTTGTGGTTGGTTTCCTGTATATTTTGTACGTGTGTGTATTGTTAGTTTTGTTAATTGTTAGGTCTAGAAAATTTATACTATTCTTTTGTTCAATTTCCAGTGTAAATTTTAATTTGTGGTGTATAGAGTTTATGTATTTGTGGAAGTTTTCAACTTGTCTTGTGTTGCCTTTGTATAAAAGTAATATATCATCTACATACCTGTGCCAGTATATAATTTTGTTAGTGTATTTGTTGTTGTTTATTATGTGGTTCTGTTCTATGCTGTGTATATATATTTCTGCTAGTATTCCTGATATGGGGGAACCCATCGGGAGACCTTCTGTTTGTGTGTATATCTTGTTATTGTATGTAAAGTAATTTTGTTCAGTTATTAGTTTGGTAAGTGTGATGATTTCTTGTATGTGTGTTTCAGGTATGTTCTTTGTCTGAGTAGTTGTTCTAGTGTTTGGATGGTTTCTTTGATGGGGACATTAGTGTATAGATTGGTTATATCAAAAGATGCCAGAGTTGAGTTATGTGGGATGTGGATGTGTTCAGTTTTCCTGACTAGGTCTATGTTGTTTTTGATAGATGTGTTGTTACTGAGATTAATATTTTCTCTGATTATTTTGTCTAGTTGTTTTGCGATTTTGTGGGAGGGTGCCTGTGTGTTGTTTATTAATGGTCTGATGGGAATGTTAGGTTTATGTATTTTTGGTAATGCATTTAGTTTAGGGGGATTAGGTTTTATTTGTTTAAGGTATTTGGCGCTTTCTGGTTTGATTATATGTTTTGTGTTGTTTATAAACTTTTAATCTGTTTATGAAATTTTAGTGTGGGGTCTAAATAACTTTATTTATTTCCGTTATATTATTTTCGTTGAAGAAATTTTCGATTTTAGTGTTTAATTGGTGTTTGTCCATTATGACGCTAATGTTACCTTTGTCAGCTTTTAGGATTGTTGTGTTGTGTTCAAGTAACTTGTGTTTTACATTGTTAAGTGTTTTTATTTCATTGTTGTGTATTTTTGGTTTTGTGTGTGTGTTTTGAAGTTTTCGTTTTATTTCGTGGCGTATCGGGTCCTGGTCATTAAAGTGCGTGTTTTGTACAGCTGTTTCTGCGTCTATGATTATGTCACGTGTGTGTTTATTGTGATTTTTGTTAGTTGTATTGTTATTTAAATTATGTTTCAGTCCTTTGTTTAATAAATCCATTTCATCCTTTGTGAAATTAATGGTTGTTGTATTAACTAAGCGTGCGTGGAATTTGTGTGCCGGTTCAGGGATAGATTCAATTCTGCGTGTTGTGAGGTTAGTTATTTTTTTGTTGTGTCTAGCTTGTATTGTCAATTTGAGTTTTTCTATGTTGTCTTGTGTGTGTTGTATTACATTTTCAAGTTCCGTGTGGTGTAATATTTGTGTGAGTTTCATGTGTAATTTATATGCCTGTTTGTTGAGTGTGTCTTTTTATGGTATAAATAATTGATTATGTTATTTAGGTTTATTTGTTCTAATTTCCGTTTGGTTTGAAGTGGTGTATGTGTGTTTTGTTTTATTGTAACTTGTGCGTGTGTTGGTATGATGTTGTGTTTTCGACAAGTTTTATTGAATGCTATGTGTAAGGAAGTTTTTGTTACTTGTTGTTTGGCGTTTCTGTACTTGTTGATGAAATACGCTTTATCTGCGGTATTATAGTTGTCTTGATTGTTCATCTCTTCTTTCACAGCACTATCACTTTACTAAAAATGAACTTTATCTTGTGAAAACTTACTTTTTTCGTCGGACGCGTTTCGGCGTACGTATCCGCCTTCTTCAGCTTTTAGTCAGACTGCCATCGTTTCGTAACGGTTTTTGTGTGGAAGGTGTAGTGGGGGGAGGTGTGTGGGGGAAGGGGATTGGTGCAGGGATTTAACTTGATGTTTGTTTTTTGTAATAGTGTGTCAAAAAGTGTATGTGAATTATATTGTAATTGATCATTGAGTATGTTGTTTGTTTGTGTTGTGTGGTGTTTATATATTTCGTATTGTTCAGTTGTGTTGAGTTTTCGACCTTTAGGTAAGTAATGTAAAATTAGACACTAATCTCGAAATTTTACATTACTTACCTAAAGGTCGAAAACTCAACACAACTGAACAATACGAAATATATAAACACCACACAACACAACCAAACAACATACTCAACGATCAATTACAATATAAATCACATACACTTTTTGACACAATATTACAAAAAACAAACATCAAGTTGAATCCCTGCACCAATCCCCTTCCCCCACACACCTCCCCCCACTACACCTTCCACACAAAAACCGTTACGAAACGATGGCAGTCTGACTAAAAGCTGAAGAAGGCGGATACGTACGCCGAAACGCGTCCGACGAAAAAAGTAAGTTTTCACAAGATAAAGTTCATTTTTAGTAAAGTGATAGTGCTGTGAAAGAAGAGATGAACAATCAAGACAACTATAATACCGCAGATAAAGCGTATTTCATCAACAAGTACAGAAACGCCAAACAACAAGTAACAAAAACTTCCTTACACATAGCATTCAATAAAACTTGTCGAAAACACAACATCATACCAACACACGCACAAGTTACAATAAAACAAAACACACATACAGCACTTCAAACCAAACGGAAATTAGTACAAATAAACCTAAATAACATAATCAATTATTTATACCATAAAAAGACACACTCAACAAACAGGCATATAAATTACACATGAAACTCACACAAATATTACACCACACGGAACTTGAAAATGTAATACAACACACACAAGACAACATAGAAAAACTCAAATTGACAATACAAGCTAGACACAACAAAAAAATAACTAACCTCACAACACGCAGAATTGAATCTATCCCTGAACCGGCACACAAATTCCACGCACGCTTAGTTAATACAACAACCATTAATTTCACAAAGGATGAAATGGATTTATTAAACAAAGGACTGAAACATAATTTAAATAACAATACAACTAACAAAAATCACAATAAACACACACGTGACATAATCATAGACGCAGAAACAGCTGTACAAAACACGCACTTTAATGACCAGGACCCGATACGCCACGAAATAAAACGAAAAATTCAAAACACACACACAAAACCAAAAATACACAACAATGAAATAAAAACACTTAACAATGTAAAACACAAGTTACTTGAACACAACACAACAATCCTAAAAGCTGACAAAGGTAACATTAGCGTCATAATGGACAAACACCAATGAAACACTAAAATCGAAAATTTCTTCAACGAAAATAATATAACGGAAATAAATAAAGTTATTTAGACCCCACACTAAAATTTCATAAACAGATTAAAAGTTTATAAACAACACAAAACATATAATCAAACCAGAAAGCGCCAAATACCTTAAACAAATAAAACCTAATCCCCCTAAACTAAATGCATTACCAAAAATACATAAACCTAACATTCCCATCAGACCATTAATAAACAACACACAGGCACCCTCCCACAAAATCGCAAAACAACTAGACAAAATAATCAGAGAAAATATTAATCTCAGTAACAACACATCTATCAAAAACAACATAGACCTAGTCAGGAAAACTGAACACATCCACATCCCACATAACTCAACTCTGGCATCTTTTGATATAACCAATCTATACACTAATGTCCCCATCAAAGAAACCATCCAAACACTAGAACAACTACTCAGACAAAGAACACACCTGAAACACACATACAAGAAATCATCACACTTACCAAACTAATAACTGAACAAAATTACTTTACATACAATAACAAGAAGGTCTCCCGATGGGTTCCCCCATATCAGGAATACTAGCAGAAATATATATACACAGCATAGAACAGAACCACATAATAAACAACAACAAATACACTAACAAAATTATATACTGGCACAGGTATGTAGATGATATATTACTTTTATACAAAGGCAACACAAGACAAGTTGAAAACTTCCACAAATACATAAACTCTATACACCACAAATTAAAATTTACACTGGAAATTGAACAAAAGAATAGTATAAATTTTCTAGACCTAACAATTAACAAAGCTAACAATACACACACGTACAAAATATACAGGAAACCAACCACAACTGACATGGTTATACACAACACATCAAACCAACCAACACAACATAAACATGCGGCCTTCAACCATATGCTTCATAGACTAACTAAAATACCCTTAAATAAACAAGATTACACCGACGAACTCAACACAATAAAATACATAGCAATCAAAAACGGTTACAACCCTAATTTAATAAACACACTACACAAACGCATTAAAAACAAAAACAACAAAACACAAAATACCATCAACACACAACACAATAAATACATCACACTCACATACCACATCTCCTACACACACAAAATCGCCAACACATTCAGAAAACACAAATACAAAATAGCATACAGAACAACCAATACCATTACAAAACACATCAATAATACAAACACAGACATAGACAAATATAACAAAACAGGTGTTTACAAATTAAATTGTAATGACTGCAATAGTTTCTACATCGGCCAGACAGGAAGATCTTTTTCATCCCGTTATTCTGAACACTTAAAAGCTCTAATCAACAACAATATACACTCCGCATTTGCCACACACATACACACAGAAAACCACAGTTACACCAACATAGACACTAATCTCGAAATTTTACATTACTTACCTAAAGGTCGAAAACTCAACACAACTGAACAATACGAAATATATAAACACCACACAACACAACCAAACAACATACTCAACGATCAATTACAATATAAATCACATACACTTTTTAACACAATATTACAAAAAACAAACATCAAGTTGAATCCCTGCACCAATCCCCTTCCCCCACACACCTCCCCCCACTACACCTTCCACACAAAAACCGTTACGAAATGATGGCAGTCTGACTAAAAGCTGAAGAAGGCGGATACGTACGCCGAAACGCGTCCGACGAAAAAAGTAAATTTTCACAAGATAAAGTTCATTTTTAGTAAAGTGAAGTATTTACAATGTTTACATTACAGTTTACATTGTTTTCTCGTTCATATATATTTTCTTAAGCTTTTTTACACTATTTTATGAGTACTCAACAGCTAATATTGCTAGTCTTAGTAGGAGAGAATTACACTTCAGCGTGCTGTCTCTTTTCCCTTCGTAATCGAAATTCTTGTGTGGCTATGTGATAGAATTTGCGTAATCGAATTCGACATAATTTTCTGTCTAAAGTCGGAATGTGACATCCATAAGTGACATCCATAAGGCTGAATTTGCAATATCAGTAGGTGAAACTAATAAGCATTTATCAGTAAGTGGTTGGTGGTTGGTTTGATTAAAAGTGCTTTGGTCAAAAGAGCTCCACGTCATCCTGTTTTTTCCTTATAGGAAAAAAATCGTTCAGTAATCGAAAGAGAGAACTTTACGCTAAGACAAGTTTTAGAATGCGCCCACGCCGCGAGTAACCAAAATTTATATTGTGTCGAAGTGAAACATATTCTAAGACCAAAATCTATTCTTTCCGTAACCAGAGAAGGGGGAGAGTCCACATAAAAAGGCATCACCAAAAGGAATGTTAATTAAACGCGAATCAGCTGGAAGAAAGGAAACTGAATCAGTGAACCACCGCGAGACACATATGGATGTACTTACTCTTCTTCACCGGCAGAACAGGCACGTCTAACTCCATTTGCCGTGCTCCACTAATACCATTTGTCAGACGCGTTCCAGTGCGTGACTGATACTCAGTCTTAGTTACTGCCCCTAGGACCTGCATTGATTCTAACAAAGTGCAAATTGTTACGGTCACTTGATTTATCAAGTCGTCGATTTTTCTAACGTGTTCGTTGTAAAGAGTATTACCTCTTCTTATCCGATCCCAGGACGTTGAACATAAAATCAGTTACGAAGTCATTGCGTTCATAACGACTTCACAAGACTGGCTTCTTCCAAAATATATGTTCCAGTTTGGTGAAACGACGTAGGCGTAAGTATCACATCTTTTCCCCAACTCTCGAAGGTCTGACCATGGCTCAGCTCGTTGAATAGGCCTACAAGAAAACAAAATAATTTAATGGCTGTTCATTACATCAGTACGAACAACAGGCACTAAGACACCTGTGCCATTTGTAAGTAAAGTAGGTTTTTCAGAAATGTATTAACAACCAAACTTGCAGCGACTACTGCTCGTTTCCCTATTGCACGCTTGATTTACAATGTAGTCCTATTGACAATCTTCACGTATGTGTAACATTCCGATTATCCTGTCATTTTATTCTTTATACAGTAAAATAAAGCCAATCGACTCGAGAATTCTCAGCAATGACAGCATTGAGCTTGCAGTGTGCAGGGACCATTTTAGAAGGTAAGACTCACAATAATAATTAAACATTAAAAATACTGTGGGCGATCATCATAGTAAGTGAGAATAGCGACATTAATTAAAGATTTAATTTGCTATTAATCACAATAAAAAGCAGAACGTGATTTTAAGACTGGATGCCCGGCCCTAGGATAGAACCGCCATTGTATTTCAGTTTCCTTATTTCTTCTTCATTCATTATCAATTCAAATACGCAAGAGTGATATTTTTATCTTTATTTAATATCTGATGATGGAGCATAAGCTCTGAAACGCGTCATAGACGAAGTTACAAGAAATCACACGGCGGATAATTACTGAAGGTAAATAATTTATTAATTCGTACAAGTGATTTGGATACCGTATTAAACATGAGTATTAAATTCATAATCTTTTATACAGCCCACCTTGTGACTGGTTCAGCCGGAAATTGATTTGGCAACCTAGAACATGAGTGCATTGACAAGAGAATCTGCGCTGTTTTGGTGCCGTGCCTTCCACAACGTTTCCCATTTACTTTCTAACTCTGACACCAACTAGATCTCAAAATACGTTTAGAAATTCTCTGGTACTTCAGAATGTGACAATCTGATCGCTAGTTAATCTGTATATTAGCTGAAAACTCTCCCCGGTACACTGTTGTCTCATTTTCTCATTTTGTACATACAATTTTCTCATTCACTCTGAAAATACGGAATGCGCAAACTGGTTGGCGTACTGTAGTCCCTGAGCTGTATTATTGACCACAGGTGTTCTGACAATCAGTAACAGATTCTTACCAGAGCTGGTATCGGTAATAAGGTAACATGGAAACTGTTTGCTCTTTGTATACGGGATTCTTCATTAACTTAAAATCATAACTGTGAAGTAGTTTAAACGACCGTAATTGAAGGAAAATACGAAAGTTTTATGATTATTTTCATTTTAATCTTTAAGGTAAATTTTCGTTTTGTTTTTGAAAAACCACGTTTAATTTAGTCAGATTGAGTGCTTGTATTAAAGGTAGTGCTTTATATACGTTTGAACTGAATATCTTTTTATCTTTCTATCTTTGTATATTATTTGTGTCTTTCAAGTTTCCCTACAGAATGAAAGGTACTGTATCGGAAGTCAATAAATCATGTGTGAACTTTGGAGAGCCTGACAGCGATTGTGATAACTATTTTTTCCTTATCTCTTTTCAAAATTTCCCTAGACTAATTTTTCATTTAAAAGATCAGTGGTCAGTGATTTATAGTTTTACTACTGGACCTGAAGTAACTAATTGGTTGACAGCTACAACTCCTTCCTATAGCAATTGCCGTTCATAAGATCCATTTCTGTAATTCAACAAACTGTTTACCCATTGAAAGTAAAGAACCTTTTCGACTGATTTTCAATATTAAACTTGCTTTCTTTTATTCTGTTTATATTCTATTTTATTATATAAAAAAAAATCATGAGTTGTATTGATTAATAATTCCTACACCCATTTTCTTACTTTACGATAATTTTTTGTTAACATATGCCTAATGGTAAGAAATATGATTGTATTATTTCTCTTTATAATAGTTTTACAAAAATATTAGATATAATAATACTTTGTAATACTTAGATACATGCAATATAACACACTACATGCCACAAATATGTCACACTGCAAAATATTAATTGTTACTAAGAAATTATTCAACATCTCTAATTAAACAAGCCTAATAAATTTAAAACATATAATAATGAGTATAATTTATTGGAAATAAACGCTAATGACGATCTGTCCGTTTTATTTATGTAAAACTTTCAGACTTTTGGAAGCTAATTAATTCTTTCTACCTGCAGGTTTATACAAAATATTTACTTGGTGTTTATAGATGTAAACGTAACAGTACATGTAATTATGTCTTTATTTAAGATGCACGCAACATGCATATGCGATGTGTAGGCCTACTTTATAGCCTACATTTCACAAGCAGGCTAAAAACACAAAGTTGCATCTTTTAAATGTAAAAAATACGTGTTTGTATGTTGTGTATGTATGAGAGCGTATACATGAAACATAAAGCAGCATAAAACAGCTACATGAAAAGTTTAAGAATTTTACCTTATATAATCCACTAGGCGATCTCAGTTTTTTACATACGACATGTTTCAGGGACTAAATCCCCATCCTCAGGTATAGTAAAATGCTATTCCCCTAATACATAGGGGTCGTCGAAAAGATTATATATATATATATATATATAAAGAATATATCTTTTCGACGACCCCTATGTATTAGGGGAATAGCATTTTACTATACCTGAGGATGGGGATTTAGTCCCTGAAACATGTCGTATGTAAAAAACTGAGATCGCCTAGTGGATTATATAAGGTAAAATTCTTAAATTAATCATAATAGCGATCTGGAGACTGCATAAAATGTACATGAAAAGTTACCGCTGCAGACGTTCATAAACACTGATTAATAATGAAAATAAATTAAGACAAGATCTTCCTTGTGCGGCGGTTCCTACAGACAAGGCTGACTGACAAACAGTTCTAAAATGTTTTTGTAAGTGTACGTGTGTGATTAAAATTTTGGGGAGATGTACAAATTTTACTCAATTTATCTTAAAAGCAGGTGTTTCTTTTGCATATTGGCGTTTGTTTCTATGCTGTGCATTAATTTTCGTGCTATTACTTTTTAACATTGAAAATCTTTATAACGACGTGTCGCACATTTGAAAACGACCGCTGGTGCGTGATCGAAAATGGGAACCGGTGTGTTTCTATAGAAACTACTTCTTTGTTGTCAATAACGTAGTACACATATAAAACTTCGCTTATGAATGCGACTACATTTAACTTATAATCTGTACATTGGTAAATAAAGAATGAATTCATTGATTGGCGAATGAACATAAATATATATATTTTTTAGATTTACTGAAGCATTTTCAATGCCCTTGTCTGTGCATTGCATTTGTGCAATGCCTGTAAATTTTGTTGTATCGTAGTTTCGCGTCCTCGTCTCTCTTTCCTGTAGTTTTCTAAAAAGCGGTATAAAATTTTGGAGTGACATTTTAAAAAAACATAAACGTGCAATTAGACCTACTCAGTAAACACATTTTCTAATTCGCATTAAAGGAATTAACACTATTACACGCTATATATCTAACCGCATACGTTATTTACTGTCGGAGCTACGTTAACATTTCATTTTATAGTTCAACGGTAATCGTTGACATTAGATGTCCTAATGTTTACTAGAAATGCTAAATGAAAAGGCAATTACAACAATTGTAAACCAAAAAACTTAAGCAAACTGTTTTTTGTTAGTTTATACCAAGCTAATTGATTTTCAAAATGTTTTTGTGTTATACGACTTTTGATAAGAAGAGTTGAAATATCGTTTGTAATTTTACATTAGTTGTAACTTATCCTTTTTTAGTTGCCATTATTGGTAGGCGACTTAAAAAATATAAGAAATTACAAGTTTTGTTAATTTTTAATTTCATTAAACTTACTATACTTATGCAATTGTTATTTAAAATATAGTTTTGTAATTATACTTGCTATTTGACTCATACTTACTGTTGAGTTAATGACTTGAATTTTTATGTAATACTGAGAACGATTTAAATCATTTTTATACAGTTTAATAATTATGACAAATATACGTAATGTTAAACATAAAAATATACCTCACAGTATGCTACAATACCGTTTGGATTATCTGGTTTTTGTTTCGCAAAAGAACATCATTATGATCGATTAAAAAAAATTAAAACGTTTATAGAAAAACTGCTAGGTCTATAATGTTCGGAGGACAAGCGATATTACTTACCCAATCAGTCTCTAAAGCCCTACCTTTAATGTTCGGAAGACAAGCGATATTACTTACCCAATCAGTCTCTAAAGCCCTACCTTTAATGTTCGGAAGACAAGCGATATTCCTTACCCAATCAGTCTCTAAAGCCCTACCTTTTGTTGACAATTGTGTAGATTGGACTGGGAAAATTCACTTGCACTTAAGTTTACTTAGGTGTATTAGTAAATAATACACCCTGCAACATTGACTTCTATGTAATTTTACGGAAGTTATTATACAATTTGATTAACATACTATTTAATGTCAACGGTAGCACTAATTTGTCTTATGTAGTATTCAGCAAAACAAAAGGACTCAGATATGATTAGTTCTTAAGGATACTTAATTTACCGAATTCTGAAAATATTCTGTTGTACTCTGATGAAGTGAGCCTAGTGAAGGGAAACGTAATTTAGATTCATAAAGTATTTTCCCCAGGTCAAGATATTTGACTCAGTGGCAGCTTTCGTATTTGTCTTTTCGTGTGTCTTTTTCATAAATTTCTTAGCTGATAATGACGCTTTACAAATTTTTTAGTTATTTAAAAAATAAAATTATCTAACATAGCACTTCTAAGAAAATGTAATGCTTGTTTATGAATTTTACAAGATTTTAAATACAAGGTACACAAAAAACTTCAAAGCAAAACATAATTTATTTTTACTATGTAAGTTTTAATTATTTTTGTTTCCTGCTATTTTGAAGGGAAACAAAGCAAGTCATAAGCTTCTCTCTAGTACATTGAAAATATAATTTTTTTTATACTGTTGTAAAAAAACTGGCCAAAATATAAATTATTTTATTAACTATGTTTGTATATTATACATTCAGTTTTTCAGTTGCACAGTTTTGTCTCTAATATGTGAAGAGGTGGCAACTTTTTTATACGCGTCATCAAAAATTCAGACTGGTACACTTAAGAAACATTTTTGGGTATTAATAGCTTGGGAATTATGTAAATATCATTTACAATGAAACAACTAAGTAAAAAATTTGGCTAATTAATATAAATTAAATTTGAATAGTTTTCTACTGCAGAATATATATGGATTTTAAAAATCTTAAATTACAATTGTCAAATGAAGAGGATAAGTACAATTTTTAGGGTATAAGGATTTTTAATAGTTTCATCTTTCGTCAGTTACACGACATCCTTGATAAGATCTCAAATGAAGAAATGACTAGATTAACATTTGGTACTTGATTGGTCGTACACGATTAACGTAAATTGTTTTTCATTCATTCTTGACGACAATTGTCTGTAGATCATCAATACACGTTAAACATTGTTCCAACAGTTTAAACAATTTTTATTGGGCTCATTTAACAATGTCTGAAGAATATTAGTAACAGAAATAAACGGTATAATTCACTAATTAATTTGCGAAGCCATTGTAGAAACTACTACGCCCTACCATTCTATATTTATTAGGTAGGTTAAAATGTTGTTAAGAAATGGTAGAGACTTATATAGAAGCATGTGAGCTAAATCGTTTAGAAGCAGACTCGTAAAAAATGAAATAAACTATGTGTATAAGAGGCAACCAACTATCTAGAATTGAATAAGCGTAATCTTAATTTGAAGAAACCTGTAATTTCATAAAATACCCTAATTTCATAAAGAAGTGCTAAGGGAAAACAAAGAGCACGAACCCGCTAACTTGTGCTGTTAAACTTAATAACTTGCTAAACTTTGGTTACAGTGACCCTTAGTACAGTAGTTACGCAATCTGCAGCGATTTCATAATTAATAGGGTACGGGTTTTTAGGTACTAAAAAATGAAAATATTGATTTTGATGTGCTAAAAAACGACAAAATATTTGTTAAAAATTAAAAATATTTTTTTGTCTAACATAATCAAACAGGTTGTATCAGGAAAAATGTTTATAATTATGCACCAAACTTGTCTGTCAACTCGTCAGTTCCTCTTGAAAATCTAATTGGAGTTGCAGTGCACAATAAACGCCATATCTAAATTGTCCATTACACATCTCTGCCGATTACCACGGAACAAAGCTCGATATTGGGAAAAAGTACCGTTCTACG
Organism: Magicicada septendecula; assembly: GCA_034769895.1. Lineage (NCBI taxonomy): Eukaryota > Metazoa > Arthropoda > Insecta > Hemiptera > Cicadidae > Magicicada > Magicicada septendecula. Next base: position 384,834,183 of record CM068369.1, read on the forward strand.
TCACCTGAAGTCAGTGTGGTGTACTTAAAAAAGAGGAACATCACTGACACTGACACCTTACCTTTTCATAGTCAACTTGCTGACCTTCTAGAATTTGGTCAACTTTACTGACAATTTCAAATCCAGTGTTTTTTCCAAACACAATTTCGAATCTATATTTTAAGGTTTCTATTTTGATCATTGCGGAGAACTGATGTTGCTTTCAACAAAACGTATTTTCTTAACAGATTCTGTTAAGAGGTTTGTTGTGTTTTTCGAGGTTCGAATCGCACAGGAAACTGAAATTAGCAGAAATATATGCCAACTTATTTCTTACACTTCTGTCTTTTAACAGATTTTTAAGGATCTCTAATGATGAAGTATCATCTTTGTCCAATTCGTAAACAACTGATTTAACACTATCAAAATTATCTGCATAATTTAACACTGCAGAAAGCCAAGCCCGCTTGCGAGTGACAATGGGTGCTGGTGGTAATGGAAGGTTAGAATTTTTGTTTTCGAAAAGAACAATTTTTGAAGGGGATTTAACAATCACTTTCTTTCCTTTTGATACTAATCTGTCCACATCAGGATACAAGGATCGGACAGTTTCACACACTGTGTGTGGAGGATGTACAACACTGGTAACGTGTGTCAATATCGGATAGCTGACACAAACGTCTTCAGCTGCTTTCTTCATATACGACACTGCAACGGGTATAAAAAGTAATACACTATCGTACTTAATAATGTATTAAGTGCCCGTTGGAGACAGTAAATGTATACTTTTGTTGAGCAACCTAACGACTGTTATGTGAGTTGGATCTGACAGTTCGTTACAAACAATCAGAAATGAAAGTTCAGAATCTATTTAGTCATTTTGAAGCACACCAATAATACATTCCCCACTTTTCTTCCTGTCGAGTCCGTAGTTTCATCAGCATTTACCCATATTTTCTCATTTTTACACAAAGTTCTGATATTTTCTAATATTTCTTAGCCTATAGCAGTTTGGATTGCAGTTTTTTTCTAAAAGTAGAATCTAAGTTCGTGTACATCACGAGAAAATTTCTAAGCGCTGGATTGTTTATTGTATTTAGAGAATGCCTGCTGAAATGAAAACTCTGCACAAATTACAATGAAATTCACGACACTTCGAATGTCCCAAAATTGAGGAGGGGGAGGATCTGGAAAGCGTTTGTTTCAACGTGAAGCCGCAGTGATGTGTTTGTTGTCGGACAGATGTTGCGTAACTTGCGATCGTTGATCCGCTTTTATGGATTTTCCACAAGCCTGGCAATACAGTATCTTTCCGTACGAACTGAATATACTTTTAAATTCTTTAACATACTGGTGTAACCCGGGCACTTCCACTACATTTTACCTTCGGCATTCTGGCAAGCACTGTACGCGACGCGACGAGAACACTGTCATGTAATACGAGAACTGACGTACAACGACCACAAATTAGGTAATTAGCTGGTTTGGCGCTTGCAAAATGAACAATTGTCTCCCACCCTTCATTGTGAATACATCATTGTTTACAAAAATTTCCAGGAGTAGGCCTATTATTGAGTTGCCAGTTGTGTTACTTAATCTTTTCTGTGGTAATAGGGAAACAAATTCTTTGTATGTTTATACTTAGGGCTACTTAAACATATAACTATATCAATTTGTATAGCCACAGCGAGTATACCTATCAATTGGTCAGTCTTACATCATAGTTATGTGGACAGAAATATAAAATACTAGGAAATTCGTGTTTTGTACACGAACTCAGGTACTTGACTGAATAAACTGAAACATAATGACTCATTCTCTTGCAAAAGTGAAGCACGTAGAAGTCTCACCATTATTATGCAGCACTGCGTTCGGCACGTGGAGGATTTTGCCGAAAAACGTAACATTGAAATGTTAAAAATATGTGTTAATAACCTATTTATACGTAAACATGAAAAATATTTATTTACCTAAAAATCCGTTCCCTAATACTTAATCACGACGCTTCTACAATGCTGAAAAAGGAACAAGTAACCAATTATTGTAGTCCTTGGCGATTGCGGTATTGTTTATGTTGACGACGAATATAAAAGACCTGATCACGAGATACTAGATAGTTTAGAGAATTGTTTTACAGAGATTAGAGTGCGGTATTAGTGCAAGTATCAAGTATTTAGCTGTGATTTGTAATTATTTCGCGATTTAGTTATTGACTGATTTCATTTGTGTAAATAGAAAATATTAGGAGACGTAAACTAGCTATGTAGTAGCTGAGTGCGGTAATTTGTATAGGTGTGGTAAATAGAGATTGTCGATAGCTCTAGGCTTTCATGTTTTTTCCGCTTATGTCTTTAAGATAACAATCTATGCAACCCTAGTAACAATATTAATTTTTTGTAAACAAGAGAACGAGGAAATGATGTAGTCCTAACTCAATTACAGAGGGAAACTGGAAACGTTTATTATATTCACAACTTATTTATCATCTTTAGTACCGCTACTAAGTATTCTTTGTCTACTTTTGTCGCACCACAAGAGGCTGGTGGGATAATAAATAATCCTGTTTGTAGATAGGATTATTCAAATAGGCTAACTTATTTCGTCTATTATTGCTCGCAGGAAGCATGTATTTTAATCATTTGGACGGGTGATTGAGTCCGTGGCACTAGAGTTTTGTCTCCTTTACCTCTGGTAACACACGGCTGACGTGCGTCTATAAATTTTTGTGTGGACACAATATTTCATATAAATTCCAAGGGGTACGTATTCCGTGTAATTACGTGTGGATAAACGAAAACATTTAAAAACAAAACGCTGTGATTTAATGTTAATTAAAACTTTGAATTGAGATTTCGTGAGAATTAGCCACACCGAGTGGGCAGTGGGTGAGCCGCAGCGGTCTGGTGGTGACGTTGGAAATGAATTATTGGTAACAAAGAAGAGGGGCTACCGGTGTCGGCGGCGCAGCAAGTCAACTCGAAATATTTATGTTGTTTTCATGAATAATTCATAGCCAATACTCTCATTCATAATACTCTGGAACACGCAGTATAGTGACGCACGCGTTCGCACGCGCGCGCACAAATGCCTACTACCTTTTAAATATCGTCTCTAATAGTTACAGAACGCCGCAATCGAATTGCTGAAATAATAATGATTATGACAATAACAACATTTAAAATAAAAAATAAATACCTATCGGAATTATAACCTTACATTAGAATACAGCTTGTTTGAAGAGTCGAATACAGTTTTTCTGGAACAGCAGAATTATATTCTTCGTATTGTTTAAATTAGCAGCCATCCTTAATATCTCTTTATAAAGTTGCTAAACTGCTACTTTTTTATTGTTTAGACAAAGCTTTTCGTCATCACTGACATCATCAGGTCTTAAACAACCACTGATGATGTCAGTGATGACGAAAAGCTTTGTCTAAACAATAAAAAGGTAGCAGTTTAGCAACTTTATAAAGAGATAGCAGAATTATAATTAATAGGAATCTGAATTGCAATTTGTCAAATTCTGACGTTGTGTGCAAAATTTATTGACAACTAACCGAGTTGGAGAACTGATTCTAAAATAACAATGTAATGAAATATTTTTAACTAAGTTATTTTTGAAAATAAATTCATCTTTTCTATTAATGTGGGAAAAGTAATAGTGGCCTGTGGAGATCTGTAAGTGTTCAGCTACGACTACCCGGCTGCTTATGCTTCAATATTGCTGGTAACGTCCACACGACTCGTACAAAGCTATGGCGCGACTGACATCATTGAATAACAGACGACAATCAAATCACATTGAGACTACTAATCCTACTTATGAAAATATATTTTAATTAACAGCGCGGTAGTCCTGTAAAGTTATGAAATACAAGTTGGTTCTTTAACAAAACTCGATTCAGTGAACGAAATTTTAATTTATTAAATATTAGATTCGTTGTTAGAAAGTTGTTAAAATATTTTACATTTAGAATTTGCAAGTTATGTAAAATGTCTTTATATTACATGTTTTTCATTATATATTAATTTTTATTTACATTTCTTTAAAGGTTAGTGAACGTTTTGTAATTTTATATTTCCAGTGTTTAAATATTTTAGCTTATTTTAAAGAGTAATTAAAATATAAGAGAGTTTCCATCTCAGTTTTACACTGAGGATAACTTGTCACAGTCATTGTGACGCCCACTAACCAACCACTCCAGTTCGCAGAAAACAAAATGTGACTTTTCACCGAGTAAATCCAGTTCAGAAGCTATTTGCAAAACAGTTCTGATGACAGTAAAAGTTTAGAAATACACGTGATCAAGCTTTACAGAATCTACAGGAACTCTTACTTGAAATAGATATGTGTAATCAAATCTCATACAGAAACCATCCTTGAGCATGTTTGGCCACACGGAATTTAAGTGTGCGAAATAACGTTAAAAACTTGAAATGTTATACTGTTCCCGATCAAAAAAATTAAGTCTGTAAGACGCCACTTGGTATGTTAAACCTATATGTAAGGACTTAGAACGTTTGGATTTGAGCGAATTGGCGAATCGGTGCGTAATACATTTTAAATCGGACAGATTTGCTTTTGCTGGTCAACAGCTGCTGCTTGTAACATTAAACATTCGGACAATTTCTCATACGCATTCTGTGTCAGAGTTTCGTTTTGGTTTGTAAAGTTTTATAAGTTTTAAACTTTACCTTAACTGCTAGCAGAGAATTACATAATTTATATACTTCGTTCTATGATCACATTTAAACCTTACCCTTCAGATTGAACGTGTTTGAAAAAACATTTTTTTTTGTAATTTCAATTCAAGAAAAGAAAATATAAAAATAACAATTTTTTTTGTAGAGTTGATAACATTTTTGTTAACTTAACTGGCGTGTATGTGTGTGTGTGTCACAGGGAATATAATGTTGTAGAACCTAATTCATGTACAAAATGTAGGCCTCTTTTTAAAATCAATTTCTTATGCTCACTTTTCTTAGTTAATTTTTAAAAATTGTTTAATTTATGATTATGCACTTGTTTCAATAAGAATATAAATGATTATACGAACTCTGTAATATAAGAGGTATTTTTCCATTAATAGTATTAGGAAAACACCTTCAGACTCCTAAGTGCTTTTTAGCCAGATATCTTTAGATCGAAAAAGATTTTGCAATGTGGTTTTCAGTTTGTGAAAGATATGGGTTCTTTAAATAGGCTACGTAGTCAGAATGAAGATTGTTTGTCAACAATTTATTACTTTTATTGCGTGTGTAACGTTGAATACTAAATTACTTTAGTTATTATTTCCCGAGAATTAATAATGCTCGACCAGCTAACTACGAGACAGACCAAAGCTTAATAGCAATTTTGTTTGGAAAATTACCGTATAATCACGATTTTATATTGAAAGGGTTAAATGATTTTTTTTTTGTTGGGTGGGTGATGAACAGTCTCTATTTCACTTTGGACATTACGTTAATGTGTTATTTGTATGTATGCGGTGGAGGGGTAGGCACGGTCGTTAGCAGTGGAACCTAATGACTCCAAGGATTGATAGATGTACCTCTATCCTGGAGACCAGTAGCTGGTCTCATCGTGGGTGTGGCTACTGAAGAACACGGTACTTTCTGCGTCGCTATAACGTGTTCCTATGAAGTTGGTCCTCTTGGAAATTTTAGTGGTTACCAGTTTCTTCTGACGATATCCATGCCAGTTCTTTTGCTTGTGAAGCATCAACAATAACACAAACAATTCCTATTTCTATTCTTACGAAATCTTTATGTGCTATATCGTGTATTATTTTTCTGCAGCACTTTAGAGATGAACTATTAAACGTTTAAAAATGAAAATTTCATATTAGACAAACATGTTACTCCTTCCAAACCAAAGGTAACTCTTGTTAAAGATGGTAAAAAGCTACTTCAGAATAAATAAAAATCAGTTCTCAATCCATTGTACCCAGAAAAAATATGATTGTTCCAGGTAAACAAAAATGATAAAATTTAAATTTACTTGAGTATGAAAATACGGAAAAGAAATTCCAAACAGTTGTTATTCTACAATCTAGATAGGAGCGATATGAGAAATACGGAAAGGTTTATTAAGTGAAGGGACAAGTAATGCTTGTCCCTAACATCTACAGGCATTACTTCTGACGGAGTCTGTAGAGTTCTCGGTCCATATTTCAAGTTTTTTAACTTTTTGTTTTCATGTATTGTAACTATTGTTAATACGTTCACATTATAGACGGTTGTATTAGTTTCCATTTGTACTGTACACAACCGTAAACAACACGATGTGTGTAGATAGGTGTAATGGCACAGCGCCGCGCTCTTACGATGATGCGCATTGTGTTAGGTACGAAGCATTTATCGTACACTCATAGGTGTTTGATCATAGACATATGTTTCGAGTACTAAGTCATTAATAAGATAATTGTAGCGACCAAAAACGTTCTAGACGAAGAAGGAATGGAACAGAAAAACGTGAAGCAGGGTTAACCTGGGAGAGGGAAAGGTTCCAATTGAGAAATATCACGCTTTCCACGTTACTGTTAACCCACGAGTAGTTTTTTATTATTTATAGAGTAATTTTAAAGTTATTAAAGTTATTTAGTAATTTAAAGATAAAACAAAAATATGAATTCAAAGTTTTTTTAAAACACGAAAGTCAAGCGCGTCATTATTTGTCGTTCAAATTCGATCTGGTCTAAACTCCTTTGAGCGTGCACAAATAATACGACACATACTCACATTTCACAGCCATGTATAAATATCATAGTTACGTGCCTTGGTGCTGATTAATTGTTAATTCTGCAGGAATTTAAAGTGTTTCAGGAGCTACAAATTAAAAACGTCGCATTTTTTCTGACACTGCAGTGTTTTACAATTGAGCAAGAAGTTTCTCGCTCCAGAACACTAATTAAACACGCCAAAGTATAACGACCGTGCAGCGTCCACGAATGGAGTAAAAAGTAATGTATTGTACTAATATTACACGAAAAATAAAGAAACCGAACAGTTACAGTTAATTATAGCCTATGTGATGTACTTTGTGGCTAAGTATCAGGACGATTCATAAGATTTTTCATTTAAGCGAGAGATCTTTTCCTACTTTAAATATGTGCGTTATGATAAAGAGTGATTACTAGAAAACGCAGTTACCATTTTAGCTTAATTTTTTATTATAAACATATTAACTTGAATTTATTTTCACATTATTCGTCAAGATGCAAAAATGTACTTCTTTATTTCTGTCACAAAATCCAGTACATAGTACCATTTTCTATTCGATATCACACTGGACTAGAGTTCAGTAATTTATGTCCGTAAACGTTAAGGAAAAACATTTAAAATGATGTATTACTTTTTTTGTTAATAATAATAATAGACGTAAAGCCGAGTAGTCAACGTGGAGCGCGCTCCCGAGCACACATAAATACACGCGCAGCCAGTCCAGAACAAATTAATATTTTTCTATTTAATTTTATAAGCTCTTGTGGCGTGCACATCAGTCGGCAGTGAATGGCTTCCAGTACGAGGCAGAGAATTATCGTTATGGTAAAAAAAGGATTGGTTATGAAATTACACTAGATGAGGCGGATCTCCGTAATAGCTGCAGCAATTGGAGTGGAGCTGATGTTGTGTAGTAGGCGCCTATAATAACATGGAAACAGCGCGGAAAGTAAACGAACTTTACTTTGTACTTTGTAAACGAAAGTAAAGTTTCTTTGCTCTCCCTGATGTACGCAACTGGAGAAAATAATTACCTTATTTAATAGGCATGAAAATCCCCAACAAAATTACAATAAAGCAATACATTAATAATGCTTTAATTGCAGTATTAAATGTACACCGCATACAATTTGAATAATGGTAATAATGCAGTAATAAACACAGGAGGTTTTATTATATCTGTGTATGAAAGTGCATATAGTTTGTGTGGATTATTATGTTAGTGGTAATATGTTTATTAATGTTAATTACGTATTGTCCCAACCGGAGCTCCGTTGCTGCTTTGCTGGCTTGAAGACTCGACAAATTGTGTCCGTCTTCCCAGTCATGCTGTAAGTTACGTCAGAATTTACTTCACAGAATTGCTTTTTAGTAATAACCATAAAATATTATATTTTTATGGCATGTATTTATTAACTGAATCATTTAAACTGGCTTAATATGTTACTGTTCATACTGTGTAATGTGAGTGTAGTGACTGCATGAGAGGCCTGGTCGCGAGGACGCCCCCACCCCTCCACACACAATATCTGTTTACATGTATACACTTGTCACTACGCTTTTGGTATGCGAAATAATATATATATATATTGTAACATTACATTTGGAACCACTTAATATCGTACCCGATTTATTAAAGACAATGGATAAGAAGCTAAACAAGAAGAAGTATATCTTTCAAGATGATAGTGAAGAGGAACGAATAAATATTTCAGACTGACTAGTAATACAACTGACCGTACCCAAATTAATGATTCAGGCAAAGTGATGCAAAATACATCCAACCCCGATTAAGACACGAACTTTAAATAAGGATAAAATAAGTATTATAAAGACTGACGGATTATGTATCAATGCTATAAGGAAACAAATGGTTCCATTCAATGTATTATAATATCAAGGTAATCAAAATACAAATTGAGGGATAATAGGCCCAAACATACAATACTATGTAAAGAGAAATAGTAGTAAGTGATTGATTTGAAGGATGTAATGAAAATATAACAAACCTTATTATAGATACAATGAACCATACCACTAATTGTAATAAATAATGATCATAAGGTTGTCTAGAAAACAACACATAATAATTTATTCACAGTAACATTTTATAACAAGAGTGCATAATAGTAGTTAGTAAGTGATTTACGAAGTGACAATTTAATAAGGGTGGGTACACCAAAGTGAAATGAATAAAAGAAATAAATATTATGAAATAACCACTATTAACACCAGAGTGCAGTGAAAAGGTACAAAGTGCAAGTTTAACCCAAAATAGAGATAAACCACAAGAATTATAAATCAGAACTCATAGGCCTATAAAAGTGAGAGTGGACAATAAAATGTAAAAACCCATAAGAACCAATAAGAATAAATATAAAAACAAAACCATTCTAAAATGATACTGAAGTACAATACAGTTAATAAATAAACTAATGTACATTAATTTTAAGAAAATACTATATGTGAGATTACATGATAAAAGTGGAAATAATACTTACATGAGAAGGTAACAAATAATTAATCAAACAGTCAAAACTAGATGGATTAATTATTTATAAGTGTGACAAATAGAATCCAAACAGTGCAATACTAACCAGTGATAAAATAATAAACAAAGTGTTTTTTGAACAAGTATCACCAGTCAAGTGCTAGTATTAAGGATATACCTAGATGACAATTGAGAGAATATTTGTTTATATTCCCAATTCCTTAAACCTATAGGAATATGACTTTGTTTAAGGGTGAAAAGTACCAAAAATAGAATAAACAAATGAAGTAGTAGTAAAAAATAGTAGTAAAAAATGAAGAGTAACCAAAATATTGTTATTATAGTAAGAATTGATAGTAGCTTAATAGTATAGTTGTATTCAGGATAAAAATCCTATAATGTTATTAAGGATGTTATTGTTATGAATGTTTAAATAATAAGTTTATATAGTAAATGTTTATAAGCAATGTTATGATAGCATAAAGAAAGCAGAGGAGATGGTAATGTTAATGTTATAGAACGGTGCAAAAGGTTATAATTGTTAAAATAAGCACTAAGAGTAAGTCATATTCTGTTGAGTGGTGATGAAGCCTATATTAAAGTTATATTAAAGCTATGTTAAAGTTATGTTAAGGTTATAAATTTAAGAGTTAAACAATTGTATGGATTAAGTAAAAAGCAGTTTATTTGTTCAAATGTCCAGTAGAATCATAGCCATGTGGGCATGAGATTAAACTAATAGGATAGTATATCCTTTTTGTTTTGTTAAGATAGTGTTATATGTTAAACAGTTTTTATGGTTGTTAAAAGTTAATTTAACTGTTAAAGGTTTACTAAGATATCAGTCATGAAAAATGACATTAAGGTAAAATGTTTGTAAACATGGTGATGAAGATAACACCAGTACATAGGCCAGGTAAAACCAACTTTTGTAAATTTTAAATAATACTGTTAGGAATTTTATGAAACAAATATTGAAGGATGAACCGATTTAGAATTAATAGCATACACTACAAATCTAGAAACAAAATAATTCGTTCTAAGCTATCTATGAAAAATTCAAATAACAAAATTGTAACAGCTGTATTTCTCAAGTAAAGGTAGGCATGTTTAGTGTCTATGTGTGTCAAATGTAAAGACCAAAATAAGGTTGATAATAGTTTTAAATTCCCAATCAGTATAGAAAAGTTATACTAATTTAAAGGTTTTGAACAAATTCTGACATTGAAATAATGAAATTACATGACAATGTATATCCGAATCAACCAACCAGATTCCAAGTTTACCCATAGCAACCAGAAATTTCGGATAAATAAAATGAGACTTCTTTAACAACGGTCATAGCGTACAGACGCGTTTGCAAAACGTCTTACATAATTAACTATAAATTGTGAAAACACGTTCCAGACATATTAATATCGATAGGTACACATAATACGAGTCATTACAATCAAGTGAGGAACAACTAGTATTGGAATAGAAGAATCAAGAACCAGGAAGGAGGACCGAAGCAGACGTGGGCCCTATCTTCGACCAAGAACCATATAAAGAAGAGGATTTGGTGACTTTGACATTTTATTATATTATGCATCAACACCAACTTTTGTATACACGACTTTTTAAAAAGTAAGCAACTAAACTACAGACACCATATCATACCAACACTAAGAACACTCACTAATAACACGAATTGAGATTGACACCTTTTTTAAACACCACAAGAACCTTTGATTTCAATAATAATTAATAAACACATGAACTGGACATAACCTATAATAACTAGCAGCCACGATTCAACTGCATGTGTGCACATTACACTCTAAACTTTGTAATATCCTTGAACTGTAAAATTTGTACTTTGATTTGTAGGATAACGTTTTGTTTAATTGTAATCCCCGAACCATATACGCCCTGAGATGATCTATTTTAATAGAAATAATAACCAACGCTTTATTTTGGTCTGAATGCAATATGAATTATAACTACAGTACCAACTGGTAAAGGAGACACATACTTTTTGCCACGATTGTGATTATCATAAAAAAGGACGAGAAACAGTTAACCCATGTTTTATTGAATAAATGATTTCTATAAGGATATATGTTTGTTGTTATATTTGCGTCGTTATTATTGCTGTTCCATTTAAAAAATAAGTTCACAGAGCACAGCGGACACCACAACGGTTGGCAACGGTGGGTGACGTCATCGAAACGGTACGTATAGTGGAAGCGAGCGGCAGATTACAAAATCATTCGCCGTTCAACATATATTATTAACAGTAACATTATTACAACAACAACAGTGTGGCTGAAGGTAGTTAATACATATATATTTGTTACTAATTGACGTTTCCAACGGGCGGCGTATATAATTTAAGTGCCCGCAACACAAATAGAGTGTTACAAATTGACGAATCCAAAGTGAGACTTTAAGGAAATAAAGAAGTAACGAACACAACAACATTTTTTTAATTAAAGTTCGTTATAAATTGACGAACCCAACGCGGGGCTTTACAAAAGAAGGACGTACCCCATTGATCGTTACAAATTGACGAACCAACGCGGGGCTTTAAATAAAAAGGAAGTCCCGATATATTCGTTACAAATTGGCGAACCAACGTGTGAGGCGTTTAACTTAATATAAATTAAATTATAATTTATAGATAAACAAACAAAAATAAACAAAATGAGGAAGCGGGAAACATCGCGAAAACGAGCGGCCGAAACCAAGAAAGTAGACGAATTAAATATGGAAGACAAAGAAGCAACACCGGTCGAGGAAGTAGAAGTAATAATAAGAGAGGACCAAGGAGATAGACAAGAACCGGACAAAGTTACAGAGAGCGTTGACATGAAGAGCATTATGGAATATTTAAAACAGAGTCATGAAGATTTCAGTAAGAAAATTGAGGAATTAAAAACGGACAATAAACAGTCCATAGAGGAATTAAAAACGGACAATAAACAGTCTATGGAAGAATTGAAGGAAGAATTAAGTGAGAACAGTAATAAAAACTTAGAAAAATTGAAGGAAGAATTAAGTGAGAACAGTAATAAAAACTTAGAAAAATTGAAGGAAGAATTAAGTGAGAACAGTAATAAGAACTTAGAAAAATTGAAGGAAGATAATAAACAGACGAAGGAGGAATTGAGCCGAAAATTGGAAGAGACTAATAAGAAAATTGAAGAAAAAATGGGAGAATTGAAAGAGAATAGCAAGAAAATGGAGGAGAAAATAGACACAAATAATAAAGCATTGAGGGAAGAATTGAAGGGAAATTACCAAGAGACCATGAAAAAATTGGGTGAACACAAAGAGTCATTGAAGGAGGAGTGGAATAACAAGATGGAAATTAATAACCGGCAATTGCAGGAAGAATGGGACAAGAAACTGGAAGAACCGGTGACTGAAATGAAAAGGGTAGAATCCGAGACCAAGGAAAAGTGTGAGCGGATGAACCAAGAGATACTGAGCGTCCGGGAAGAAACGAATGGACGAATTGAAAACATACGAACCAATGAAGCAGTGATGGGAGAAAGATTAGAAGGTATGAGTACTAGCCTCAATCAAGTACAAGACCAAACAACTGCCCATAGAGATGAAATTAATTCCCTAAGAAACAGACAATGTACCGGTGCCCATACCACGTGTGAGGAAAATCGAGAAGTGATCGATTTCCAAAATTATAGAAGAAACCCCATGCTATTCTTAGAACGAGTAGAAGAAAAAATAGCCAAAACCGGAGAAGACCGATGGGTTGTGATTAGGAGTATGCTGGACGAAATGTTCCGAAAAGTATATGACAATTGGTGGACGGAGATGCGGCCGAGTATACAAAACTTCCAAGAATTTAAAAAACAATTCAAAGCTAAGTATTGGTCTGATGCCACGCAACATATGATAAGAAGTGACATAGGATTGGGCCGATATGACCTGCACGGCAAGCAAACTCCGACCGCATATTTTCTTGGAAAAATAAACATAGCCAGACATTTAGAGCCTGCTATTCCTACCGAATGTTTAGTGAGGCTATTAGCTTACCACTATGGTGGGGAAATTACAAGAGGCCGAATAAACGGACGTATACAAACCATCGAGGAGATGTCGACATTATTAGCGGAGATGGAACAGGAGAAGAACTTCCTCCAGTACAGACGAAGGAACGACGAAGTAAATAGAAACAATGGTCGCCGCGACGCCCACTATGAAAACAACGGGCAAAGACCGAACAATAGTTACAACAACAACGGTAACCACTATCAACGCGGTTACCAAAACCACAATAACAATAACAACTATCCACGAAATAATGCGGCAAATAATAACAACAATAACAACCACTATTACCGTAGCTCTCCTACAAATAATAACAATGATGGATACCAGCGTGCCAGTGACAGAGACCACCATTACCAGAACAACCGAGGTTATAACAACAACTACGATAACCGATACAGACAGAATAATAACGGCAATAATAACAATCAAAACCAAACATATCGAAGACATGTGAATTATGTAAGCATTGACGATAGAGATGTGGGAAGGCGTTCGTACCAGGGACGAACGAATTACAATGGGAACCGTGGGAGACGTTTTCAGGAGGAGAGTAACCAGCACTACCGTGATGAACATAGGCGAAGTAGGAGCTGCGACGACAACAGGAACAACAGAAACTCAGTGACGTTCGATAATAACGCCAGTGAGGTACAAGAGTTGCAAAATAGAGACAGACCCGGTCAATCAGACAACAGGACTGAGGAGATCAGCCCTGATTTAAACGGACCGCGGCAGTGAAAATCCATCAGGTCCCATCACTGAACCGACAATTTGGGTACTTACTAGGACGAGACAAAATGACTGACGATACAATGACGATAGTGCACAATCACTTCTTAAAAAATGTGAGAGAAGAACTACTGAACGAAGACACGATCACACACAACAGTTCGAATAACGAGATCGCCTATCTTATCGCTCAAGTGAATGGACTAGACGCAAGATTCATGATAGATACGGGCGCAAACGTGTCATTAATTGATAATAATGAATACATCAAAATTCAAAAATATAGTAAGGTCATCTTACCAACTTTACCAATTCAGAATATAATTTTAATCGGAGCCACCGGAAGGCAAAACAAGTCAATAAGAAAACAGGTATCATTAACAGTAATCAGCAGAAAATGATCCAGTACAAGATTGGAGACAAAGTATTGTTAAAAAACCGCGAATTGCCAAGTTCTAAGGAAGGAATAGCAAAAAAGCTATTGTTATTGTATAATGGACCATATATTATTGTAAAAAACAATAACAATAATACTTATGTAATTAGTGATGTGGAAACAAAAAAGATTAAGGGAACATACAACCAAGTTTCCTTAAAAATGTATTATGAACCCAATAAACGAAGTTGAATACCACAAAATTCTAAAGAAATAGTAAGATCAACTTACAACTAATTATTAATGAGAATTAACATGGAATTGAAGAATTTATTATTATAATACATCAAAATTCAAAAGAATATAGTAAGCTCATCTTACCAACTTTACTAATCCAGAATATAATTTTAAATGAAACCAAGATAAACAAATTTGAATATCAAAAAATTCAAATAAATAGTAAGGACAACTTACAGTACATTTTGATGATGTTATTATGAATCAAGTGAATAAACGAATGTGAATAAATTTCCAAATCCTAAACAAGATAAGCACCTCTTATTAAACACAGTTATGAACTTATTATTGGAATATAAAAGAAGGATGCAACATCCATGAATCAGAAGAAACCATAGTGCTATAAAATGAATAAGAAAAGACAAATGTAGACAGTCGACGATGGAAATAAGACAAGACTAGAAACGAATTTATTACAAATAACCTATCATGATTGTGAGAGAATCAACAACAACTATAGATACAGATACTTGTTATGTTTTAAGTGAATGAAAAATGAAGATTAAGGAGTACTGATAAAAAAGGAAAGAAGATAGTACCAATTGAAAATAAGAAACGTTATTAATATCGCCACAAGAAAATAAACATCTGAAAGAATCAATGGAAAGAAATAGTTAGATCTGAGAAGTTTAACTGAGTGAACCATCCCAAGAATATATTATTATATTATTTTATTTGATTTAGTCGTGAATAGACTAGTGATTATTAAATGTGATTGACTGATGAGATAGCTCCAGCAATCGATATTATTTATGTATTATGTATTGTAAGGACAGCGGGGTATTAGGTCAAGAGAGCCCCCCGACTGATTCCAAAATATATGGTGATTAATTTGTTAGGGAAGAAACATGTTCCAGGGATAGAACACTTATAATTAAAGACGAGTATACCAGACCATAAAAAGAATAACAAAAGATAATGTGAAGGATAAGATAATTGATAATTTCAACAAAAAACAATATTTTATTAAAATAATCAAATTTGATGGCAGGGTAATATGTAACATTACATTTGGAACCACTTAATATCGTACCCGATTTATTAAAGACAATGGATAAGAAGCTAAACAAGAAGAAGTATATCTTTCAAGATGATAGTGAAGAGGAACGAATAAATATTTCAGACTGACTAGTAATACAACTGACCGTACCCAAATTAATGATTCAGGCAAAGTGATGCAAAATACATCCAACCCCGATTAAGACACGAACTTTAAATAAGGATAAAATAAGTATTATAAAGACTGACGGATTATGTATCAATGCTATAAGGAAACAAATGGTTCCATTCAATGTATTATAATATCAAGGTAATCAAAATACAAATTGAGGGATAATAGGCCCAAACATACAATACTATGTAAAGAGAAATAGTAGTAAGTGATTGATTTGAAGGATGTAATGAAAATATAACAAACCTTATTATAGATACAATGAACCATACCACTAATTGTAATAAATAATGATCATAAGGTTGTCTAGAAAACAACACATAATAATTTATTCACAGTAACATTTTATAACAAGAGTGCATAATAGTAGTTAGTAAGTGATTTACGAAGTGACAATTTAATAAGGGTGGGTACACCAAAGTGAAATGAATAAAAGAAATAAATATTATGAAATAACCACTATTAACACCAGAGTGCAGTGAAAAGGTACAAAGTGCAAGTTTAACCCAAAATAGAGATAAACCACAAGAATTATAAATCAGAACTCATAGGCCTATAAAAGTGAGAGTGGACAATAAAATGTAAAAACCCATAAGAACCAATAAGAATAAATATAAAAACAAAACCATTCTAAAATGATACTGAAGTACAATACAGTTAATAAATAAACTAATGTACATTAATTTTAAGAAAATACTATATGTGAGATTACATGATAAAAGTGGAAATAATACTTACATGAGAAGGTAACAAATAATTAATCAAACAGTCAAAACTAGATGGATTAATTATTTATAAGTGTGACAAATAGAATCCAAACAGTGCAATACTAACCAGTGATAAAATAATAAACAAAGTGTTTTTTGAACAAGTATCACCAGTCAAGTGCTAGTATTAAGGATATACCTAGATGACAATTGAGAGAATATTTGTTTATATTCCCAATTCCTTAAACCTATAGGAATATGACTTTGTTTAAGGGTGAAAAGTACCAAAAATAGAATAAACAAATGAAGTAGTAGTAAAAAATAGTAGTAAAAAATGAAGAGTAACCAAAATATTGTTATTATAGTAAGAATTGATAGTAGCTTAATAGTATAGTTGTATTCAGGATAAAAATCCTATAATGTTATTAAGGATGTTATTGTTATGAATGTTTAAATAATAAGTTTATATAGTAAATGTTTATAAGCAATGTTATGATAGCATAAAGAAAGCAGAGGAGATGGTAATGTTAATGTTATAGAACGGTGCAAAAGGTTATAATTGTTAAAATAAGCACTAAGAGTAAGTCATATTCTGTTGAGTGGTGATGAAGCCTATATTAAAGTTATATTAAAGCTATGTTAAAGTTATGTTAAGGTTATAAATTTAAGAGTTAAACAATTGTATGGATTAAGTAAAAAGCAGTTTATTTGTTCAAATGTCCAGTAGAATCATAGCCATGTGGGCATGAGATTAAACTAATAGGATAGTATATCCTTTTTGTTTTGTTAAGATAGTGTTATATGTTAAACAGTTTTTATGGTTGTTAAAAGTTAATTTAACTGTTAAAGGTTTACTAAGATATCAGTCATGGAAAATGACATTAAGGTAAAATGTTTGTAAACATGGTGATGAAGATAACACCAGTACATAGGCCAGGTAAAACCAACTTTTGTAAATTTTAAATAATACTGTTAGGAATTTTATGAAACAAATATTGAAGGATGAACCGATTTAGAGTTAATAGCATACACTACAAATCTAGAAACAAAATAATTCGTTCTAAGCTATCTATGAAAAATTCAAATAACAAAATTGTAACAGCTGTATTTCTGAAGTAAAGGTAGGCATGTTTAGTGTCTATGTGTGTCAAATGTAAAGACCAAAATAAGGTTGATAATAGTTTTAAATTCCCAATCAGTATAGAAAAGTTATACTAATTTAATGGTTTTGAACAAATTCTGACATTGAAATAATGAAATTACATGACAATGTATATCCGAATCAACCAACCAGATTCCAAGTTTACCCATAGCAACCAGAAATTTCGGATAAATAAAATGAGACTTCTTTAACAACGGTCATAGCGTACAGACGCGTTTGCAAAACGTCTTACATAATTAACTATAAATTGTGAAAACACGTTCCAGACATATTAATACCGATAGGTACACATAATACGAGTCATTACAATCAAGTGAGGAATAACTAGTTTTGGAAATAGAAGAATCAAGAACCAGGAAGGAGGACCGAAGCAGACGTGGGCCCTATCTTCGACCAAGAACCATATAAAGAAGAGGATTTGGTGACTTTGACATTTTATTATATTATGCATCAACACCAACTTTTGTATACACGACTTTTTAAAAAGTAAGCAACTAAACTACAGACACCATATCATACCAACACTAAGAACACTCACTAATAACACGAATTGAGATTGACACCTTTTTTAAACACCACAAGAACCTTTGATTTCAATAATAATTAATAAACACATGAACTGGACATAACCTATAATAACTAGCAGCCACGATTCAACTGCATGTGTGCACATTACACTCTAAACTTTGTAATATCCTTGAACTGTAAAATTTGTACTTTGATTTGTAGGATAACGTTTTGTTTAATTGTAATCCCCGAACCATATACGCCCTGAGATGATCTATTTTAATAGAAATAATAACCAACGCTTTATTTTGGTCTGAATGCAATAAGAATTATAACTACAGTACCAACTGGTAAAGGAGACACATACTTTTTGCCACGATTGTGATTATCATAAAAAAGGACGAGAAACAGTTAACCCATGTTTTATTGAATAAATGATTTCTATAAGGATATATGTTTGTTGTTATATTTGCGTCTTTATTATTGCTGTTCCATTTAAAAATTAAGTTCACAGAGCACAGCGGACACCACAACGGTTGGCAGCGGTGGGTGACGTCATCGAAACGGTACGTATAGTGGAAGCGAGCGGCAGATTACAAAATCATTCGCCGTTCAACATATATTATTAACAGTAACATTGTTACAACAACAACAGTGTGGCTGAAGGTAGTTAATACATATATATTTGTTACTAATTGACGTTTCCAACGGGCGGCGTATATAATTTAACTGCCCGCAACACAAATAGAATGTTACAAATTGACGAATCCAAAGTGAGACTTTAAAGAAATAAAGAAGTAACGAACATTACAACATTTTTTAAATTAAAGTTCGTTATAAATTGACGAACCCAACGCGGGACTTTACAAAAGAAGGACGTACCCCATAAAATCGTTACAATATATATATTTCAATCACTTTCTGCTACAGTCCGTTTCTTGATGTATATAATACATTTAATATTTATTATTTATTATAAATTTACCTCAAGATGTTATTTTTCTATTTGGAACATGTTTCGGGTACTATCATGTTCCCATCCTCAGCCTTCCGGTTTTTTTGTCTGGTGAAGTACATATGTGTTGTTGGTTGATAATTGTGGCTTCCTGTTGGCTTCTGGTATTTCAAGTTGGTTTTATTGTGTGTGATTGTGGTGTATGTGTTAGTTTTTTGTGTATTTTCAATGTTGAGTGCTTTGAATATTGTGTCATGTTTTGTACTGATTTGTATTTGTTCAGGTATTAGTTTGTTTTCTGTTTTATGTTTGTATATTTGTAAGTTTTCCCATATGTTCATTATGGTGCCTTTGTGTGGTATATGTTTTATTAGTGTTACATTGGTTATGTCTGGGAATTCATGTCCTGTGTTTATTGCATGTGTGGCTAAATTGGATTTATATATTTCTGGTTTTTTGTATGCATTTAGGTGTTCAAAATAACGTTTTTTCAGCTGTTTTTTTGTTTGTCCTATATAACATTTATTGCAATCTTGGCATTCAATTTTGTATATACCGTTAGTTGTTGTATTATCTTTGTTGTGTGAGCTATTTAGATTTTGTAATTTATTTTTATTAGTTTTGTATGCTATTATTATATCTGTGTTTTTAAATAGTTTTGTTAGTTTTGTCATTTTATTATTTATATATGTGAATGTGGCCCATTTTTTACTTCCATATTCCTTAAGGAATGGAAGTATGGTGATGGCAAAAAAAATCGTGTTCGAGATTATTGCAGATTCTGATTCTACTACACTCAAAACATGAAAAAAAGTCGTTTTCCGAAAAGTGTCTGTGTGTGTGTCTGTCTGTCTGTGTGTCTGTGTGTCTGTCTGTGTGTCTGTGTGTCTGTCTGTGTGTCTGTGTGTCTGTCTGTGTGTCTGTGTCTGTAGATTTTTTCTATGGCAAACGATAACTGCCGCAAATTCAAACAGAATCAAATAATTTTTTGCATGCCGCCCTGATTTGCAGAGTTCTCGCGACCTTTTGTTTTTGGTGAAGATCGGTTGAGGGAAAGGGGTAGTTTACCTGCAACGGTTTTTTTTTTAGCAAGGGTAATTTTGTTTGTTTGGCAAACGATAACAGCCGCAAATTCAACCAGAATCAAATAATGTTTCGCATACAGCCCTGAATTGTAGAGTTCTCAAGATCTGTTGATTTTGGTGAAGATCGGTTAAGGGAAAGGGGTAGTTTACCTGTAACGTTTTATGTTTTAACAAGGGTATTTCCTATGGCAAACGATAACAGCCGCAAATTCAAACAGAATCAAAAGATTATTTGCATACATCCCTAAATTGTAGAGTTCTCAAGACCTATTGTTTTTGGTGAAGATCGGTTAAGGGAAAGGGGTAGTTTACCTACAACGTTTTTTTAACAAGGGTATTTTCTATGGCAAACGATAACAGCCGCAAATTCAAACAGAATCAAATAATTTTTTGCATACAGCCCTGATTTGTAGAGTACTCGCGACCTATTGTTTTTGGTGAAGATCGGTTGAGGGGAAGGGATAGTTTACCGGCAACGGTTTTTTTTATAAAGGGAAATTTTTTTTTGGCAAACGATAACAGCCGCAAATTCAAACAGAATCAAATAATGTTTCGCATACAGCCCTGAATTGTAGAGTTCTCAAGACGTATTGTTTTTGGTGAAGATCGGTTAAGGGAAAGGGGTAGTTTACCTACAACGTTTTTTTAACAAGGGTATTTTCTATGGCAAACGATAACAGCCGCAAATTCAAACAGAATCAAATAATTTTTTGCATACCTCCCTGAATTGTAGAGGTCTCAAGGACTTTCGATTTTGGTGAAGATCGGTTAAGGGGAAGGGGTAGTTTACCTGCAACCTTTTACGTTTTAACAAGAGTAAAGTACTTGAAAATTTATTTAAACTTTTTCAAACAATGGTAATTGTTAAAAATAAAATAATTTTGTTGCCAAGCAATAAAATTAAAATTTGTTCATTTTAATGAACATCATGTATAAGAGAAAATATATTGCGCTTGGCAGGCGATATTAAGATTTAAATATAAATCTTAGAATATGGAAGTCATGTATGGTTCTCCATACCGATATTTGTTGTTGTTATTATTTATGTGTTGTTCAGTTTGATTAATTCTTAATTGTTCAGTTTTTATTTTGTATTTGATTTTATTTTCTATTTTGATCATAGTATTTTTATTGTATCCATTTTCATAACCAATTTGGTATATTATATTTCTTTCTTTGTCAGTTTCTTGTTTGTTTAGGGGTATTTTGTACATTCTGTTAAATAACGAATAAAATGCTGCCATTTTATGTTGAGGCGGGTGGTCAGAATGGTTAGGTATAATGATGTTAGTGGAAGTTGGTTTTCTATATATTGCATATTGTATGTGTTTGTTGTATCTTGTGATGGTTATGTCTAAATAGTTGATTTTGTTATGTTTTTCTTTTTCTTCTGTGAATTGTATTTTGGGATGTATGTTATTGATTTGTTTCAGTATGTTCTCTGCATTTGTGTTTTTGTTATTTGATACATATAGTCCATCATCTACATATCTTATCCATATGCCATTTGGGTCATGTGTTTTTATGATATTTTGTATTTTGGTGTCTATGTGTTGTAGGAATATTTCTGCTATTATGCTTGATAATGGTGATCCCATTGCTAAACCTTCTTTCTGTTGATAAATTTTGCTATTAAATTCAAAGTAATTTTGTTTTAGTATTAGTTGGAGACTATTTTTTATTTCGGTTATATATTGTTTGTTTTCATTTTGTTCTTTAAGTTTGTTTATTTTTATGTCAATTGTTTCTTCGACTGGGATATTGGTGTACATGTTTGTTATGTCATATGATGTGAAAAATGTATTTTCATTTATATTTATTATTTTTAGTTTGTCTATTAATTCGTATGTATTTTTTATGTTATGATGGTTATTTGTTAGATGGTTACTTTTTAGTTTTTGTGCTATTATTTTTGCTATTTTGTATGTGGGAGCTTTTTTGAAATTGATTAATGGACGTATTGGGTTGTTTAATTTGTGTATTTTTATTAGGCTATTCATTTTAGGTGGTTCTGGATTATTGTTTATATATATGTCTATGTTTTTATTGTTGTAAATGTTTTTAGTTGTTTTTATTAGTTTTATTGTTTGTTTAAGATACTTTTCTGTTGGGTTTTTATCTAGTTGTACGCATTTATTATTGTTGATGAAGTCTTCGGTTTTTTTGATGTAGTCTGCTTTATCAATGATTACTGTTGCTTGACTTTTGTCTGCTTTAGTTATTATTAAATTATTGTTCTTTACTTTATTTTTAATTTCTTTTATTGTTTTATTGTTTTTCTTTTGTTTATCTTTGTGTTTCATTTCGCTAGTGATTATTTTTTTAATTATATGTGTTGCTTCTGTTCTTTTTTCTTCTTGTATATTGTCTTTTATTAGGTTAATGGCAAATTCTGTTTCTACTATTAAATTTTCTAGATTTTTGTTTGCATTTTGGGTTATGTTAGTTTTTGTCATATTGTTTAAATATTCTGTTTCTTTTTTGTTAAATTCTGTATTGCTAAGGTTAATGGTTCGAGGGTAAAATGTGTGTTTATTTTTGTTGTTTTGTTCTTGATTTTTGTTTTGTTGTTTTAATGTGTTAAGTTTTTTGTTGATTGTATAAGTCTTTTTGTTTTTTTCAAATCTTATTTTATTTTCTATGTTATTGTATTTATTATTCCAAGTGATGGGATGTAATAAACTTGTTAGCTCTAAGTGTAGTTTGTATATGTCTAGTGTTATATATTGCATATTGTATGTGTTTGTTGTATCTTGAACACAGGACATGAATTCCCAGACATAACCAATGTAACACTAATAAAACATATGGCTTCTGGTATTTCAAGTTGGTTTTATTGTGTGTGATTGTGGTGTATGTGTTAGTTTTTTGTGTATTTTCAATGTTGAGTGCTTTGAATATTGTGTCATGTTTTGTATTGATTTGTATTTGTTCAGGTATTAGTTTGTTTTCTGTTTTATGTTTGTATATTTGTAAGTTTTCCCATATGTTCATTATGGTGCCTTTGTGTGGTATATGTTTTATTAGTGTTACATTGGTTATGTCTGGGAATTCATGTCCTGTGTTCAAGATACAACAAACACATACAATATGCAATATATAACACTAGACATAAACAAACTACACTTAGAGCTAACAAGTTTATTACATCCCATCACTTGGAATAATAAATACAATAACATAGAAAATAAAATAAGATTTGAAAAAAACAAAAAGACTTATACAATCAACAAAAAACTTAACACATTAAAACAACAAAACAAAAATCAAGAACAAAACAACAAAAATAAACACACATTTTACCCTCGAACCATTAACCTTAGCAATACAGAATTTAACAAAAAAGAAACAGAATATTTAAACAATATGACAAAAACTAACATAACCCAAAATGCAAACAAAAATCTAGAAAATTTAATAGTAGAAACAGAATTTGCCATTAACCTAATAAAAGACAATATACAAGAAGAAAAAAGAACAGAAGCAACACATATAATTAAAAAAATAATCACTAGCGAAATGAAACACAAAGATAAACAAAAGAAAAACAATAAAACAATAAAAGAAATTAAAAATAAAGTAAAGAACAATAATTTAATAATAACTAAAGCAGACAAAAGTCAAGCAACAGTAATCATTGATAAAGCAGACTACATCAAAAAAACCGAAGACTTCATCAACAATAATAAATGCGTACAACTAGATAAAAACCCAACAGAAAAGTATCTTAAACAAACAATAAAACTAATAAAAACAACTAAAAACATTTACAACAATAAAAACATAGACATATATATAAACAATAATCCAGAACCACCTAAAATGAATAGCCTAATAAAAATACACAAATTAAACAACCCAATACGTCCATTAATCAATTTCAAAAAAGCTCCCACATACAAAATAGCAAAAATAATAGCACAAAAACTAAAAAGTAACCATCTAACAAATAACCATCATAACATAAAAAATACATACGAATTAATAGACAAACTAAAAATAATAAATATAAATGAAAATACATTTTTCACATCATATGACATAACAAACATGTACACCAATATCCCAGTCGAAGAAACAATTGACATAATAATAAACAAACTTAAAGAACAAAATGAAAACAAACAATATATAACCGAAATAAAAAATAGTCTCCAACTAATACTAAAACAAAATTACTTTGAATTTAATAGCAAAATTTATCAACAGAAAGAAGGTTTAGCAATGGGATCACCATTATCAAGCATAATAGCAGAAATATTCCTACAACACATAGACACCAAAATACAAAATATCATAAAAACACATGACCCAAATGGCATATGGATAAGATATGTAGATGATGGACTATATGTATCAAATAACAAAAACACAAATGCAGAGAACATACTGAAACAAATCAATAACATACATCCCAAAATACAATTCACAGAAGAAAAAGAAAAACATAACAAAATCAACTATTTAGACATAACCATCACAAGATACAACAAACACATACAATATGCAATATATAGAAAACCAACTTCCACTAACATCATTATACCTAACCATTCTGACCACCCGCCTCAACATAAAATGGCAGCATTTTATTCGTTATTTAACAGAATGTACAAAATACCCCTAAACAAACAAGAAACTGACAAAGAAAGAAATATAATATACCAAATTGGTTATGAAAATGGATACAATAAAAATACTATGATCAAAATAGAAAATAAAATCAAATACAAAATAAAAACTGAACAATTAAGAATTAATCAAACTGAACAACACATAAATAATAACAACAACAAAAAATGGGCCACATTCATATATATAAATAATAAAATGACAAAACTAACAAAACTATTTAAAAACACAGATATAAAAATAGCATACAAAACTAATAAAAATAAATTACAAAATCTAAATAGCTCACACAACAAAGATAATACAACAACTAACGGTATATACAAAATTGAATGCCAAGATTGCAATAAATGTTATATAGGACAAACAAAAAAACAGCTGAAAAAACGTTATTTTGAACACCTAAATGCATACAAAAAACCAGAAATATATAAATCCAATTTAGCCACACATGCAATAAACACAGGACATGAATTCCCAGACATAACCAATGTAACACTAATAAAACATATACCACACAAAGGCACCATAATGAACATATGGGAAAACTTACAAATATACAAACATAAAACAGAAAACAAACTAATACCTGAACAAATACAAATCAGTACAAAGCATGACACAATATTCAAAGCACTCAACATTGAAAATACACAAAAAACTAACACATACACCACAATCACACACAATAAAACCAACTTGAAATACCAGAAGCCAACAGGAAGCCACAATTATCAACCAACAACACATATGTACTTCACCGGACAAAACAACCGGAAGGCTGAGGATGGGAACAAGATAGTACCCGAAACATGTTCCAAATAGAAAAATAACATCTTGAGGTAAATTTATAATAAATAATAAATATTAAATGTAATATATATATATATATATATATATATATATATAATATACTCAAATGTATGAGATTGTGGTTCAGATAAAAAAGGTATGAGATTGCATTTCATTTTTACCAGTACGTATACGTTCTTCGAGACGTAATCTGGAGGCATAATTTTAATGCTTGTCAAACAGAATAATATTGTGATGATTATTTTTATTTACAGTATATGCGTCCTGTATGTAATCTGTGTTGTGCATTGGTGTGTATATAAAAAATACGTTTATATTTTTGCAGTAAGGAGTATTCAAATTAAAATCTATACTACTACTACTACCACTACTACTACTAGTACAACAACAACAATAACAACAACAATAACAACAACAACAACAACGACGACGATGACGACGGCAACAGCAACAGCAACAGCAACAGCAACAACAACAACAACAACAACAACAACAACAACAACAACAACAACAACAACAACAACAACAACAACAGCAGCAGCAGCAGCAGCAGCAGCAGCAGCAGCAACAACAACAACAACAACTACTACTACTACTACTACTACTACTACTACTACTACTACTACTACTACTACCACTACTATTACTACTAATATTAATAAAGTAATGATGCTTGTATAAAAAGCACCGATCGGCACGTTTTCTGTAGTAGTTCATCACTGGAAGATCTGAGTACCCCCAAAGGGGATTAGCGCTACAGCGATATAGCTATTAGGGCTGTTTCAAAAAAGATCTTGCGTAATGGAAACTCACAACAAAATGGTATGTCAGGAGATACTACGTCTTCATAAACAATGGTTTGTAAGTGGGCACTCGTGTTGGAACGTGTTCGTATGAGCATTGAAGATGATCTCCGCAGTGGACGCCTAAAAAGTAAAACAGTTCCAAATGCGGCACTCACTTTGAACAAAGTTTTTTCACACCATGTTCTTGAGCTAAAATATGATATACAAGCTCATGTGAGATGTCTATGATCTCAGAAATGATATCCACACTCAATCGCCGCGTATTCTCAACACCGTGTACAAAATGTTTTAAATTATATCTGGAATATATCCATTATTATTTATCATCATATATTTATATTTATTATTATTTATTTTTATCCATTATTATTTTAAAGTAGCCTATATCTGTTAATACTCTACTATGGCGTACCTAACTTTGAAATAAGCCTAACAAAATGAGACTCGTTGTGACTATTTAATAATGGTGTACGCGTCGCTCGATTCAGCCATTAAAGTCACACTAAACCATTGTTTAGTTATTTTATAAAACGAATCGCAAGAATATTTGTTTAAAACATAGTTATTGGTTGCTTTTTATTAAATCATAGGCCTACTAGTAATTTAATGGACCTACGTAACTGCTCGGAATATAATAATTGCTGTTTAATCGTTCAGACTACACGAAATTATCCAGCCTAATGTTCATCATTGCTTACACTTGCTGTAAGATTAGCCGATCCTGCTTTGAAGACAATAGTGCTCTTATCCGTAGATAAGGATACCGTGTTATAGCAACCTGATGTAGGACCTCGGAAATGAGCAGTAAGCGATAGACAGTCTGTCTATAATCTGTGTCTATCGCTACATTAAACCAGCACGTTTAATGTAGGTCTACGACAAACATATGACACGATTGCTTTGCGACTATATTTGTACGAATTTCCATTTTCATCGTTAAGCTAGAATGCAGGAGAGAACCAGTCAGGATTGGGAGTAATACTTCTGGTTGATGTCGTTGGGCTAAATGTCTTAGCTGGCAAGCCCTCAAACATAAAAAAAATGTCCCGGACTGTAGCCTATATTTATATGTTCCCGTTTATTTGACTAATGTCAGGAGACAATATACGCGATATTACTGAAAAACAAACCTAAAAGTAAGGCAATGAGAAAGAAAGGGCAAAGGATCATACACCAGCTGAAGTTAAAATAAGGCTTAATAAATTAATTTACCTTTCAATAATCCGCCATGTGACTTTTTATAAAACTCTTCTATTACGCGTTTCGGAGACTATGATCCATCTTCAGATAGTAAAATAAAACTATGTCACTCTTACGAGATCGTTAATTAATAAAATGTCAGTTTGCATAAGAACTGTACGCGATGTTGGGTGCGCACCCGTTCAAGTTCAATCTGCTATTGAATCTTTGTTACTTTATCGTAGTCTTAGCGAGCAGACTCAAGGCGGTATTGTACAAGCGGTTGGATCCAAAGTACAGTTGATCATTTAATACGAAATCGCGACTGCTTAGGTTTGCGTATGCACCATAGATTTCAAACTCCTCCAAAGCATTCATGAAACGGCCCTTCTTACATACGTGCAACGGTATTAAGTTGGAATTAAAGTCTGTGTAATTATGATTGTGTGAGGTCAGGTGTCGGGTGTAATTAGATTTGATGTTGTTATCATTTCTTATTTTCTTGGGTATATGTTCCCGAAAACGTTTGAATGTATTCCCGAAAACATGGATATTAAAATAAGGGGCAGGTAAAGCAAAAGGCAGCGGTAGAAATTACAAAAATAAAACGTCATTTTATTGATTACTACGAGGGCGATTTGAAAAGTTCGCGGCCTACCATATAAACGAATGTGTGGCGTTTCTGTTTTATACCGCATCGTGACGCCTCTTTCGCCCCATGAACAGCTGTGAAGCGTCAAGTCGGGTCAAGTCATTGTTTCGGAGAAACAGCTGTATAAGGTTATCCCACAGAACGCTAAAAATGGAGAAAACGGAACATCGTGCAGTTATCAAATTTTTTGTTAAGAAAGGTTTAACGCCAACAGAAATTTTTAGTGAGATGAAAAATGTGTTGGGTGATGCTGGACCTTCATTTACTACAGTGAAAAAATAGGCTACTGAATTTAAACGTGGTCGTGCAAGTTTGGAAGATGACCCGCGTACTGGGCGTCCGAACATTGCCACTACACCAAAAATCATAAATAAAGTGCACGATATTGTTTTGGAAGATCGCCGTTTGAAGGTGTCTGGAATTGTTAAGCCTGTGGGCATCTCATATGAAAGGGTATATCACAGTCTTACTGAGGAATTAGGTATGAAAAAGCTGTCTGCAAGATGGGTGCCGCGTTTGTTGATAAGTGACCAAAAACGCATGCGAATGCAACCTTCTCAGGAATTTTTGGACCGTTTTAAGAAAAATCCGAAAGATTTTATTCGTAGATTTAACAACTGATGAAACTTGGGTCCATTACGTCACTTTAAAACAAAACAACATCCGAAACAATGGATGCATAGTGATTCGCCGCCTCCAAAAACGGTAAAATAAATTTTGTCGGCTGGAAAGTGTATGAATCCATTTTTCTGGGATGCTAAGGGGATATTGTTACTAAATTGACTTGAAAAGGGTCAAACGATAAATGGAGAGTATTACGCTAACCTTTTGGGCTAATTAAATGTAAAAATTCGAGAAAAAAGACCAGGTTTAGCAAAGAAGATTATTTTCCATCGGGATAATGCACGCCCTCACATATGCGTTGTGTCTATGGCAAAAATCCCCGAGCTGAAGTACGATCTTATTCGCCTGATTTAGCGCCATCTGACTTTCATCTATTCCCAAACCTCAAACAATTTTCGGGGGGGGGGGGCAGCGATTCTCCTCAGATGACGACCTGAAAGCGGCAGTAAACGGTTATTTTGAGGAGCTAGAAGAATCGGTCTTCCTCAACGGGGTAATTGACGGGGTAATTAGTCCGGGATCTACCAGAGAATTAAGCACGTGATAAGCAGCAGAAGGTTTGACAATTTTGAACAGTAGACATGACATCCCTGGTGCCAAAAACCATCGAGTCAGATGGCTAACAGGAAGAGTTTGGCTGTGGCAGAATTTCAAAATTCGAAAAAAGTCCCAAAAATTACGTGATCAGCAGCATGCAAAAAACTGGGTGGAATCGTCTCAGACCACTTCCTAGGTGAATGATTTAATGAAATCTGTCAATTTTTTGGAAGCTTTTCACGAATCTGACGACTTTAAAAATTTCAAAATGTGCCAAAAATTACGTGATGAGCAGCATAGGAAAAATTGGGATCCGTTGATCCAGGTGCCTCCCCTGATGAACATTTCAAGCGAATCTGTCGGTTTTCTGGAAGGTTTTGGTCAATCTGAGATACAACTTTGAAAATATCCCAAAAATTACGTGATCAGCAGCATACAAAAAACAGAGTGGAATCGTTTCAGACCACTTTCTAGATGAATGATTTAATGAAATCTGTAAATTTTTTGGAAGCTTTTCATGAATCTGACGACTTTAAAAATTTCAAAATGTGCCAAAAATTACGTGATGAGCAGTATAGGAAAAATTGGGATCCGTTGATCCAGGTGCCTCCCCTGATGAACATTTCAAGCGAATCTGTCGGTTTTCTGGAAGGTTTTGGTCAATCTGAGATACAACTTTGAAAATATCCCAAAAATTACGTGATCAGCAGCATACAAAAAACAGAGTGGAATCGTTTCAGACCACTTTCTAGATGAATGATTTAATGAAATCTGTAAATTTTTTGGAAGCTTTTCATGAATCTGACGACTTTAAATATGTCAAAATGTGCCAAAAATTACGTGATGAGCAGCATGGGAAAAATTGGGATCCGTTGATCCAGGTACCTCCCCTGATGAACATTTCAATCGAATCTGTCGGTTTTCTGGAAGATTTTTGTCAATCTGACAGACAAAATTGAAAAATATCCCAAATTAGCGGTATGCAAAAACCGAGTTATATTGACTTAGTTCACTTCCTTGACGAATAATTCAGTAAAATATTTAAATATTTCGGAAGTAGCCCATGAATCTGACATTTTAAATATCTGAAAATGTGCCAAAAATAACCCATGTGATAAGCAAATTTAAAAAATTGGTTTGATAACGCTTAATAAAATACCTGGTATGTATTCCAAAATTAATTGATTAGCAGCATCCAAAAAACTGAGTTTGTGCGCATATACTCATACCTATAACCTACATATTATATTGGTGGTGAGGTATAAAATATTGAAGAAAGAAACACAATAGTACTGATTAGGTTTATATTAGCAAAAATAACACGAATAATTATTAATGGGAGCTTCCTGGAACTGCATTGGAGACGTTTTCGTAAGAGAAGGAGTGGGGATTGTGTGGCCGTGGAAGGGGAGAGGGTTTTGTTCATGTTGGTTACATACTGCTTGGTTCAAAGCAGTGATAGTTGGTTCAAAGGAGTGATAGTTGGTTTCTTGTTTTGCAGCTTATAAGTAATATTTCAAATAGTTAGTTTGACAAAAATTTGTAGTTCAGTTGTAGTGTCAGTGAAGTCTTGAAGAAATCTACTTTTGAGCCGTAGCATTTATCACGTAAGTACCTACCTACCTTATTTGGAAATTGAACGTAGTTTTATCGACATTTGAAAAGATTGATTTACAAATTTGAAAATAATTGTGATGAGCATCACCAATTTATGGTTATTCAGGCAACTAATTTTATAAAAAAAATTTTTAATTTAAAACAACATGACTTTTTGAAAATTAATTTATTTTTTTCAAAATAACAATCAATAAAAATCTAATCTATTAAAAACTTATTCTAATTTTCTATGAAACCTTTCTATTTTATTTTAATAACCTTTATTTAAAAAAAAAGTTTCTTTTTCTATTTTTATTGTTTCTGTTTTTCTGTTTTATATTTAAAAGGTCTATGCGTATGGTTATGGTTTTAAGGGGGGTCTATGCGTAATTGTTTCCCGCTATCCTTTGACGTTCTCGGAAAATTTTTCTTTCTACTCACCTGTTTTATTTTCTCAGTCTGTGTTTAAACTTTTTGTTTTATTATTCCAGTTATTTTTAAATCAAAAAGTGATTTTGTATTACCTACGAGATTTTGTGATTTCGCGTGTTGAGAATTAATTTTTATGAACAATGCCAAAAAGAAAGCGTGCTGTCCTTTCCCTTGAAGATAAAGTGAAAATTATATAAAGGTAAAAAAAAGGAGAAAATGCTATTGCCCCATTTATATCCTGTGTAAATATTTGTTCTTAGTTCCAATAATTGTTTCGTTTATCCAAACTATTTCAGTATCCGGACTATGGCTGGTATGGATTAGTCCGGATAATCGACGCTATACTGTATTGTTATTTTTTTTCTTCTTAAATGTTATGATCCACTTACTACACAATTTTTCAATTTAATTTTTCATAATCCATTCAATGTTTGTTCCTACCATAATTTTCAGGATACTCATTTGTTAGTTTAATTATTTCAAAAAACAATTTTTTTATAACAATTTTCGTCTGTTCAATCATACTTTTGTTTAACAGACGAAAATTGTTATCCCAAAAATCTGTTTTAGGAAATATTTTGAAATTTGGTATATTCTGATTACAGAGTAATTTACTGATAGCTGGTAGTAATGGAAGAAGTAGTTTGTGTCTTGCATATTGGTGATGGAGTACGAGAGGGTAAAAGGTCCCGATTCACTGAACATACTCTCACAAAAATTAAGCAATGCATGCTTTGGCGTAAAAAGATGAAGACGTCAAAGTGCAAAACCGTTATTGACAACTTTCCTCAGTCGCTTGAGGGGCATCACGGATATCACCAAAATTGTTACAGGTATTTTACCGCGATTAAAGAAACTCCTGACCTTGAAGAATCCAGTAGTTCTACTCTACCCCCAACACAACATACACTTTCTCCTGATTTGCCTGTTAAACGAAAATACCTCAGGTCGTGTACATCAACAATTCTTACTAAAGGGGGACTGGTGTTCTGTCCAAAAAGTGTATCTTCTGTAAGAAAGAGACTAAAGTTTTGAATCACCAAAAGGAACGCCTAGTACAGTGCAAAACAGTGGAAATTGAAACCAACATACGAAATGACGTGAGAATATTAGAAGATGACCAGTTACATATATCTGTAGGAGACAAGGATTTTGTCGCAGCTGAAGTGCGTTACCACAATTCTTGCAGGAAATATTATAGACAGAGAGCAATATCAAAGTTAGAAACTAGCAAGAATCGTAACACATCTTGGCATGCAATTCGTGAAGGTCACAGCGCAGCTTTTGTATCACTTGCAGATTTTGTTAAAAACATGTAATTTTGGAAAATCAAATAGTTCTTTTGACGGAACTACACGAAAGGTACTTGGCGTTGTGTGCCGAGTTTGGTGTCGAAATAGACAACCTGAGTACTTACACTCCACAACATTTGGAGGAAAAATTGGCTACTCATTTCAAAGACCAAGTCATATTTAGTAAATCACCAAATCGCAAGGGCACACTTGTTTTCAGCAAGAATGTAGAAGTAGATGACGCTATTAGAACCCGTTATAAAGCCTCTTCTGCCGATCCCAAATTAATGGTGCAACGAGTTGGCTATATGCTAAGACAAGAAATTTTGAAAATGGAGAAGCCTAATAAGTATGGTGACCTTTCAATGTTGACAAGCTTGCAACAAGCGATGACCATATACCTGAACTTGTTACCAACTTTTTTGATGCCTTAGTAGGTGGTCCACAATTTAAGATTCGGTCACCCAAGGTTATTAGAAGAATAACCTCTATTTCACAAGATGCGGTTTTTTCCGTAACCAATGGTGTTGTGATGCCTAAAAAACATGTAGCGTTAGGCCTTGCAATGAAAAGCATGACTGGAAGTAAACAGATAGTGCAGATATTAAATCGTTTGGGACATGTTATTAACTACTGCAGGGTCGAGGAGATTGAAACGGAAATTGCAAATTCTATTTCTTCCGAAGCCTCTAATTTGCCAGATTCTATTAAAACCATCCATCAATTGTTGATGGTATGTTTTTTCTGCATACTCTCCCTCAAGATTTGCCCCTCACATACGGTGATCTATCAGCTTTTATACTTCAAAAGTTGAGATCATTCAAATCATCCCGTATTGACATAATTTTTGATAAATATGTAACACCATCCGTGAAACACTGCGAAAGAATGAGACGTGGACCTGGAGGCACCACAGCAGATATTTATACTACTAAGGGACCACAAATGTTGAGACCATCCAATTTTAGAAACTCATTAAGAAACGATCATTTCAAAGCCGAGTTTGTGAAATTTCTTGCCGAAGACTGGAAATCCGCACAGTGTCATCAATACTTGGGTAATCTACATTTGGTGGTGGCTTATGAGGAATGCTGCTACTCTCTAAAAAATGGATCCGTAACCATCGAAACTGGGATGGAATGCTCGCACGAAGAGGCAGATACACGTATGTTCTTCCATTACGCTAAATATTGTGATGCTGAAACAAGCAGAACACGAACAAAAAATGTTGTGGTGCGAACTATCGACACGGACGTGATGGTAATATTTTTGGGGAACATGGCGAAGATGCCCGACAATACAACTACAAAATGTCCCGTGTGGTTAAACATGAGTGCATCGACTTCCCGGAGATACGTAAATATCAACAGTATTTTACAAGAAATTGGCAACAACGTAGCCAAAGCTCTGCCAGGGTATCATCTGTTTACAGGGTCCGATTTTACATCTGCCTTTTGGCGTAAAGGAAAGGTTAGGCCACTACAATTGATGAGGAAGAACCAAAAATTAAAAACATATTTTCCAAACTCGGACTATTTGACACAATTCCTGAGGAGGACATATTGGAATTCGAAAAATATACATGCCTACTGTATGGCCAAAAAGGTTGCGCCGACATAAATAAAGCCAGGGCCAATATTTTCTTAAACAGGTATTTATATCGTACATTTAACATGTTTGTGTAATAATTCATATTGTAAATCAAATGTTTGTACTGTTCGTGCTATTTTTCTATTTAGGTACGACAGCAACGATTTTTCTAAGTTGGAGACAAGTACTTCAAAAGTTGAGGCAGCAAGTCTCCCACCAAGCAAGAGAGAATTGCTCCAGAAGCTCAAAAGATGCAATTATATGGGTTTTATATGGAACCACGCCGACATACCACGGCCAGAACTACTAACCAGCATGCGAACAGATAACAGCGGATGGTTTATTTCGGAAGAAGGTGATTACTCACCACTCTGGTTTGAAGGGCCTCAATTGCCAGAGGAAATTACCAACATTGACGACATAGAAACTGAGGACGACACTGAATATGAAATTGAGCAAGGCACAGACTCTGACACTACAGACGACGAGGACGACTGAGTTTTTTTCTAGTTTATTCTTGTAATTTTCAGTAACAAATTTATTGCAAATTATAAATTGAAAATGTGACAGAGACGTTTTGTGTTATTTTTGCTAATATAAACCTAATCAGTACTATTGTGTTTCTTTCTTCAATATTTTATACCTCACCACCCATATAATATGTAGGTTATAGGTATGATTACATGCGCACAAACTCAGTTTTTTGGATGCTGCTAATCAATCAATTTTGGAATACATATTTTGGAATGGTATTTTATTAAGCGTTATCAAACCAATTTTTTAAATTTGCTTATCACATGGGTTATTTTTGGCACATTTTCAGATATTTAAAATTTCAGATTCATGGGCTACTTCCGAAATATTTACATATTTTACTGAATTATTCGTCAAGGACTAACTAAGAACTAAGTCATTCGTAAGAACTAAGTCAATATAACTCGGTTTTTGCATACCGCTAGTTTGGGATATTTTTCAATTTTGTCTGTCAGATTGACCAAAATCTTCCAGAAAACCGACAGATTCGCTTGAAGTGTTCATCAGGGGAGGCACCTGGATCAACGGATCCCAATTTTTCCTATGCTGCTCATCACGTAATTTTTGTCACATTTTGAAATTTTTAAAGTCGTCAGATTCGTGAAAAGCTTCCAAAAAATTGACAGATTTCATTAAATCATTCACCTAGGAAGTGGTCTGAGACGATTCCACCCAGTTTTTTGCATGCTGCTGATCACGTAATTTTTGGGACTTCTTTCGAATTTTGAAATTCTGCCACAGCCAAACTCTTCCTGTTAGCCATCTGACTCGATGGTTTTTGGCACCAGAGATGTCATGCCTACTATTCAAAATTGTCAAACCTTCTGCTGCTTATCACGTGCTTAATTCTCTGGTAGATCCCGGACTAAATGAGTTGACGCTTCACTGCTGTTCGTGGGGCGAACGTGGCGCCACGATGCGGTAAAAAACAGAAACGCCACACATTCGTTTCTATGGTAGGCCGCGAACTTTTCAAATCGCCCTCGTATATTGTCTACACGGTCCATTCTCGAACACGTAAGTACACATAGGCCTATTTGTACATGAAAATCGGGAATTTGTGAAACAGGAAATTAGTTGTCCAAGAACATTAGCGATTCCAATTCCATTCTTTCAGAACTTCGAGTCAATCTATTTGTGCGGGCTTGTTAAAAAAAAAAATAGACAATGTGTAAGAGTTTTGTGAGAGGGGAAGGGAGAGAGAGAGAGAGAGAGAGAGAGAGAGAGAGAGAGAGAGAGAGAGAGAGAGAGAGAGAGAGAGAGAGAGAGATTGAGCGAGACAGAGCGAGTGTGGGAGGGAGGTAGTTCACGATGCTAGCGGAAGTGTGTGCCTTGTTTGAATACTACGGTGAAGTACGTCTAATGGTTGCGTGCTCTGTACTGTGAATACGTTATGGGATAATTAAGTTACACTGACCCATAAAACTGTCAATTAACACGAAAACACACACACACACACACTTCACGTGTGTGTTGTCTCGCTTGGCTCGTGATTAACTCGTTAATTCGTTAACAAGTACTATCTACTTTAACGTGAACATGTACTGGTTTTGACTGTGTTGTGTAGTCATTACCGACCATGCCGATGATTTTTCTCTCCGGTTGCTGTATTTATAATGCTGTTACGATTCAACCACTTGGCTAAGATCGTAACGGATCGAATATTAGTTTCGGAGTGTAAATCTTTTTAAAACTCCTTACAGGTGGAAAGAGTATCACATAAATTCATTTATCTTCGCTTTTGGTTTAACATACAAATTTATGCGGGAGATGTTATTTATTATGTAACTTTATTCGTGATTTGGTGTTTTCCTCGTTTATCTTCGAGAAATATGTTAATACAATGTACGATTATTATTCGATTTTCACACAAATGATGGCCAAGCATTTGACGGCCAAAGTGTGATATAATAAAACCGAAGGCAGATTAGTTCCTCAAAATATGAGGGTAGGTTAATAAGTATCCGCAAACAATTTTTATTTCCATGTTCCTTAAGGAAATGGAAGTATGGTCATGGCGAAAAAATCGTGTTCGAGATAAGGGCTGATTCTGATTGTACTACTACCCTCAAAACATGTAGAAAAGTCATTTTACTTCCATGTTCCTTAAGGAAATGGAAGTATGGTGATGGCAAAAAAAATCGTGTTCGAGATTATTGCAGATTCTGATTGTACTACACTCAAAACATGAAAAAAAAGTCGTTTTTCGAAAAGTGTCTGTGTGTGTGTCTGTCTGTCTATGTGTCTATCTGTAGATTTTTTTTCTATGGCAAACGATAACTGCCGCAAGTTCAAACAGAATCAAATAATTTTTTGCATACAGACCTGATTTGTAGAGTACTCACGACCTATTGTTTTTGGTGAGGATCGGTTGAGGGAAAGGGGTAGTTTACCTGCAACGGTTTTTTTTATCAAGGGTCATTTTGTTTTTTGGCAAACGATAACACCCGCAAATTCAGCAGAATCACATAATGTTTCGCATACAGCCCTAAATTGTAGAGTTCTCAAGACCTATTGTTTTTGGTGAAGATCGGTTAAGGGAAAGGGGTAGTTTACCTGCAACGTTTTATGTTTTAACAAGGGTATTTTCTATGGCAAACGATAACAGCCGCAAATTCAAACAGAATCAAAAGATTATTTGCATACAGCCCTGAATTGTAGAGTTCTCAAGACCTATTGTTTTTGGTGAAGATCGGTTAAGGGAAAGGGGTAGTTTACCAGCAACGTTTTATGTTTTAAAAAGGGTATTTTCTATGGCAAACGATAACAGCCGCAAATTCAAACAGAATGAAATAATGTTTTGCATACAGCCCTGATTTGTAGAGTACTCAAGACCTATTATTTTTGGTGAAGATCGGTTAAGGGGAAGGGGTAGTTTACCTGCAACGTTTTACGTTTTAACAAGAGTAAAGTACTTGAAAATTCATTTAAACTTTTTCAAACAATGGTAATTGTTAAAAATAAAATAATTTTGTTGCCAGGCAATAAAATTATAATTTTTTCATTTTAATTTAAATCATGTATGAGAGAAAATATATCGTTCGTGGCAGGCAAGCAATTATGTAATGTTTACGTTTCCATTTTATTACTATGATTACCGCAATAAAAAGCAGGCAAGACACACACACACACACACACACACACACACAATTCGCGTTATTTCTGGCTTCACTCATGTTTATTTTCTTACATTTGCACGCTTTTTAAATGGAAAGTGCCGAAACCCATACCAACACAAAGCGTGCAAGCCGAAAAAGTGTCCAGCGTGGATAGCGGTTTGCTTCCTATGGATTGCTGGGGAGTGAAACTGCACGTGTTTACAGAGGAACGGTTCATAGACAGACTTTTCGTCTTTAGGGAATGAACCCTCTGCAAGATGCTCAGGGTTCATGAGTGACTTCGGAGCGCTCCTTCTTTTCCGCGTGTTTGTTCTGTGAATCGTACACTGTAGATTCGCGCTTTGCTCTGAGCAACGCTCAATAGGGAGTGTTGAAAATTTTTGTCCACAGTGCACCCTCGTACACACTAAACCTGTTCTGATGTTTTAATTACGGACTTTCATAATATTAAAACTTTGGAAACTTGAGCACTACTTAATGGAGATCAAACATTAACTTTTACAACCCATTAATTTTATGTATATTTTGAAGCAATAAATGTTTTAATAAATTAATACACTCTATGTACTTATTTCTATTATGATAGTATAATTACAAACTAATATGTGCATGTTTGTAGGTATGAAAAATATATAAATATTTTTGTCCTCTGGAAAATTGTTTGCCCCTCCTGGAAAATATTTTGACCTCCCTGATGGCTAGTTATTTACTAGCCTGTGTGGAATATAGCGTTATGACATGGATCAGAATGGTGGGTGTTAAACAGGACACAAACGTATTAAAAAAGAAATGTTTTGCTGAGAAATGTAAGTTATAATTATACGGGTGAACAGAATCGTCGTTCAGGAAATCAGAAGACGAATGGAAAGAAAGAAAGACTCGATTTAAAAAAAAAGAAAAATGACTAGTATATTATTGACAGGAAAGACTTTGATAACACTCTGGACATCATTCACCCTCGGCCGATAACTCGCAGCGAGAGTCCAAGTTCATTACAGGAATCAGATCACAGCTCCCTTTGGGCCAGCTCTTCGTTCGACCCACAAACATTTTATCCAAAAGTACAGTCCTTCCTCACGAAGTTTGAGGGTAGTCTTCACCTACCTGACATGGAGGTACCATTTTAGCTGATATGTCATTTCTTCAGAACTCAAGCATCCACTTATTTGATGTTTTGTCACCATATCTAGCTCTGCTTCTTGTCAAATACATATTATAGACACAAACGTTAAATTCTGCACCTGTCGTGTCTTGTAAATATAAATCTTAGAACATGGAAGTCATATATGGTTCTCCATACCGATTTTTATAATTTATTATAACAACACTACAAATCTGACAGTTAGCTCATTTTTCAACATAGTCCTCTTGATTTTCAGTGGACCATTGGTGTACAAGCTTCCTGATGCCCTCAGAAAAAAGTATGTCAGCCGAGCAAGCCATGCTTCTTGGTCCCTAGAGAATCGGCGGTCCTTAAGTCATCTTCAACTTGACTAAAGACATGGTAATCCAACTGGGCGAGATTGGGGCTTTATGCAGGATGCTCCAACACTTCGAAACGCAATTTCTCAAGGGTTTGGACAGTGTGGGTGGCAGTATGTGGGCGCGCGTTGTCATGTAACAAATGCACTCCTTCCGACAAAAGACCTCAGCGTTTGGAATTGTGGGCTTCAGTTCATTGGACAGCATCTCGCTGTAAATTGCAGTATTTACTGTTCAGCCCTTCTCCAAGTGCTGATGCAGTATTGACTCTTGTGAGTCCCAAAATAATATGAGCATTACCTTCCTGCAGAGGGTTGAATCTTGAATTTCTTTATGACTGGAGATTCGGGGCGTTCCCATTCCATGCGCCTGGCATTTGTTTGGTGGTTTCCAGGCTCAAGGTGGTGGATCCACGTTTTATATACAGTGACTACTCGCTTTAAAAAAGCTGCATA
Organism: Magicicada septendecula; assembly: GCA_034769895.1. NCBI lineage: Eukaryota > Metazoa > Arthropoda > Insecta > Hemiptera > Cicadidae > Magicicada > Magicicada septendecula. Next base: position 384,874,167 of record CM068369.1, read on the forward strand.
TTCATTAGTAAGCGCTGACAGATAGCAACACGATTGCGCTTGTGCTCTTCAGTGAGTGGTTTTGGGACCAATCTTACACAGAATTTACGAAATCCAAGCCTGTTACGGATAATTTCGTATACGGAACCATGACTCATTTGCAGATGGTACTCCACTTCATCGATAGTCACTCTTCAGTTGGTCTAAATCATGGCATTAACTTGTTCAATAATGGCATGAGTAGCGGAAGAGTTTGGGCGTCCTGATCTTTCCTCGTCTTTGACGCTTGTCCGACAGTTTTTAATTTTTCGATCCACTCATATACACTTTGCTGTGGTAAAACATTATCCCCATATTATGTTGAACGTCTTCTATGGATTTCGCTTCCTGATAAACCTTCAGACCACAAAAACCGGATCACTGCACGCTGTTCTTCGTTGGTGCAAATAGAGAGAGGGTCAGCCATGTTTACTGTGCAGCAATCTACAGCTGACTGACACAACGGACGGTCTAACTGTCCACAATCGGAGACGAAGGCACCATCTGTCGGCTTACAAGGGCACTGAATGATACTGCGAACCTACAGACGATTATAACAAAATTGCGGATACTTATTGATTTACCCTTGTATAAACAAGGAAATAATGAAATAGTGTTGCGAATCATGAGTATCTTGACGCATGCATTAAATATGTATTCTTGACCACAGTAAATCTTGTTGCAAAACAGTGAGTATTTATTGTTACCTGTAACAGTACTTTACATAATCCTAATGGCTACTTTTTCGTATTTATCACGGAAGTAGTATAGGGGCTCCATGGAGGATAGGTTGGTAGCTTGAGCCATGTGCGGAATACAAGGAATGGGTAATAGGTAATGGTCACAGCTTCTAATAGGTATAAGACACGATATAGCCCAGATATCCAAATTTCTGACCTGCTCCAGAACAGTACCATCTACAACAATTTTTGGTCTTTCGGGATCAGCTCGATGAAAAGTCACCACTTTATTCTTCAATGTGGAAATCTTTAATTCGAAATCCTTGTAGATTCGATGTAATGAATGTTCAGCAATCTGCAGGCTACCGGTACTTTCCGAGTTCGACAGGATAGCTTGCTCATTAATGTTAACTGCAAGGTTACCAATCATAAAATGTTAAGGAAGTTTTTATTTGCCAGTTGTGTATGACATCATCTATATATAAATTAAAAAGAGAAGGTAATGGGAACCATTGTTGGACTCCACAATTGATCAGGCCCACACTAGGGGTTGTGTTCGGTCTTCCTGTCTCAGTTAAAACGTTGTTTTCCACATAAAGACTTATATTTATATTTTCAAGCAGACATTATTGCGACGGAAGTTCCTACATCGACGTACTTGACTTCGATGAATTATGTCTAAGAAGAGGAATTAATTGTTACCTTTGTAACTTAAAAATCTTATTTGTTAGTAAAAAACAACAATATTAATAACTCTAACAAACTAGTCAGTGTTAGTTTTATTTTTAATGTTGGATTTAAAAATGGGTTACAATCACAATTTACAAGCAATAAACAATTTACCATAATTTTTACCACAAATTCATAAATTAGACTATTGATATAAGTTCACTGAAAACGAGGTAGTAACTCTAGAAACTTGGGACAAAAAATAATAAAAATATAAATAAACGTATACTGGAAACTATCCTAGTTAAAACAATGTGGATCTATAACGATATAAATATACTTGCAGAATAAATTTATTATTTGATAATATAAGATATGCATATGTGTATATATATAGAATACAGCTTACGGACGTGCTATTTTAATTATGTTTAAAATTACGGAATATAACTGATTTTTATAGTCGGAGTTATTATTCTTGTAAAAATTGTTTTTGAACAACACAATAGGCTTTCGATTAATATTCCGTTTAATAGGGACGAATATATTCGCTGTAGGCTCGTCGGAAAATATTTAAATGTAATCATACGAAGACGTGTAATTTTTTGAAGCCAACGATTTTTTCGATTACCGACTTTGAGGCTGAAAACTCAAGTAATAAGAGCGCGCTGATGAAATGCCATTTTTGAAATTAACCCATATTATCGTTTGTGCCCATTGAGTGTATCCCATTATTGGAAATGTCTGTCTCTATATTTAAATCTAATTTAAAATTCAATGTGCTGGCTGGCTAAACTCTCAGGTTTTGCCCTTAGAGCGGTATTACGGATCTGCCGGTGTGTTACGCCCGTCTCCCGTCGAATATGAATTAAACAGTAGCCGGTGATATTAAAAATTAACATAACTTGCGCACACCGCTTGAGGCCGGGCGGAGCCGCTCGACGCATGCGCTGGGTCCTAATGGCCGAGCCTACTGCGTCTTTCCCGGCCCGTACACATACTGAATACACAACAGCCACATCATTATATGTACTTGTTGTAGGCTAACCGTTTTAATCGATTCTTTTCATTGGCTTTGTTGTTTTGAAGAAAACGTGCGAAATTGAAAATGGTGCAATACGAACACGACACAAAAACTGCCGGCCGCTAAAAGAGAGAAAGAGACAACTTTTACACACGTTTTAAAATCAGTGACTTACCACGGAGCAAAAAGAAACCGTCTGTTTTAGGAACGATCTCGTAGGTTATCAACAAAAAGGCAACTCGATTTGCCCACTGAGGTGAATTCAATAAATACTAAATGTTTTGAGAAAAAGATTACAAGCACAATTGACAAGCTGGTAAATTATAAAAAGAAGAAAATAATATTTATGGCCAAACCGACAGTGTGAACAATATAAAGTCATACATTTCCAGCATTTGTATTAGTCTTACATGTTGTGACTATTTTGCACAATTTCTTTGTAGTACTCGGAATTCGAAATTATAGAAAATCTTTTCACTACTGAAACTCAAATGATTTCTTTATCATATCCGCCTAGATTAAAAATTAATTTTTGTTTTGTTTTGTATCAACATAAATTTGAGTCTAAAAGTTATTGATAGATCTGACAAAATTTTTGTTAGGTACATAGGAAATGAAACGGAAATGCATATTGTTACAACACAAAAAGCCGCCCCCATACCAGAGAAAAACAATAATGAATTAACTATATTAAATTAATGAAAATAAAATGACTATGACGAGACAAATGACTATGACCCAACCCGAGTGATTGACCCAATAAAGAAAATAAAATGAGAAGGTATAAACTCAAATAATGAAGAAAAAGGCACAAACAAATAATAAATGTAAATAACAAGATTAAAATTAAATAAAATAATCTCAGGTAAGATACACTAACCAGAGTAATAGATATTATATGTTATTAATAACTCCATGATGATAAGTAAATCAAAACATAAAATTGTTAACAGACTAACTATCAATTGTGTATAAAACAATGAAAACCCAGAAGTGAGAGATAGGTAGGAAGTGAAAGTGATTAACAGTGTAAGTGTTAGAAGTGAGTAAAAGAAATCAATATTAGGGAATAACCACTATTAACACTAAAGTACAGTAAAAAAGGTACAAAGTGCCAGTGTAACCCAAAATAAATATAAAACACTACATATAGGTAAAGACACCAAAACCAGTGATTAACACTATAGTTTAAGGGTGAATGGTACCAAAAAACTAAGAATAACCAGAATATCGTTAATATAGTTAGAATTGATAGTAGATTAGTAATACAGTTGTATTCAGGATAAAAATCCCATAATGAGATTAAGGATGTTATTGTTACAATGTTTAAATAGTAAAAATATATAGTAAATGTTAAAAGATGGATAGACAACCAATCTAATAGTGTTAAATAAGAATAAACTAAATCATATGAGTGCAAAATAAATAAAACATCCTATGTTAATAAAAATGTTCAAAGGGATGATTAGCAAGATAGAATAAATGGTGTTATAATGTTATTCACCAAGATAGCTATTTGTTCAATTAAAAGAGTTAAGTTTATAAGAAGGAAGATGGCTGAAAAAAGTAAACAGACCATAAACCTAATTTTTGTGTTATGTTTTATAAGTAATATTAAATAATAAACAAGCTATAAGAAATGGCAATAGATATGAGTAAGGAGATAAAATTTTACAATAATAATAATCATTAGAGAAAAGACAGAAAAAGAAATAAGAGAATAACAGACAAGCAATGATTTTGGTAAAGTAATAAGAACATTCAATTATTGTAAAACAGCCCAAATTAATTCAAAGTGTAAGTAAGTCATAAGTGACACCGAGCAAAACATATGTAAATAAAAAATAGTCTTTCATTTGTGTAAAATAAGAAGATATAGCCAATTACTACTTAGACCTATAAAATGCCTATAAATCCAAAATAAACAAATTGTAAGAAATTAACTATTGTATTAGAAAGTTCAGGGCAAGTGTCTCATTAAGTACAATTAGTGAACCATATTAAGATGTCAGAGTTAGATTAAAAACATAAAATAAGAAAGAAATGTAATAACATAATATTAACATTTTTGTCAAAACTTTAATACATGAACAAACCCAGCTTTGTGGGATGTCAAAATGATCTTTGAAAGAAAATATAAACAGTTGTGATAATATCTAATACATAGATAAGAAGACAGAAGAATAATAGCCATCAGAAAATATTTATTCATTTTGAATTAAAATTCAAATATTATAACAATAGACATGAATGTAATCAACCAATGAGAGTACAGACAGTTGCCATGAAAACGGAACGTTATTTAATATAATTCCGTTATAAAACATTAGTCCATTATTGACGCTCAAGACATACAGAAGCCAAACCATATTCGACTCAATTTTCAATTAAAATAATAGTAAATACTTCAAAATTTAACGAGATGAGGATGCAAGAAGTCTAATGAAGAATTAGTCAAACCAACAGAGATAATAGACCAGATTTTAATATGCAAAATTAATTATTTAATCCAAACTATTTGAAAAAGAAGCCAGATGTAATCAAAATTATAAATGATGGAAGATTGATGATCGTATAGACCCAACCTAACTAAGAACTAAGTGATTCTTCACCCGAATTCAACAAGATTTGTTAAGTATATCTGAACTACCCGAATTTACGAAATAAATTCTAATTAACTTTCTCACAACACAAATAACTCTCACTCCGAACTGATAACTAAATTTCTTTCAAGGATTAGTTGAGAATAAAAACTAAACTTGTATGTAAACAGAAAATAACCTATGTACAAATTACGAATTATTAACACACACTTTCTAACACTCAAAAAACGAATTGTATTTAACTTTAATAGTATATAAGTAGGGTCTACCATTGATGTAAGGTAGTGTACTTTATTATCATCTTATTAATATTTTTTCGTAATCAAAAGAACTCAATGATTAAACGAACAGTAGAAAATAAACATTGACGACAGCCATGTAGATTTAGAATCGTTTCAATCAACTTAGCCAACCAGAGAATATTGTCTATTTATTGCCGGAGCAACATTATTTAATAACAGTATATAATTTTGTATTTAACTGAATAACTATTAACTATTTCACGTTAATAAACTAGTACTGAGTAGTAATAACCGTCCTTTATTTCATTATAAATTGTATTATAAAGTTTGTGTACTTTAGCGACGAGCGAAATTGTCTGCCAGCGTTAGACATCGGCAGCACGACGAACTACAAGCGAGATTCAAATGCCCGCCAGTTGCGAGGGTAATTTGAATTAGTCAACACCGCATAGAACGTTTCACATTTTTAATTGTTTTCATAAACAATTTGGCGCCGCCCGGGAAACAAATTTACTCATTAAAGGACAGGTAAGGATTACACTCGTGAAGCTATTGGTACTGGTAATTCGTGAGTTCGCGACGGACATCGTCAACGTGAGAAGTTAGAAAAAGTACGACTGTTAGAAATAAACATAAAGTAACGACTACAACATGTTTGGCTAACACACGATAAAACACACTTTTAAGAGAGGTAATAAAAAAGGTTTATTACAAATTGACGTACACAACGTGTGGCAGAATAATTATAAACGTACACTTAAAGGGTACATACAGAACTCGTCGTTACAATATTTACGGATACGCGTAAAATACCCCTTCTCTTTATCGGACTGCTTTCATCGTTCTAACAAGAGGGTTTTCAACAGCCACTCACAGCTTCTGAGAGCGATTCCATTTTCTAGGAATCGAAACGTCAAGCGAGAAAAACATTACGATGGAACCAGTCCGAGTAGAGGATTTACCCGTTAGGAATCACCCTTCGCTTAGGAGTTTTAAAAGACCTTCTTTTCTGTCCTCACTCCTCAGACTGGTGGAAGATTACATACTGGCTTCCTCAGAACTTCCTCTCCAGTGCCATATTCTTCATTTTGCTATAACTTCTTGCTTCCACACTTTCAGTTAATTGTTCCATGAGTTGTTTTCTTGGTCGTTTGTACATCTTCTCTTCTAGTGTACCATCTATGATGGTTACCAGGCACTATTATGCCTTATTAGATGTTCAATCCATTTGTTCTTATGTTATTAAGTTCCCCACATTAGTTGTTCTTCATTTAATTTCTTCAGGACCTCTTTATTGGAGGTTTTTATGTTTCATTAAAACATTCTAGAGTCGTCTGGAACACAAATCTCAGCTCTCCAGACTGTCCTTCCTTCTCCAAGGCTTTAATCCGTACAGAACCACACTCCAAATAAACCGTTTGACAAACTTTTCCCTTGTTGCAATTCTGACACCGTTTCACTGAGTAGCCATTTCTCACTGTTGAAGGCAGCTTAAGGGTGAGCTATTTTACAGTTAATGACTTCTGTGTTTCTTATATCAGTTGTTATCCTACATCCTAAGTATGTGAAAGTATTTACCTGACTCAGTTTTGTGCCATCGATTCGTATATTAAGCGCTACAGCACCCCTACCAGTAAGGACGTCAGTTTTATTTTACTTCTTGAAATCTAATAAAATTTGGTCCATTATTAGGAGATTTACTTTCAGGCCTTCTTCACTCTCCGCTAACACAGCTGTATCAACCGCAAACTAAACACACACATATCCTCTCCTCCTACTCTTACGACATTAAAACTTTTCTCTTTACATTTGTTCATAACTCGTTCTATGCATATATTAATAAAAGGAGAGAGGGGACATTCGTATATCACTCCTCTCATTATTTTTGTTTCATATGTAATAATTTCTTACGTTGAGTTTTAATTGTTTTAATGTATGGAGGTTGTATATTAATATTTTATCTCTGTGAGCAATTTTTATATTGTTAAGAATTGAAAGAATACATTCTCCAAGGTTACGAATCCTATGAATAAACTATACACAGCGTAATTCATTTCAATCATGAACTTTAGTCCTAAAATTGCTTCTCTTGTTCCACAGTTGTTCCTAAATCCAAACTGATCCTCTGCTAAATTACTTTCCATTTTACTGTAAATTTGGAATTACTGTATGTAATTCTGATTATAAACTTAAATCGTGTAACAGAAGACTAAGTGTGACATATACTCTTCACATAGTTTAGTTCTTTACTATGTGGGAATGGGGACATTTCTATAAATCTTCTGGTAATTGCTCTTCCACACACATTTCTTAATCATATGAAACTATGTCTTTTTAATTTTTTCACTTAGAGCCTTAAATAGTTAATATGATATTTTGCAACATTCAAGGGGTTTCCATCCTCATTTTCTTCAGAGTTCTGTCGAATCCTTTCCTAAACTTTCTGTCCCCTTCTGGTCATTTTCACTCATTAATTCATATTCTAGTGCGTATTATGGCAAGTGTTCTCTTCCATATACACTGTGTATATGCTCTTTCCATGCATTTTAAGTTTATCTTTGGTTGAAAGCACTCTGAATTGTCTCCTTGTAGTTTTGTAAGCTTTTTCTATATTATCTTCATACATATTTTCGCCAACCTCGTCACATGTCTGTTTAATCCATTCTTCTTTTGCTTTTCCTAATTTTCTAGTGACTGTATTCCTTAGCATTCTGTAACGAACTCTTCTTTCTTCTGTGTTTGAATTTGTATAGGCTACTTTTTCCTCTCTTCACTTTCTTCTGTCAGTAGACTTTATTTTTTATCCACTACTGCCCCTGCTGCTTTCGTTACTGCATTTCCCAAGTCCTTCCACTTGTTTCCAGTATCTTTCGATGACTTCACTCCGTAGTTAATTCCTTCCACATTCTGTTTGAAAACTCTGTTGATTTTAGGATCCATTTTCTTCCTTCAGATTGTCTTTTCCTTCTCTTCAACCACAATTCAAACTTCATGTTTACTAAGTTATGATCACTATTAATATTACAGCCTGGGTAATTTTTGCATTGCTTTAACTGATTTCTGTTTCCTTACAAATATGTAATCAATATGGTACTTTTCGATATCACCTGACGTCTTCCAGTTGTATCTTCGCCGTGAATGCTGATAAAATATTGTGTTAGAAACTATTAAGCGTTGTCTTTACAGAATTAAAAAAAATTCTTATCACATATTTATTAAGACTCACGAGTGAATAAACCTATATATTTATATATTCATAGTTAAGTAATTTCACACGGTTTAAATTTAAAACTGAATTATGAAACCGTTACTGGTTTTAAGAAGAAGCCATTTTAAACTGTTATTTTATCGTTATCAATGTTTAGTTTACACATTTACTACTAATAATAGGTTTGTATAGAATCTTGTCACAGAGGTAATTTTATAATAATAATAATAGTGAAGTGTTTTATACTGACAAACAAAATTAAACGGAATACAAAATTATTCTTAAAACTACGACACAATACTTTCGGTCAAAGATCGTCCGAGGAGTTGCGTAATATTTTATACATTTTGGAGTAATCAGCGATTATAAAAGAAACTAAAATTGCATTACAAAAGGTCATACATGCACTGTACAACTTTAAGAAGAAGTATAATGAATGATAAACTGATTCTGCTTAAAAACAGTCAAGTATAGCTTTTAAAGTCTTAATGCATTCGTTATATAAAAATGAAATAAATAGAATAGTTCTGGAAGAACAAAATAACACATCGTTAAGAGTAATGCTCTCATTACATGTTACCTTACTAATAATGCTACCTGGCACCTTATTAATTAAATTATTTAACTAGTCCATACTGATGTGGCCATGCTGATCTATAATAATTATTCAGTAACATCCAGTTATTACCATTTAGCAGGCCTTTCGCCTCTTCAACACATGACATCGATTTTTAAAAACATTTTTAACGGCACTCTTTTAATACTGGTGTATTAAACAGTATATAATATTTCAATACAGAATCTTTTAATACTGAACGATTCCAGGCGAAATGGATAACATCTTCCTCTTCCTTACTATTGCACAGAAGAGTTGCCTTATGTGCTTTCGTTAGAAAACACGGCCTGTTTACGTGATACAGTAAAAGTGCAAAAGTTTTGGAAAAGATAATAAGGAAATAATGAAATTTTATGACAACAGAAAGTAAAACATGGGGTTGTGGACAGGATAAGTGCATATCAGAAATAAATAGAATTGTGGATTTGTAGGATACAAGCGACTGGTGGAACCAGGTTAGAACACGTGTATTGTTTTAAGTTGTGGTGTTCAAAGTGTGTATTATATTTTTGCTTTGTGACTGTAAACTCAATATGGTTACTGTGTTGGTGTGGCTTAAAAATAAATAGAAATACATAACGGATAATGTTATTTTCTTAAATACAGGTGGGCTTAAGAAATACCCATTCACTGGGCACAAACGAAATGGGGCGCAGAGGTAATTTCAACTTTTTTTTCTTGTATCGGCCATCCAAGGACCACATGCCAATTTCAATTCTTTATTCTTTGTTCTTTTCTTTTTAGCCAATATTCTTTCATCTTTTCACTGTGTCTCTTCTTCCTGTCTTCAGTCCACTTTGAACCTGCGTTTTTATCTCTCCTACCCTGGACTCCTTCCATTTTTAACACATTTGCCCGAAAAACTTCTCTTTCATTAGGTCCTTCTGCGTGTATATTATTTTTTTTCTAAATCCTTTTAGACTTCTTTAATCCAACTTGATGTTGACTTCTTCCCCCACAGATCTTTGAAGATCTGCTTTGTTAACCTATTGTCGTCCATTGTATATAAATGCCCAAAAAATTATAGTCTTCATTTTTCTCATTGTTTCTGTTATATTTTCTATACTTTGATTTATTTCATCATTACTTCTTAATTTACAACCTTCTGAAGTTTTTCGTGGGCCTAATATTTTTCTAATAATTCGTCTTTCCAATATTTCTAGTTTGTTTAAATTATAATTTAATGCTAGACATTCACTTGTATATAGGCATTCTGGCTTCACTACTGTACTGTAATGCCTAATTTTCGCATTTTTAGACATGCACTTTTTATTGTAAATATCTTTAGTTATACCATATACCGTTTCCATCTTATGAATCCTTTCTTCTGTAGCAGATTTTTCTAAACCATTCTTTTGAATTATTTCTCCTAGATACTTACATTTTCGAACCCTCTCTATTCGACCAATATCTGTTACCAGCAATTTTGGCGCATTTTTAATGTTCGTGAGAAATTTGTTTTTTCTGCAGAAATTCTTAAGCCTGCTCTACTGGCTATGTCCTCTAAAATATTAACTTGTGTTACTGCAGATGTCAGATGTTTAGAAAGTATAGCAAAGTCATTTGCGAATGCCAAACAGTTTATTTCAATACTTTTGTTCCTTCTTCCCAACATGATTGGTAATATTTTGCATTCCTTTAATTTTTCATTCCAAATTCTCACTACTTTCTCCAGGACACAGGTGAAAAGAACTGGGGATAAACCATCACCCTGTCTTACACCTGTATTTATTTGGAACGGTTGATATATTTCTCCCATGAATTTTATTTTTGAGACTGTGTCCGTAAGGGTTTCACGTATTAGATTTGCCAATTTAGATTTAACACCAAATTCTCGGATTATTTTATCTATAGTTTCTCTATCAACAGAATCAAAGGCCTTTTTGAAATCAACAAATGTTACTACAATCTCCTTTGAGTTCGGTAGCCTGTGACGGATTATTGACTTCAGAGTGAATGAATATTTGTTCTGTACAGGATCTGTCCTTTCTAAATCCACCCTGATATTCACCCAGATGGCTGTAATTTCAACTTTAATATTACCTATTTTAAATTTAACGCTTAAATTATATTGTTAGTTTAATATTGTAGTGATACAGTGTAGTGAAGTGTGTGATGGGTGCTATAACGATGGCATACAATATAAATTACTGTAGGGCTGAATACTAGGAATGTGGCCAACCGATATTGGTAGTACAAAATAGCAATTCTACCAGAAGGGCAGGTAGTTTGGACTAATAGGCTACATGTAAATTATTGTATGTGTAACACTTAATTCCCTAAGCACACTTTAGGATAGGTTTCTGAAACATGTAATTAAATAAAATGAAGTAAAGACATATGCATTAGGTTAGTTTCAGGATATCACGGTTCTTCCTTCCTGTAGACACATCTCGAACAAGGTTGGCGATCACCATGACAACGGCTGTCTGCAATACTCTCACAAACTCTTATTTTATTCAAATAATAGAAAGTTTATGAACATAATATGATCTCAGATTTTTATGTCACATCTCTGAATTGTCATTGTTAATTTAAATTAGGTGGAGTCAAAATTGACCCGCTGCTTCGTTACATCACTAGACTCTTAATGCATATCTCGTTTTGTATGAGTCACTGTCACTTTATGGAGATAGTTATTACAATTACCTGAATAATTTATACATACAAATAAATAATACATAACTAATATATTTTTTGTATTTTAATAATAATAAAACGTTTTACAAAATATATTTTTTATTATTTTGTAAATTTAAATTAAATTATTAATTTATTGTTAAATTATTAACAGAATCAAACATTAATAATTTAAATGCAGTATGTAAAACTGAATGTGCTGATTATAACAAATTTTATGTAGACCAAACTAAAAAACGTTTATAAAATACTGTAATTCATATATTAAAACCAGATATATACAAATGAAAGTTAGCTACACACTCAATAAAAAACACACACATTTCCAAATTTAAATAACATCACTTTATTAAAACATATTTCGAAACGTCCAAAAATGACCTTATGGGAAAATTTATAAATATTTAAACATAAAACAAGTAATAAATTAATACCAGAACAAATTCAAATTAATACAAATAATGATAATATTTTCAAACTACTAATTTAATAAAATAATAAATATTTATATTATGTTTTACAATTAATTTTATAATATATTTTATATACACATATAAAAACATTAAATTTAGTCTACCTGTAACACAGCTGTTTTGAACAATTGATTAAAAAAATGTTTGAATGTATTAATTTATATCTGATGATGATGGTTGGATGACTATCGAAACGTATGTAAATTTACAAAATAATAAAAAAATATATTCTAGTAAAATGTTTTATTATTATTAATATATAAATACAAGAAAAATATGAGCATATATGAATATAATAACTAATATATAAAACTATTTGTTATGTTATACTATATGAACACGTGACTCGGTGCAAATGATTAGTTGTAAACAAAATTTAAATGATCAGTCAAGTAACTGTAGGTTGGACTGGATTCAAACGAAGAGAGTGCGAAAGTTCTGGAACACAATAGGTGGGTATGTCGCTAAAAGCAGTTGAATTCGATATTTGATTTGTGATAGGTACCTGAAAACAAGATCACAAAGAGGAGGAACTGGTGAAGAGAAGACAGCAATCAGAAACACTTATCCTTGTCTAAAATACTGAACAGTAAATTAGCAAGACATGGAACAACGCTGGGATTGTTTAAGACTCTAAAGAAACCAGTCGGTATCTACGTTAGTCAAACGTGTTTTCCTAACAAGTCGGTGGTATCTGCCTAGCAAATTTATCTAGATTCCAAAAAAATACTCAGGAGAGGATGAGAGAAGATGTGGAGAGAAGGTGAGAGAGGTAACACGTGAGAATAAAACACACAGATGAAGGAAAATAGGAAAAATACGTAATTTATAAAAATACTGTGTATTCTCGGGTAAATATTAGATTTCTATCAAATAATAATAATGTATTATTGTAAAGTATAAGCGTTTTAAAAATTGAAATAGAAAATTAAAATTAGAATTTAAACCACATTCCAATTTAAAGAAGTTACGAATATCTTGTGGCAAATTCAATCAAGTGAGTAACAACTTCTGAGATTTTGCATACACACGCGCGCGCGCGCGCACTCACACAGTGGCCGGGGTCTGTTTCTCTTCCACCTTCCCAGTGGCAACGTTTCTCTTTCCCAGATTGGGAGATCCGGTTAGACCAAAGTTACTTCTGCTGCCTAAGTATAATCTACCACTAAAGTATAGCTTTTGACAAATGTAAAGGGACTGCTGTTACCTTGAAAGTAGTGGAATAGTGTCGTGGAGAGACATCACATCAGTGGAAGGTGCCAAGTGCACCATAATTGGGGGTGTATACGTTACAGTAGAACAACCGTGGTTCATAAGCATCGTCGTGATTCACTTAGACGTTTTTCTATTCGCCTTTCTTTTGTTATCAGTGTTTCTAGTTTAGAAGGCCCACCTTACTTGCAACAGTCAGTCGATGACTCAACAGTTCTAATTGTCATTACCAAACGAATTTTATTTTAATAATGCTATACAATTATTTGCATAATCTGTTTCCATATTTGTGTGAAAGGTAGTACAATACTGTTTGTGGAATGTAAGTAGCACATAGTCTACATAACGTCAGACGCTGTCCCTTTACATTTGTCAAAAGCTCTACACAGTATTTTTACTCCATACGTAAGCTAATTCTTTTGCGTACCGTTGCTTATCTCATAATATTCAGTTCCTCCGTATATCTGTGTTTCATAATATCTGTGTATATTATGAGTAAACTCGACAGGATCGCCCAGTATCGGCTGAATTGTTGGGAATATCTTTGCCGAATGGATGACTGCCGCATCCCCAAACAACTATGGAATTATAAGCCGAGGGGACAGAGAGGTGTGGGTCGTCCGAGGAAGCGCTGGAGTGACCAGCTGTAATATTTGCCTATTTGAGACCGGAACAAACCATTCTTGGTTTAAACCTTGAGGATGAAGAAGACGACCGTTGCTTATCTGGTGAGTGGTTGAAATTTCACCATACCAGCGACATCATTATTATTGTTCTATACATATTGCCGCACACAACTGTGCCAGCACTGTTACCTTAATTACTACTCTTGCAAAATTACAACACTAAAACAGGAATTATAACGTGACTCATAGATTACAAATAATATAGTAATGTAGTACTGTTCGCTTACAAAGAAAAATAAATTATGATTCTAAAAGCAAAACAGCAAAAAGAAATTACACGGAACGGGTTTAAATACAACAGAAGAAGCGAGAGCTTAAAATAACCTGTTGCACGTTGAAACAACTAGTGACGGTACGTTATTTAAAATATATTCCAGCTTGGAAAATAAAAATCTTTTAATTGAACTTTAGGTCAATTACTATCTCGGTGACCATGTCGAAGTAGTTGGATCCGTTAGTGGCTAGGTTCCAATCTGGTTTGGTATGCGTTGTAAACACTGGGAGAAAGCAAGAGCTCGTGAAAACGTGAGTACTGGATTCATTAAATAGGTACTGGAGTTTAGCATAGAATTCATGCAGCTCTGTGGTGCACGCTTCCCTTAAACAAACGGATTTCTTGTATTGCTCACACCAACAATTAGGAAACCAAACCCAAGTGTCAAAGGTCACCTTGAACGTTACTACCACTACTACTACCAGCCTGCACATTACACACACGTTTCTCTTGCTGGTAATCCTTATTTGGTTTTTAAAATTACCGCTCCTGTCGACACAGTCCGGTTAGAGAGTGTCGATGATTCTTGGTATCCTGTTACAGAGGAAAGTACTCCTAATATGTGGACTTTGTTTTGTTTAATTTTCTATCTTAAACAAATGCAAGCAACCCCTGTCCAACCCCTGTTCACGGTCTTACACATTGTAGATGGGCACTTAATCATTTTCTAATAACTTTATCATACACTATCTACACCCCTCCCCTCCCACTCATAAACTTCAAATCTCTCAGTTCAAATCTAACCTCGAGAG
Source organism: Magicicada septendecula (assembly GCA_034769895.1). Classification (NCBI taxonomy): domain Eukaryota; kingdom Metazoa; phylum Arthropoda; class Insecta; order Hemiptera; family Cicadidae; genus Magicicada; species Magicicada septendecula. Next base: position 384,889,264 of record CM068369.1, read on the forward strand.
CTGCCGTAACTGGTGAAATAATTGTCAAGAAAATAGAAAAGTATCTGTAGAACTGTACCTCGTGTTTATTTCTTAAATTCAGATATTAATAAAACGTTCTACTGAGTGCCGAGCGATCATTCGATCATTTATTTTTTCATGTCGTATATTTCATAACTACCCAGCAACAGTAATTGAAAATAAAAGAAAACAAAAAGCTCTGAATTGAAAACAAAAAATTATCTCCACCTCTTATGGTCGATGTTTCCTAAAGTATGGCACAGTACAATGTTACGTTTACGACAGTTGTAAAATTGTTGTATCGTTAAGGTCGATAAACTTATTTATGGAAAAAAGTTTAGAAGCTTCGTTCGATATTTTTGTTGTATTTTTGTTAACAATAAAGATCGCCTGTACGTCTGTAAGAATAACATATCGATTGTATGGGAAACTTATTTAAGTTGTGTGTTCTAGAATATAAGTTAAGCGGAGTCGCAAGCTATACGGTACTTTAAAATACGTTGTTCGTCATAAAAAGCATCATCAAACATTGTTTTAGTCCGTCATCACGCTTCACATCTCACTTATATCGTTTTTGTTGTTTTACTTTATCACGCTTTCCATTACAGTTACCATATCTAATTTTTCAGAACACGCTTTATTTCAGTGTATAGGAAAACCAAGTAGTTCTACTAAAGACGATGAAGACAATTTTGTTATAGTGCTTTAATGTCATCTAATATTCAGTTCTTATAATTCAACAAGTGTCGCCAAGAACTTTCTCTCCCTTTTATCAGCTGAAATGTCGTCGGTAGAAAGACAGTTAAAACTTAAGCAAGGATTCATTGATGTATACCGATCATCGATGTATACTACAGTATATGGATCGCGCGCTGCATTCACTGAATTCGGTCCGACCGCTGCATCAGTGGTTGGCAAGAACACTGCGTATGCTATATACTGTACCTGTACAAAGTCTGACATTTCTGCTTTGTTATAGCTTTTGTTGCTTTAGCGGATTATATTTTGCGTTAAATGGTATAGCTGTGTCATTTTAACAATTAATGACTCCAAAGTGGGACGTTTTTAATAAGTTCTTTTCCAAAATAAACTCATTTGTTTCACTGTAAGATTTCAGTATTCTGACACATTATTTAAGTTTATCGCGAAGTTCTGTTGCGTTCATAAACAGTTCTGTTGCGTTCTTATTTATGAACATTTATTATTGAAGCCAGACGAATAAAGAAAGAATAAGGGAAACAAAGAATAAAAGACGTGAGCCTAAACTTTAAAATGTTTATTGCGTAAAAGAAGCTGGCGTATACACTCGCCATGGTCGTTAAAGTGATCAATACGCAATACTAATTTACATTATTATTTTTTTATTAGCTACGTATTAACTGTATAAAAATTGTTTACATTAAACATTACTAAATAATACAAATTTATTTAACTTTTGGCAGACACCAAGCTTAGAGAAGGTAGCTGCAGCGATTCTTTCCTTAGCAGTATTATAGCACAAGATTTTATAAAATAATGTCACTATTAATTTGATAAGTTTCACTTCATGGCTGTCTTCAGAAAAATCATTGTTTGAAATATGTTTTCTAAACACTGTGCCGGCAAAGTTTTGCAAGCTGATATAATCATTTTTTGGTATTAAGTTTACTGTCAGATATAATCAATAAATTATACATATATTTTACAATCTTTAAAACGTCTCTAATTAATTTTCCGCTTTATACAAAATCAGTAAAATGAGTGTAAACGCTTAAGTTATTGTCATCTGTTATCAGTTAGGCAAAAGTAAAAACAAACTGTTATAATAATAAAATCTTCATAAGCACAAATTTTCAGTAGAACTGTCCCAAATGTAATAATTGTAAACTGTTAAAACAAGTGCATTACTGACTGGAATGACTCGTTTAATACACGTGTTAACTTAGCGCCAAACGCTTTATTGCCAACCATTGTGTGGGAAGCTATACGTGCTTCGGACCGTTTTCGGCCGTTCACTTTGCCTGGCAGCACGCGATCCATATAGTATACATCGATGATACCGATTTTGTTTGGCAAAAAGTGACGTGTGGGGGCAGAAAGTATCCCTGACTGAACAGTAGACCAACTATAAAAGTGACCCTTGAGCAGTCTTGGGGAACGGTTTTACAGACTCTCCGGTACCTGCAAGTACTGTCCCCACACTCATCATTGTGTGACAGAGGATCTAGTCCTTATATATTGTGCCGATATCTCTGAGCATAGTAATTGTTCAGATTCCGTACACTCACACGCTTTTTTGTCGTTTACAAATGCACAAACTTATGTACGTACGTCTCTCTCTCTCTCTCTCTCTCTCTCTCTCTCTCTCTCTCTCTCTCTCTCTCTCTCTCTCTCTCTCTCTCACTCACTGTCTCTCTCCCTCTTACCTTCTCTCTATCCCACGATCTCTCTCTATCTCCTTCTCTACCCGTAATGTATCCACTACTCCTCTCACGTTTACCCTGAACTACCCTTTCACCAGCACCCTAACATACATGTAAACAAAAATATTTATTTAAATACACAGGCCCATTTGCTTATTTTCTGGTTTACGATACACACTCGACTTTTTGTTAATTGTTCTGTTACATTCATTCATAATTTATGATGGAATTCTTAGATAGATTGTCAAAGTGCTCTGATTATTCGTCTCGAGCAGGTTTACTACAGTCTTTATTAACATACGTAAATATTTTATATAAATTAATATTTGACAGAGAGACATTTGTTCGTCACGTGGTGATCCACACAAACAACTCGGTCTAATGGTATGTGCTACATTAATTATTCTTGTTAATTTATTTTTCACTAATTAATATTTATTTATTGAAATAATAGATTTTACCACTCTACGTTGATTTAGAGTTTCAAACTTCTGCAGATACTGCAAAATGTCTATATTTTTAACAGTTGAGTTAATTTTTTTTTAATTATAGCAATATCGATATTATTTAGAAAAATATTGTGTGCGTATGTGTTTGTGCGTGTGTGTGTGTGTGTGTGCATGTAAAAAATATTTAAACTAAAATAAAGTAAATAAGTAAGCTTGTGCGAGCGTGTGTGTAAGTGACCCGTGTGCATATTGAGCATGAATTGTGAACTATTAATTTGTAATGGCTTAATACTAGAAATATTTCTTACAACGATGAATGTGGGGCAGATATGTCAGGTACAGAGCCAGAAATTCTTTCTGCCCCCATACGTATCACCTTTTGCCTTATTGTTTAGTGGACTACATACAAAGATAAGCGAATTAGAAACTAATACGTGAATTATTAAAAAACAATATACAACTGAAGTTCATATTATTAAAATAAATAAAACCGAATCTTTAAATTTATTTCAAGAAAAATGTTTCCGCATTTTTAACGGGGTGTAAGCACTTGTGATTTAATTTGACACAACAGGCCAGTTTTCTGAGAACGTCACGTCGATCTCCAATGTAAAACTTCATTGTTACTATTCATCCAGAATTTTCTAAACCAATATGTTATTTAGATTAAATGTTGACGATTTTTTGTTATTAACATAATATAATCACTTGCACCTTGTTTTCCTCTAGTTGTTTTGTACAACCATAGTCTTCTGTCAGAACCAAGGCAAACTGGCGTTTATTATCGCGTATTTAATTTGTAAGTGTACTAATTTGAAAAAGCAAGTATTTAAATTATTGCTGAAACCGTTTCAAAGTAATATTAAACAATCCGAGTAACTACCAAGGGTTTCTATTTGCATGTTATTTATTTACCTTGGCAGTAACAAGACAAACTTTTCAACATAATTAAATACCAAAATTTGTTTTTTCGAGTGTTGCAATGCTTTTATTTATTTGCAATGTTTTAGTAAAGTCGTCACTGCATATTCGCAGTACAAGTGAAAACACCTTAGTTTTACAGTCTACAGAGTACTGAAAAATATGTAGCCTATTAATTATTATTTTGCTAAAACTTACGTCTCAAGAGAGCTTATGGTCTCTGAGAGTACAATAAACCAATATGCTATGTGTATGTTTGTGTGTGTGCGCGCGCGCGCGCGTGTATTCACTAAAGTTTATCCTTACGTCACTTCATCCTCACTCACCCATTTCTTCAAAAGTTCCTAGGCGTCCTGGCCACATCTGCCACTTTCCTCCATTCATTCATACTTTTTATTCCTCCTTTTCAACATTTATGTACAGGTCTACAACGACTTTTTTATAAAAACTGCATTAAATGTTTTTAACGTTTTAAAACTTCATTGAACTGTATTAATTTTTTTAATTAATTAAAAACTTATATCGTCGCCTTTGTGCATAATATAAAGTTGTGTAATACTAGTACATACATACACGCACAATTTGTTGCCTAAATACTTTCCCAATCTTTAAATAAATAAACTTCATGAAAAATACTCAACTTTTAACGATATTTTTATATAATATGAAAGCCTGAAATACCTTAAAATTGTTCACCTAGGTGCAGCTCCTTAGCGGTCTAGAAATTTCTCTTTCTTTTTGTTTTGCTTCTAGGTGTAATTTTTGCTCGTGTCAAGTTTGAAGTTATAGACTTCGTAAAATAATATTGTTTCCGTTAGTAAATAATAGTGGTAATTCACACTCTAAACTACATGTCAATGAAGAGACCTAAAAAACAACATAGTGCTGTATCACTTTGTAACATATTTGCAGACTCCGAGAAACCTGAACTTATTCATTCTACAAAAGCTTAAAAATATTCAACATAATTAAATACTAAAATATATGTTTTGTCGAATATTGCAATGCTTTTATTTATTTGCAATATTTTAATAAAGCCGTGCATATTCACAATGCACGTGAAAACATCTTAGTAGTAGAGTCCACACAGTACTGAAAAATATGAATTAATTATTACCTATTGTGCAACTGTTATGCAATTATTAATTTATGAAACTATGTTCTGTAACATTTACATCAAAGTAATATTTGTTTTACTTGTTATAGTTGGTTGTCGCAGTATGAGACATCACTTTGAAAATAATTGCAGTGACTGTTTTCTTACAAAGCGCCAGCGCCATCACAATCACTTCTTGTTCAGTATTTTCAATAACAATGTTATAAAACAATCATGTCACGTATTGTTTTATGGCTTCATAAGGCAACATCGAGTTCAATGTCTCTATAAAAAAAAAATAATAATAATGAGCGGAAGCGTAAATGAGTTGACAAGAGTTTCTCAGACAGTCGAGTTGATGTAACTACTGGACGGAGCTGTATACTCACTGTTGGAGGAACAATACTTGAAATTAAATAGTAAATTTAGAGCACAGATAATTTATAGAACTAGTGAATTATAAGTGTTCTTGAAAGTTGAAATTATCTTTTAGTGCCATAATTAACGGGTTTTTAAGTCATCTATTAAAAAAAAGTGCCTCTAATGTAATGTAATCGCATTTGTAATGTATTTTTATTCTCTTTAAGTTTATGACGTTTAGATGTGATACTTACATTTTAAATTTATTTAACATAAATAATGACTATTCTTTATGGGAAGTCGATTGTTTTTGGAGTGACGCAACTAGGAGGATTCTTGGGGATTAAAAGGTCTTCTGAAGGAAAAAGGAAATGTTAAAAACCAAAAAATATGCCGTAAAAATACAGTCATATAAGCCAAATTAAATAATTATGCTAATTAATAATTTGAGGGAGGATATTTTAATTGCGATACAGTATACTTCTTGCGAGTCCTAAATTGCATTAAGTGTAAGTATTGGTGGGGAAGGATGTTTCAAATTTTTATCCCATTTTTTGAGGTCCTCTAAGACAGTACGAAAGAGGTATCCTTCAAATGTTTATTCAACCGCAGTGTATCTAATGTAGCTTGGTTTACGATATACGTAGTGCAGTAATTTATTACACATATTTTTTTAATTGTAGGCCCATATTAAACAGTTTTTGCTAGCTATTTGAATCTTATAGGTACATGCCTGTTACTGTACACGGCTTTTCGTCTCATATTCAATAAAGTTTTTGTATTTTTATTAATATTAAAATTTCAAAAAAATATACAAATAAATTCTTAAAAAAACGTGTCCATTATTCCGTTCACACTAACACTTTAAGACCGAACACAGCATTCCAAACAAACGCTCCATACCCTTTACAAGTTAACCGATTTATGTGCCATCTTCAACAAAATGTGAAGCCGACACGTATTTGCGCACCCCATGACCCTATTGTGACATTTTTTCGAGGGCTTGTAGTGCCATTTTATTAATACTTTGATTCATTTCTGTGGCAAAATGAGTAGACTGATATGATTCCATTGACTATAAATATTTATAGTTACGTAATCCTAAATTTCAGTAAAAATATCTTCCGGACTGTTGGGCCGTGGTCTCTTCTTACAACACCAAACGTTTCGATTGGCTTCATCATCACAGTCCTTCAGTGGTCATCTGTTCACAGTCCTGTAAAAGAAGGAGATTTCACAAAAGTCAGCTGTACAGAAAATCAAAAAAGCCGCAGGTGGACTACTTGTCGAGACCCTAAACAATCAACAGAGTTCGAGGTTACTGAAACTGCAGAAGGTAGGGGGCATAGAGGTATAAGTCGCTCCTCATACCATCTTGAACACCATAAAGGGGGAGATGTGCAGGGACCTGCTGAACTGCACAGAGGAAGAAATTGCGAAGACTGGAATGGAGGGATGGAGAGATGCTCCCAACTGTGTCCCACGTCCTAACCTTCATCAGGACAATATTGCCAGAAAAGGTAAGAGCGGGCATTCATAGGCTGAGTGTGAGAATATTCCACCCTCAGACGATGAAATGTTTTCAGTGCTTGCGTTTCGGGTATACTACATCAAGATGTGCTCGGGTCAAGACATCTTTCTGTCGGAAGCCGGCGCATGGTAATGATTCCTATGCTGAACCAACGAAATGTGTGAATTGCGGTGGTTAACAGTCATCTATGTCCCGCAATTACCACGTTTCTAAGAAAGAGGTAGCTATTTGGAAGTACGTACCCTGGAAAAACTTCCAAAAAAACTCGTACTTCGATGCGAAAAAACTCGTATGCCCAGCCAACCAGGACAAAATCAGTTATGCACAGGCTGTAAAATCAACAGGGTCACCAGCCCCTATTGTAAGAGATATATTACCTGCTGTAACCCAGTTCATCGAGCGTTACTGTTTTGAAATGTTTACAAAACTAGAAATCAATGAAGATAGTAGGGCTGAGACAGACACGCAAAGTTTGCGAAAGGATAGTGTACACGTGTCTACCAACAGACCCATACTTCGTCCGCCAATTAGGGCAGGCATAAACATTGTAGCTACGCCTGCAGCCACTTCCAGTGTGGGAGAGACGGGGAGGGAATACCGTCGTCCATCACCCTGTCGTCCCAGATACACCAAGGAAGACTTTTTAAAACCAAAATCGGGGATAAGACCTGTCCCCGATGACCAGGAGATGAGTTCTGGATCGGAGTTCAGCTCGATTGCCAGCGCCAGCGATCTCGCCGATCTCGGTGACCTGGCGGAACTCGGCAATCTATAAAAAAAAGAAGAAAAGCTGGCCGAAAGGGAAGCAAAGGAAATAAGCACGGTCCGTGGCGACTGATTCTTCGACGTCCAGCATGGAGAATCAACGGAATCGACGTTCAGTGGAATCGGCATGGGAAATCGACGTTCAGTGGAATATCAACGGTTGCATTTCCCACTATTGCGAACTGAAAATGCTACTGTCCAGGCATACAGCGATGTGTGTGTGCCTGCAAGAAACACATTTGAGGCCGCAAGAACGTTTTAATATGAGGGGATATGAGTCCTTCAGCTACTATATGACTCCAAACATCAGAGCTATATTTCTTAGCAACACATATCCCGCTAGACGTATTCCGCTCGCTACGCTTCTACAAGCAGTAGCAGTCAGTTTATTACAGCCACTGAAGATGACGATCCGCTGCTCATACTTACCAGATTCTGAGTGGTGAACAGAAGATCTACAGGATCTGGTAGACATCATTGTGTGGGTCGAAGACAGAGAACGGAGTGGAGTGGGTAGTGCGTTTATAATCGAGGACACTTCCCACTCCTGGGCACATCCCAAGGCGGCAAGTGTATACACCCTGAACTGTATGCGGTGTGGTAGACTCTTTTTTCTGTGAACACCGAAGTGACAGGGAATTTGGTACTCGTACGGGTTTACTGACAATCCTTACGGTACATATTGTAGCATGACAGATTATCCACATTTTTCTAATTTAAAAAATGATCATATATAAAATAAAAATAAAATGACATCAATGAAAACCACTATAAAAATTAGTCAAGGACCACAATGTAGTGAAATAATAGTTAGTAGAGATAAAATAATTAAAATCAACCATGCAATATATATAAGAAATTATAGAAAAATAATGATAGGCCAATGTATAAAGTAATTAGACCCAGGTAGTATAGGAACAGGTCAGGAAATGCCCAATATAGACAAACATCCAAAATAAAAGAACAACTATTAGAAAAAACAACCATATGTAATAAATTTAAAAGCCACCAAAAAACATGAAACTAAATGAGAAAAGTACAATCCAATAAAATAAGAGTAAATGTGAATTAGATGTAAGTGAAGGTTCTAGAATAAATGTAAAAATGTACCAGTGCAATTTAATCTTATAATGAAAAGCGAATCCGGATGATCTAATATAAATGATATTCTTTATCATATAGTACCAGACAAAAAGACAAAAAATGATATAAGAATATACAATACATAAGTGGAGTGATCAAGGGTAAATCCCTAAAATAAAACAAAAACAGCAAGGACTGCATGAAAATTAATTTTAAGAAATATTTTAGTTGATGGAAAAACAGATGTGTTTTGTTTATTTTAACAGTTCATTGAACTCAAGGCTTGAATGTCTGAGATGAAGTATAATTTTTTGTTATAAAATATTTGTTATGTTTTAATAATATTAATTAATAATAAACCTTACTGTAATTTAAATAAGGGTAATTTAGTTAAGATGTCATAAGAATTGTAGGTCAGAGAGGGTATTAGAAAGCTGGAATAATAATAAACATTGTAAATGAACTAACATAAAATCTAGGCCAAATGGTAAATCACACAAACATAGTAATTAGTAAATAAAATAAAGGAAATTTATTAAATTGATGAAAATTATATAATGTAAATCAATTACTGTATATTATAACTGTAACAATACTTTGTAAAGGTATTGAAAAAATGTATAAGATATTATTAGAAAAAATGCAAGTGTAATAATACTGGAATATAAGAGGAAAGCCTAAATTGAAGATAATATGTAAATTAATTAACCCAAAGAATTACACTAATTAATATATTAGTTATTAAATATTAATTAATTATCAATTAATAATTATTAATTAATTAATAGTAATTAATTAATTAATTAATCATAAAATTACAAAGAATTAAATGAAAATAACCATTTTGTTTCAATCAGTGATCTTGCTCAATGATAACTAGAACATAATAGAAATTGTAAACCATTTGAGGTGACAGGAAGTACAGTTAAGGCCTACATTCTAATATACTGTAAAGTTGACTTTTCGAGTTAAAAATACTATAAAGTATATCATGTTTGGTATTAAATAACGCAGAATTAACTAAGGAAAGTAATTGTGTAATTAGTATTTAATAAAATTAAATAGTAGTAAAAATGTAATTAATCATATAATGTAAAAGTCAATTATTTAGGCGGAAATGCCATCTGGTTAAAACGATTTAGATTTAATATTAATTCAGCCAGAACTGATTGTATAGAGGAAGAAGCAGTTAGTTGATTGTTACACGTTGAGACGTACACTTCGAAACGAGCTCACGCAAAATACTTCATTAAAAAAGAGGGAAGACAGTTTTTTGAATATAACTAAACCTATAAAAAATACAACAAAGAAGTGAAAAATACGATTAATAACCACTGAGAGAACCTGGAATCAACCAAATTAAGTGATTTATGAAGATATGAAGTCGTCATACAAATAATAGACAATTTAAACTTGAATTAAAAATAATATCGACACGAAATTTGGACATTATAAAATCTCACATCCATTGGAACAAGAACACATTGAACCCTGATTGCAGCGCCGAACAACTGACCACTACTCCCGAATAATTACACTGTGATGAAGAGTAATTAACCACTACTAATTGGAAGAGGGATACACCAACAACCAACTTTTATTTGGAAGAATTCTGCAGTGAAGACGCTGCGTTTACATTCAGCACGGAGGCGGCCATTTTCGACTATTCCCAGAATTCTTTGCGGCGGCAGCAGAACAGCTTCACGAGATGGGTTTGAGAAATTTATCATACTAACATTGTCTATTTAATAATATTTTGTATTTTAGATAATTAAGCAGTTTTTATTGTAAGCATTATACTTTTCAGCTTTGCCCTTTCTCTCTGACTATTATAATAACAGCTCAAAGAATCTGAAAATGAATATTAATATTTTATATACTGAATTTACTCGCCCTGAGATACGAGTTTGTTATTTGTCGATTAACTAATCGATTAAAAATCGATTACTATCAATAATGTTAATAAATTCCTTGAATCTAGTAATTTTGAGTTTCATTTATTGGTAGAAATATAAATAAAAGAATTGTAGATAATATTTGACACCCGGACTCCAAGAACAGAAGAGAATAACATCTCTGAAGGAGTACCATCATAGAATAACGAAAGACCGCTAATCGATTATAATAGGAGATAATCTGATTAACGCGGAAAAACAAATCTGGTTATTCTAAACTCTTAAGTTGATTAAATTAATAATTAAAAGAAATAAAAATTACATAAATACATCAGAAATAATTAAATAAATAAATAAATATAATTTTTTTATTACAATTTTTTTCGTAACTCCGAATATTTACGAATTTTACATTTCGTTACAATATTTACGGTACCTGTATCCTTGGACAATCCGGACATAGTAGACCCGTTATTACAGCAGATAATGCCCTTATGCCATGAGTTAGAAGACCATGGTTCATCTTTTACTTTTATTTGGTGACCGGGTCATGTAGGTATTGAAGGTAAAGAAGAAACTGACTTTGCAACGAGAAATGCTGCGGAGAGCCCACAAGTTGCTGCGAGTTTCATACTACTTGACGCGAACTAGCTGCCACAGGCACCACCATTATTAATGTGTGACAGCAGTTGTGGAACACACGGCAGAGCAAAGTTTCTGCCGTGAAGTAGAGCGTCCGTAAATGGCAAGTAGTAGGTGATAGCAGTCGCCGTGATCAAGTTTGCATCACGAGACTGCGTATCGGGCTCACGAACCTGACGTCTTCGTGCCTCCTACAAGGACAAGAACGACCCGTCTGCACTTCTGGCGGAACACTTACAGTGAAACACATCATCGAAGACTGCAATGCTCTTGCAGAACTGAGGCAGAGTCACAGAAAGGTAAAAGGTAATCTGAAAGAAGTCCTCGGAAACGAACAGTTAGCGATAAACAGAACTCTGTCCTTCCTAAAAGCGGCAAGACTACTGTATAGGCTTTGAAAATGTCATTTTGCGTCTTACTGTGTACGTGTTTCCACTGTCGTTGAGTCAACTAAAATGTAGGTGAGAAGAAAACATCCCGTCGACAACAGTCCTGGTAGACGTCGTTGGGATAAAGGATTTAGTTGACGAGCCCTAAAACAAAAAAAAAAAAACTACAATAATATTACTACTACTACTACTACTACTACTACTACTACTACTAATAATAATAATAATAATAATAATAATAATAATAACAATAGAGTAATAATAATAATACGACGGGCAGTCAGAAAGTTAATTGCATTTGCCCATATTTTTAACATGATAATGTTTTTAGGCTGAGGGTCATTCCACAAAAATCGTCATCGAAAAACGTAACGCTTCCACACTTTCGATTCCCCACAGTCTAGAAATTTGATATGTAAACGCATCAAGACAGAAATAATCGCTGCTGACATTGAGTTTAGCAAACGTTTAGTGAGAATAAATTTGGTTTTACATGCTCTGTTTGTGATCGTCTGTAGTTTGGAAATGATTTACGTAATCCACCAAACGTAATCCACATTATACGTTTCGAATGCCTAAAAACATTATCATGCTTCGATGTTTCAGTTTCGTAGAACTTCTTTGAATGTTTTGGTGTTATAAGGCAGATAAAATATATCTTTTTATTTTCTGAAGAGATAATTTCTGAAAGGTTTTGGCGGCACTGATAAATTTCGTATTGGTCAGCTGTAGTAACGTTTCCCACTTGGTAGGAAAGGTTAGTCTATTCTTAGGTGCGAAACATGTTACGTCATTTGCAAGCAGCGTCGAAAGTAGAAATCCGAACAGCGACTGGTTTTCTGTAGACAATGAAGGGTAACCCTACTGAAATTCATCACCAGTTGAGGAATTGCATGATGGCAACAAAGTATTTTCACGTCAGACCATCACAAAATGGTGCAAGCTGTTCGAAAATGGCCGCTCAATATCGAGGATGATTACAGGCAGGGGAGACCATCAACTTCGACAACGGATAATAACGTTGAACGTGTCTACTAACTGTTGCTTAAGGATAGGCAAACCACAGTGGACGAAGTAGCGGCTGAATTGGGAATCCTGCATGGAAACGTGCACTTTACCTTCTCTGAGCGTCTGCAGTGTCAAAATTGGGTCCGATGGATGCCTCATTTATTGTCAGAATAACAGGCTTCAAAAATTTCAGTGTGAGAAGTGGGAAAATCTTCCTTACAGACCTGCTTTTGGGCCGTGTGATTTCCATGTGTTTTGTCCTATGTAAGAGACACTTGCGAAGCGGCGATATCACTTATACTAATGGAGAAGTCCAAAATGGAGTGCGGGAATAGTTATCGGACTTGGCGATTTTGTAGAAACGCAGATCTTTAATTGTACTTTCAGATAAATAATAAAAAAATTCATAAATATTCCACAAGGTTGCTTTTTTATACTAGCGGAACTAACTTTTTCACTGCCCTCGTAATAGTAATAATAATAATAATAAGGTCTGTAATCATTATCCTGTCGCAGCAAATGCTCGCTTATGTTTTCTTCTGCTGATATTTCATTTGGAAGTAACCAGGTGACTCCCACATCCATTCTCATTTTGAGACTTTTCAAACACGTTGTTTGATAGAGTTCGTTAAATAGTTTTAAACCTCTGTTGTAAATAACTGTTCGCGCAAAATTATTTTGGTCCTAAGTATTGGCTTAACGATCTTAATCTTGATTTCTTTAACATGTTTTTAAAGCAATTTTTATTTATTTCTTTTTATTTTCAGCTAATTTTATTAAAAAGTGGAAACAGTATATTGCCAAAAGAAAATTCTTCAAGTTTGAATTAAAAAAAGCAACAAAACTAATATAATGTCACGTTTAAACACGAATTTAATGGTGTATTGCATCGGTGATTCGAGGCACAATTATTACTAGCTATGCCAAACTCTTTGTCTTATAAGACTCGATACATGTATTCCCCAGATGTAGTATAACGGTATAATACAAGAAAAACCGAAGTTATATGTATTGTGTACACAGTTAGTTTCGTGTTTCTTGCAGTAATTTTTTTCTGTCTACGAGTATACATTTATGTTTCCAGATTCTTTATTTTAAAGTCTGTAGAGAAGCTTACACGTAATGAATAACATTTATGAAATTGTATCGAGTAACGGATTCGATCGTCTTACCATATAAACGTAATGCAGTGAGCTTACAGAACACCGGTGTGTAAGGATTTACCGGAAACGTGTCCCTATTGTTGGTTAATACGGTGTTTCAGGCGTTTACGGTGTTGTAATTTGGTTTTACCAGTGTAAAATATTCCTGCTCAATGTCAGACAACTCATTAGGATTCGCCGCGTATTCGGCACGTCATTAGGTTTGAAGTGTCCTGTAAGGTGCAGCGACCGCACATGACACGCGGTCAGTTCACTACTGCTCACTGGATGTCTCGAATTCTTCGCCGCCAAAAGAAGCAGTCTTCGTACCATACCGCTGACGAGGTACCGCTATTGTTCCGTACAAGTGTTTCGTCGGATTCTTTTGTACACGAATTCGAAAATGGTAAATCAGTTCTGTTTTGAATATTCCGCTCTGAAGTCACAAGTCTACATAAGGACAACGCGCGACTACATATGGTATAAAAATGTTGTAAAAATGAGATTTATGTTAGTCGAATGAAAACGCTTTTGGTCTCACGTTCTTAGTAAGACTGCAAAAACGGGCATTCATTGTGCTCTTGCAAGCTCAGCTATTGTCAAAACCGTTAACGAATATAAACTGGTAATGTTTTAGTGATAAGTAACAGTTATTACAAAACGACCTCATTAAAGTCTACTGAGACATTCAGCTAATATATTAATTAATATGTTTTAAAAACTATAAACAGGGAATGTTCCTGCTTTAGTTCACTAATTTCTGTATTCGTTCCCTCTCTGGCAGTCAAGATTTAATAAGAAACGTTCAAGAATCTCTTCTGTTTGTTTCAACCTTTAAAATAAAAAAAAAAACTGTTTTTTGAGCCAAGATAATTGTTAGAGAATGGAATTTGTTTACATAGTGATATTAGCCAATGTTTACATGCAACAAAGAAATGATCACACTCTTCACTTATTAACATTTTTTACTATAATTCAACACCATGCTATACATCGCGAGCTACTTTGAACTCCCGTACTGACTGGTTTTTAAAAGTGTGACTACAAGAATTGAATGCTTTCAAAGTGTACTGCTGTTTGTTGTAGTCTAGTGGTCCCAGATGTAAGCCGACAATGTAAATCTCGAAAAAAACTAAGCTTACGTTCTTGAAGTCGAAAATATTTTATTCCCTTAACAATTCCGAATACATGTTATGCAGTCGGTCAGTTCTCGCACTGATGTCGCTGGTGCTTATTTATTTCTTTACGGTCAGTGATGGTCCTTATTTATTAAATGCCACAGAAAGTCTAGTAGAAATAAGAAGGTAGGACAAAAACACACACTATTAAATAAATGGCACTAGCAGCGTTAATTGTAATACTCGAGCGTACCTAAACAATGCCATATTTGGTTCAGCAGAAGTTGCATATTTGTTAGGGAATTAAAAGAACTCAGTTTGAAAGTAATGCAAACGCGCGTTAGTCGTCATTTTGCATGGAAAGCATTGTGGACTGTAGTCGCCGGCTTCCGGCTAGATTTCCATATTTGGTTTCCACTGAGGATGCCTGGTTAAAAGAGAACTCATGTATCGCAAAGTGCCGACTTCAACTTATTTATGACGGTATGCACCATTCCTTATGACAAGCTATACTTTAGTCGTCTATCAAACTGCGCTCTTTCCTTCTCTTCTTTTACAACTTTTAATTCAGGTTTTATCATTCGAACCTTACACAATGTAATGCCGTTTTTCGTTCTGGAATAGCTAAGTGCGCTGTAAGAGCCGGCGAGTGTATACGGTAGCCAGTTGTCAATTGTTCTCATTATCTCTGCGGTACAGTGTGTTCCCTGAGTGGCAGTGATAACGGTGGCAGAGTGGAAGACTAATGAATACCGTCCGTCTGCTACCGGAAACAGTCCCATTTGTGATGCAAAATATCTGTGACCTTTAGACATGTTCAGATAATAGTAATTTTAATCAACAATGGAATAGGAATCACGGTTTTAATTAGACAGTACTGAACTGATTAATTGTAGCAACTCTGTGGGCGAATAAAAACTTTCTTAATACCGGCACTTTAATATAACAGTTAATGATACACAGCAGCCGGTACTAATCTCTGTAGATATAATTAAATATAATCACAGATATATACCATAATCCTAGTTGTATTTCAATATCGTTCTTCTTTGATAAGTGCGTGAAGATTATTAAAAATTGGTGACAGATTTTGTATACACGCAAAGAACAATACGGAGACGGTTTGGAAAGAGATTCACGTGTCTTAAAACATTAGCTATCTTCCGTGAAAACGAGTCGTTGATGACAAACATGAAATACAATAAACATTACCTATCTTCCGTGAAAACGAGTCGTTGATGACAAACATGAAATGCAATAAAAATTAAATTGAAATAAATAATTTAACAGTGTTCAAGTTTTAAACCAGATTGGCAGGAGACAAAAGGGAGAGTATGCGGTCCACCCGCTTTACAGAATACAAGAAAATAAACAGAAGTGCATCAAATTGTTAGGTATATAAATCGAGTTAGTCGATAGCACGAATTTTTACAGTAGGCCTATAACGTAGTGAGTTATTTTATGAGACTGAATTTTTACAACAATTTGAGATAGGCTGAACGACAATCGTAACAATGAGGTGTTGAACCGTAATCGTATTAACAACAGTAATACAATGTCTAAGGAACATAATGTCATTGGATTATAATGTCAAAGTCAAATCAGAGGCCAACTGGACACGCTGGCCGTTGAAGTACTACGAAAAGTGAAGCGAACGATTTGAAGCTTTATATTACTCGCTTCCAACGCAGTAAATTACACTGTACCATGTAAAACGTTATTAAAGATGGCTACTTTAGAAAATCATTAATTTTAATGCAGGAAACCCATATATTTGTGGCTTTAGTATTTTGCTTTTTAATACATTTGTGTATTAATTATTAGCCTTTTTTTTTTATTCATTGTATTTTAAGTTTTTGAAGTCATCGTTGAAATTTTGACATTAGTCCCTTAGTCCACACAGGTTGATCCGGCAATGGTACCGATTTTTTTTAAATTCTTGAATGCTACAATTTAAATTGATAAAACAAAGTGTTTATTTTCCTTTATGTGAACGTAGTTTGTGCAAATGATTTTAAAATACAGCGCTTTTGAGTAAAGAAGCGATCTTTAGTGAGTAGAATTAATTTGATACCGGAAAAGAATAATCAAAATGTTATGTAACGTTTTCCATGTAAATAACTCGTTATTCCTACACAAACATTGTATTCTATTACGCAATGTTCATAGTAACAATAACAATGATTAGAACATTAAATTTACTAAATCGCAGTTAGAAACTAATTAACACTTAGTACATTTGTACTTATTACAATGCACACTAAATAATAGGTTGAATAAATCGGTTATTACGTTAAATAGAGTAAATATAGAAATCTATCCTGTCTCTTTAAAGTTAAGTTCGCTTTATTTTTGTCATGAACATAAGTAGTAAGCATTGTACCGGTTTTTTTTTAATAGAAAAAATTACTTTGAAAAACTAAAATGAAACAAAACGCTTGCAGCTACCGTGTTGGCAGATCATAGGCTATTACGTGTAACGGAAAATACTACTAAATTTATCATTTCCATTTCTACTTTCCATACAACGAGTCAAAAATTGATTGTCTACGTACCGGACAACTTATTGGGTTTATATTACCCCGTAGTAAACGGTATAAGACACATTATATAGTTGTTACAATGATAAGAGGTTCGAATACATTTGTTTAATAATTTTAAATTGACCAGCGAAAGTTAAGTCGGTGTACACTGAGACTTCACTACTTTATGCCAATACATTTAACAAACACAGTTATAACCTGTACTACTTTTATAGAAGTACATAGGTAGTGTCTGTAGGTACAACGTGTACAACAAACTTTAAAAAACATTTTTTTAATTATTTTTAAAGAAATTGTTGATAAAATACAATATCCGTTTAAATATATGCCATAGTACTACATTAAAAATTTTAATTATTTCCAAGCAAGTAATAAATAAACGAGGCACTACAAATACTTTTGAAAGGCTCAAATAGAAAACCAGGATAATAGAACGACTCCTGTGCTTATTCTACACAGATGTTTGCTCTTTTTGAGGACACGGAGACGTTCAGAATTCTATAATTTCGGCATATCAATTTCACCAGCTAACTTGTTTCTCGTACCTGGTATTGGTTGTTTTTATAAACGTTTGATTGGTATTTCTCTAAAACTATTAACAAGATAAGAATATTCCATATGACATAAGACATAAGCGTCTTAAAACTATACAATATAGGTAATTTTATTTATTCTAAATTTATTGTATCTTTAACTGTTCGTAATATATAAATACTCAGTAAATACTCAAACGTCCGTAACCATTATTTTCACACTGTTTTTTTTTTTTACTCCAGGTGTTCACTGAGAGACTTGCATGGTCGAAAATTTGAATAACGATACTTTTTTAAGTTGACAAGCATATTCGATTGATATAATTGTTAACAGCAAACCTCTTGTCATTCTGTAGAAATTTGTCATACTACTTGTTACTACGCTAACTTTGCTTGTTGCGTCGCGGGACTCACTTGTCGAAGTTTAATCTTGATCACATAAACAGAGAAAATTAGAAACGAATTTCACATGTAAACGAACTAACGTCATTTATATTTTATGGTATACGCCAGCCATAAATAGTACAATAGTATTTTTGTTATAAGTTAATGTGATAATCCTTAAATATTATTGGAACAAAACAATCTTTATATCTTACCATCCTTCTCCATCTCTCTTTAGTCATTAGGGTTGCGGCCGTTGCGCCCCCTGCTCACGTTGCACACCGCCACGGAGATATCAGCTATTTAGAAACCACGTGCGGTGGCGAACCGCACGGTAATGAGGGACTTTTGTGTGTGTGTTTGTGTTTGTGCCTTTATCACTTATGCCAGGCATGCCAGATAAGACCACTGCAATATTTGTCCCTAGCGATAGGGGTAGACAGGAAGACCGATTCGTGACCTTGACTCGATCCTACCATCGCAGCACAGCAGTTGAGATTGTGAGTTTCGAACGGATCACTGAGCTGGTCTGAGCCCCTGTATTATTATTATCTTCGGCCACAATACTGCCGAACAACCGGAAGTGACGAATCGCATGACAGGTGACAAGATTTTTGAAAAATAAATCTGGCGGTGAAGATGAATTAAACAATGAAAGCTGACAACAAATTCGAAATGTTAAAACGGTAAAACTTAAAGATAGGCATGAAATACTTAAGTATTAGGAATGTAACTTTTTATAAAACACACACACACAGTGTACTGGCTACCGAGTACCACCGCACGCGTGCGCTTGTTTATGGTAACTCTTCAACGTTTCTATGTTCCTTACAGTCTTGAAAATTAAAATATCATATTAATAATAATAGAGTTCTTCTAACTGTGTGGCTATATTTTATTGTTTTACCTTACGCACGTTTCGCAAATTGATCTTATGATCAGAAACTATGAAATGTGTTAACGAATAATCGATTTCTCTTTATTAGTATTAGCCTATTGATTATTATATTATCAAAAATAAAAAGGCGCAGCTTTCTACAAAATTTCGCCTCTTCTTTCGACCTCTTGCCATTACTTTGGCTCTAATTTTTCTCTCATCATCTGATCTGTTTTCCTTTTTCTCTTTGTCTTTTTCTTCTGTTCTTTCAGTCACTATGGCTTCCCACCGATGTCAACTAGTCACTCATTTCCCATTCTTATTGGATGTCAAACCATTTTCACTTCTTGTATTTTTCTGAGAAATTTCATTGTACTGCTCACGTAAGTGTATTTTACATAAACCCTTTATTTTCTACATACAGTTCTGTCTATATAACGACATGCAGTGATGAAGCGTGCAGATTTGTTGAGGTATGTAAGACTAGCAACAGGTAAACAGTTTGTTTTATCCATGATAAGGGTGAGTGGTATCTATTCGTATCGGTTGCATGATGTTATCAGAATTTTGCCTTACTACAAATTATTTTTTCAGTTGTAATAGTAGTGGACATTTTTCTCTTAGAAGACAAATCCAAAGAAATGCGTTATTGTTAATGAAATCTGCGAAATTATTTCCATAAAAAATTGACAAGATTATTTCTAATAAGAGAAGATTTAATTAATCCATGATATGGTATAAAAAAACTTTTATATTTAGTGTATTCAATTGGGTTACCACCCAATTGTAACCACGTTTGCTGTAATTTTGTGACAAACAGTTGTTATAATTTAGCCACCCTCGAGCTGTGAGTTAAACAAATACGCAAGCAGGTGTACGTATACGGAGAGAATCGCATTGCTTTTGGCAATGGAGTCCATATCTATCTCTAGCCATCATTCCGGTGGCCTGACTGGGTGAATGCACTACCTGAATGCATGCTGTTTTTTTCAGCGACGTATTGCCTATCTTGGCAATCATCTTCTGGTATAAAGCCGGCTATAAATTGACTTTTAATATCTAGTGCTACATTGATTTTACCATAAAAACCAACTGTAACAGGGATAAGTAGAATGAAGAAGAATTCCGTATAAAAAAAGGAATCTTTAAAAGTTTTTGTGCTCTGATTTATCACGGCGACAAGAAGGACAGCGACGAGATGGAACGCTTTTTTTGTAAGACAACCCAATTCTCGGAACAGAAAGCGGTTTAACTTTGGTTCCTGCTTTTTTTTCTGTTTGTTAACTCATTCTACTTAAAGAACAGCAGAACGTAGGGCATAGTTCCTTATCTGTTTTTTGTCTTATCAGCACAGAAAACATAATAAGAAGGTTCATCTATGAAAACAGTTATTAAATCGTTATTATTACTCTTATATAAATTAATATTGTTTGTGTTTGAATTATCTTAGATTGTCGGGGTTTTATTATTTGAATGTTTTAATATAATTTAAATATTTCAGTGTGTAGTTTCGCAAGAAATATGATTGTTAAGAAGATAATTCAGTGAAGCCTACGAATTTCTTACTTCAAAGTTTACTTCAAACAATTTAAATTCGTCCAATTATTATAAAATCTGAAAAACCTGTTAGTTGCCAGCAATTAACGGCATTATCACTTCGTCATACCGTGTTAACGTATTCTGATATTTACCATCACTATTATAAGATGTACATTTAAGGTCAACCATGTTTAATAAAGAAAAAGCGGATGTTTTCTTCAAAATAAACCATTTTTACACAGTTATTGATAACACATTCCTTATTAACACATTGTCACGATAATAACAACAACGTGTACTAATTAAAACACGAAAACTGTATAATAATCGTCAAAACCTAAAAAGGTAAAATACCATAACCAGATCCATTTTTATTTTGAACAAAACAAAACTTGATATGTTGAATTTATACTAATAGTAACTGTAATGGTACTTTATTTTATCAAACATATTACACGACTTCTACCAAGTGTAGGCCTGCAGACTGTTTCCAGAACATCAAAAACCTTTAGGACGAAGGTTTAGATCACGTTTCTGAAGAAGGACCAGTAATTCTCTTGGTATATTTTGTTGTCATATTTTGGACTTAAAAATCCACAGATTTTTTCTTCATCATCTTTACTACAGGTTTTAGGAATGTCCTGTTCCCCCTTCATTCCTTCAGCCGTCTTTTCTCCGGACTTGCAGAGATCTTTTCCTTTGCTGTCTGTGAAACCACACTTATTTAGAAAACGCTCAATTCATTCCTTATATCCTGTTTTCCTCTATGATGAAGCCTCATACACCCTTCAACTTACCGGAGAACTTTCTGATAACTGTGTTTTACTTTCTTGCCTCCTTTTGGTGTTTTATACTTCATTTCCTTATATAGACATATATGAACAGATATCCCTTTATGGAATTTTATAATTGTCGATAAAACGGTGAAATGCTCGGTGGTCTTTATTGTAACTGATGTCACTTCCAGTAAGTTAAAGTGCACTAGACTGTTACCGTTTACAAATGTATTGGCAAGGACAGGTTTTGTTCCATGAAAATGCATAACTTTGGTTTTCATTGTTATAATATTCATAGTGTACTCATCAGATTATTCTTGAAGCTTCAAATAAATTTTTCAGAGCTTCTTGTTGACTAGATTGAACAACTACAAGATTATCTACGAACAAAAGAACATTCAGATGTTTTTCATGGGTTATTCAAAATTCAAGTGGGTGCTGTTTATAATTTTCCAGTGTAACATATAAAGGGGAAACCGATACGGTAGGTAAGTCATCAAAATAAACAAAAAGGTTAATTAGTCTAACTACCTTTTAAGAACAAGTCTTCTCATAATCCATGAAATAAAGGCAAAGACAAATACATAGTAAAGTATTGCTTAACTCTAATACGTTTGTATCGTTTATGTACGCAATCAAATTGACTTCATAACGACTGACGGTTAAACGTTTGTAATTGGAGTAGCGAAATAAATAATATAATTGGTATGTTAGTGGACAACAAAAAAGACACGCTGCTTACCGGGAATGTCTAAGTATCGCTTAATAAAACCTGGATGCACCGTCTGTAAACGGAGTCAACAGCTTTAACGAATTTCCCTAGAGAACACATTCGGCGAATTGTTAATCTGTCGCTGCCAGACGGTGGCATTGGTCACGGATTCAAAGCCAGAATTGTCCAGCACTTGTTCAGGAATCGCATAATTTTTAAGTGAGAACTTCATATACAGCAGTATAGTACGATTCACTCCCGTACACCTCACGCTCCTAAGACAGTAAACTGATTCAACGTGTAACGAAATTGATAAAACAAATATCGGTATTGAGAACCATACATGACTTCCATGTTCTAAGATTTATATTTAAAATCACATTCGAAATGAAATATTTCCATAGAAACTACTTATTTCTACTTATTGCTTCAGCCTTAACCACAGTACTGTGGTCACTAACGTATACCACCTCACGTTTTCGCACTCGATTTTCACTGATGATGGCAGTCGATGGCACTGCCGAAAAGTCTGGTTTTGCAGAAAACATTGGACTACGGCTAAACAGCCCGGGAAGGAATTTTAACAAAGAACTACTTCTTTGTTGCCGATAACGTAGTATACATACAAAATTCTCCCCTCCCCCTTCAACTATAATTTTCATTTATAGAAAATTACCCCCACCCCGTTCACCTAACCTCTTCATTTATAGATATTTCATCTACGTTTCTACAGTGGATTATTATGAGCTTCTTATCAGGATACTTTATTTATCAAAATTAAGTACTTTACTCTTGTTTAAACATAAAACGTTGCCGGTAAACTACCCCTTTCTCTTAACCGATCTTCACCAAAATCAATACACCTTCAGTCCTCTACAATTCAGGGATGCATGCAAAAAAATATTTGATTCTGTTTGAATGTGCGGCAGTTATCGTTCGTCATGAAAACATTTCTGTTGTTACAACTTAAAATGTTCCTGGTAAACTACCCCTTTCCCTTAACCGATCTTCACCAAAATCAACAGGCCTTGGGTTCTCTACAACTCAGGCAACTGTGCAAAAAGTTATTTGATTCTCTTTGAATTTACGGCAGTTATCTTTCGTCATATAAAAATTACCCTTGTTAAAACATAAAATGTTGCTGGTAAACTACCCCTTTCCCTAAACCGATCTTCAACAAAATCAACAGACCTTGAGCTCTCTATAATTCAAAAAGGTATGCAAAAACGTAGTTGATTTTGTTTGATTTTACGGCAGTTATCGTTCGTCATATAAAAAATAACCCTTGTTAAAACATAAAATGTTGCTGGTAAACTACCCCTTTCCCTTAACCGATCTTCACCAACACCAATAGATCTTGAGAACTCTACAATACAGGGCTGTATGCAAAACATTATTTGATTCTATTTGAATTTGCGGCTGTTATCGTTTGCCATAGAAAAATATCGGTATGGAGAACCATACATGAATTCCATGTTCTAAGATTTATATTTAAAATCATTTTCGAAATGAAATATTACCATAGAAACTACTTCTTCCTACTTACTGCTTCAGCCTTAACCACAGTACTGTGGTCACTAACGTATACCACCTCACGTTATCGCACTCGATTTTCACTGATGATGGAAGTCGATGGCATTGCCGAAACGTCTGGTTTTGTAGAAAATATTGGACTACGGCCAAACATCCCGGGAAGGAATTTTAACAAAAACTATTTCTTTGTTGCCGATAACGTAGTACACATATATATAAAATATATGCATAAAATTAATGGCTTGTATAAGTTAATGATTGATCTCCATTAAGTAGTGCTCAAGTTTCCAAAGTTTTAATATTATGATGTCCGTAATTAAAACATCAGAGCAGGTTTAGTGTGTATGAGGGTACACCGTGCACAAAAATTTTCAACATTTCCTATTGAGCGTTGCTTAGAGTAAAGCTGCGAATCTATAGTGTACGTTTCACAGAACAAACACGCGGAAGAGAAGGAGCGCTCCGAAGTCACTCATGGGCCCTCAGCATCTTGCAGAGGGTTCATTCCCTAAAGACGAAAAGTCTGTCTATGAACCGTTCCTCTGTAAACACGTGCAGTTTCACTCCCCAGCAATCCATAGGAAGCAAATCGCTATCCACGCTGGACACTTTTTCGGCTTGCACGCGTTGTGTTGGTATGGGTTTTGGCACTTTCCATTTAAAAAGCGTGCAAATGTAAGAAAATAAACATGAGTGAGGCCAGAAATAACGCGAATTGTGTGCGTGTGTCTTGCCTGCTTTTTTATTGCGGTAATCATAGTAATAAAATGGAAACGTAAACATTAAATAATTGCTTGCCTGCTACGAACGATATATTTTCTCTCATACATGATTTAAATTAAAATGAAAAAATTATAATTTTATTGCCTGGCAACAAAATTATTTTAATTTTAACAATTACCATTGTTAGAAAAGTTAAATGAATTTTCAAGTACTTTACTGTTGTTAAAACGTAAAAGGTTACAGGTAAACTACCCCTTCCCCTTAACCGATCTTCACCAAAATCAAAAGTCCTTGACATCTCTACAATTCAGGGATGTATGCAAAAGATTATTTGATTCTTTTTGAATTTGCGGCTGTTATCGTTTGCCATATAAAATTACCCTTGATAAAAAAACGTTGCTGGTAAACTACCCCTTCCCCTTAACCGATCTTCAGCAAAAACAATAGGTCTTGAGTACTCTACAAATCAGGGCTGTATGCAAAAAATTAATTGATTCTGTTTGAATTTGCGGCTGTTATCGTTTGCCAAAAAAATTACCCTTGTCAAAATATAAAACGTTGCAGGTAAACTACCCCTTTCCCTTAACCGATCTTCACCAAAAACAACAAGTCTTGAGAACTCTACAATTTAGGGCTGCATGCAAATAATCTTTTGATTCTGTTTGAATTTGCGGCTGTTATCATTTGCCATAGAAAATACCCTTGTTAAAACATAAAACGTTGCTGGTAAACTACCCCCTTCCCTTAACCGAACTTCACCAAAAACAATAGGTCTTGAGAACTCTACAATTCAGGGCTGCATACAAAAAATTATTTGATTCTGTTGGAATTTGCGGCTGTTATCGTTTGCCATAGAAAAAATCTACAGACAGACACACAGACACACAGACACTTTTCGAAAAACGACTTTTTTCATGTTTTGGGTGTAGTACAATCAGAATCTGCAATAATCTCGAACACGATTTTTTTGCCATCACCATACTTCCATTTCCTTAAGGAACATGGAAATAAAATATCGGTATGGAGCACCATACATGACTTCCATGTTATAAAATTTATATTTAAAATCATATTTTAAATATGCTTTATTGAAATGAAATATTTCCATAGAAACTACGACTTTCTACTTATTGGTTCAGCATTAACCACAGTACTGTGGTCACTAACGTATACCACCTCACGTTTTAGCACACGATTTTCACTGATGATGGCAGTCGATGGCATTGCGGAAAAGTCTGGTTTTACAGAAAACATTGGACTACGGCTAAACAGCCCGGGAAGCAATTTTAACAAAAAACTACTTCTTTGTTGCCAATAAAGTAGTACACGTATAAAAATTTCTCCCCTCCACCTTCAACTATAATTTTTAATAATAGAAAATTACCCAACCCCGTTCACCTAACCTCTTCATTTATAGATATTTCATCTACGTTTCTACAGTGGATTATTATGAGCTTTGTATCAGGATACTTTATTTACAAAAATTAAGTAGTTTACTCTTGTTAAAATAATAAAATGCTACTGGTAAACTACCCCTTACACTTAACCGATCTTCTCCAAAATCAATAGACCTTCAGTCCTCTACAATTCACGGACGCATGCAAAAATATATTTGATTCTGTTTGAATGTGCGGCAGTTATCGTTCGTCATGGAAACATTTCTCTAGTTACAACTTAAAATGTTGCTGATAAACTACCCCTTTCCCTTAACTGATCTTCACCAAAATCAACAGACCTTGAGTTCTCTACAACTCAGGCAACTGTGCAAAAAATTATATGATTCTCTTTGAATTTTTGGCAGTTATCGTACGTCATAGTAATATCGTTATGGAGAACCATACATGACTTCCATGTTCTAAGATTTATATTTAAAATCATATTCGAAATGAAATATATCTCCATAGAAACTACGTCTTTCTACTTATTGCTTCAGCATTAACCACAGTACTGTGGTCACTAACGTATACCACCTCACGTTTTCGCACTCGATTTTTACCGATGATGGCAGTCAATGGCACTGCCGAAAAGTCTGGTTTTGCAGAAAACATTGGACTACGGCTAAAGAGCCCGGGAAGCAATTTTAACAAAAAAATACTTCTTTTTTGCCGATAACGTAGTACACATATAAAAAAATTCTCCCCTCCACCTTCAACTATAATTTTAATAATAGAAAATTACCCCCACCCCGTTCACCTAACCTCTTCATTTATAGATATTTCATCTACGTTTCTACAGTGGATTACTATGAGCTTCTTATCAGGATAATTTATTTATAAAAATTAAGTATTTTACTCTTGTTAAATCATAAAATGTTTCAGGTAAACTATCCCTTTCTCTTAACCGATCTTCTCCAAAATAAATAGACCTTCCGTCATCAGGGATGCATTCAGGGATGCATGCAAAAAAATATTTGATTCTGTTCGAATGTGGGGCAGTTATCATTCGGCATGGAAACATTTCTCTTGTTACAACATAAAATGTTGCCGGTAAACTACCCCTTTCCCTTAACCGATCTTCACCAAAATGAATAGTCCTTGAGCTCTCTGCAACTCAGGAAAGGGTACAAATAATTATTTGATTCTCTTTGAATTTTCGGCAGTTATCGTTCGTCATAAAAAAATTACCTTTTTTAGAACATAAATCGTTGCTGATAAACTACCCCTTCCCTTAACCGATCTTCAACAAAATCAACAGACCTTGAGCTCTCTTTAGTTCAAAAAGGTATGCAAAAACCTAGTTGATTCTGTTTGAATTTACGGCAGTTATCGTTCGTCATATAAAAAATTACCCTTGTTAAAACATAAAATGTTGCTGGTAAACTACCCCTTCCCCATACCCGATCTTCAACAAAATCAACAGACCTTGAATACTGTATAATTCAAAAAGGTATGCAGAAGTGTAGTTGATTCTGTTTTAATGTACGGTAGTTATCGTTCGTCATAAAAAAATTACCCTTGATAAAACATAAAATGTTGCTGGTAAACTACCCTATTCCCTTAACCGATCTTCACCAAAACAAACAAGTCTTGAGCACTCTACATTTCAGGGCTGTATGCAAAATATTATGTGATTCTGTTTGAATTTGCGGCTGTTATCGTTTGCCATATAAAATACCCTTGATAAAACAAAAAACGTGGCATGTAAACTACCCCCTACCCTTAACCGATCTTCACCAAAAACAATAGGTCTTTAGTACTCTACAAAACAGGGCTGTATGCAAAAACGTATTTGATTCTGTTTGAATTTGTGGCTGTTATCGTTTGCCATAGAAAATTCCCTTTTAAAACATAAAACGTTGCCGGTAAACTACCCCTTTCCCTTAACCGATCTTCACCAACACCAATAGGTATTGAGAACTCTACAATACAGGGCTGTGTGCAAAACATCATTTGATTCTGTTTGAACTTGCGTCTGTTATCGTTTACCATAGAAAAAATTACACTCGATAAAAAACCGTTGCTGGTAAACTACCCCTTTCCCTTAACCGATCTTCACCAAAAACGACAGATCTTGAGAACTCTACAATTCAGGGCTGTATGCAAAATATTATATGATTCTGTTTGAATTTGCGGCTGTTATCGTTTGCCATACAAAATACCCTTGAGAAAACAAAAAACGTTGCTGGTAAACTACCCCTTTCCCTTAAACGATCTTCACCAAAAACAATTAGTCTTTAGTACTCAAGAAATCAGGGCTGTATGCAAAACGTATTTGATTCTGTTTGAATTTGCGGCTCTTATCGTTTGCCATAGAAAATACCCTTTTAAAACATTAAACGTTGCCGGTAAACTACCCCTTTCCCTTAACCGATCTTCACCAACACCAACAGGTATTGAGAACTCTACAATTCAGGGCTGTATGCAAAATATTATATGATTCTGTTAGCATTTGCGGCTGTTATCATTTGCCATACAAAATACCCTTGATAAAAAAAAACGTTGCTGGTAAACTACACCTTTCCCTCGACCGATCTTCACCAAAAACAACAGGTCGTGATTACTCTAAAAGTCAGGGCTGTATGCAGAATATTATTTGATTCTGTTTGAATTTGCGGCTGTTATCGTTTGCCAAAGAAAAAAATCTACAGACAGACAGACACACAGAAACACACACACACACACACACACACACACACACACACACACACACACACACACACACACACACACACACACACACACACACACACACACACACACACACACACACACACACACACACACACACACACACACACTTTTCGAAAAACGATTTTTTTCATGTTTTGAGTGTAGTACAATCAGAATCTGCAATAATCTCGAACACAATATATTTTGCCATCACCATACTTCCATTTCCTTAAGGAACATGAAATTACCCTTTTCAAAACATAAAACTTTGGTAATAAATTACTCTTTTCCCTTAAACGATCTTCAACAAAATCAACACACCTTGAGTTCTCTTTAGTTCAAAAAGGCATGCAGAAGAGTAGTTGATTCTGTTTTAATGTACGGCAGTTATCGTTCGTCAAAAAAAAAATACCCTTGTTAAAACATAAAATGTTGCTGGTAAACAACCCTATTCCCTTATCCGATCTTCACCAAAACCAACAGGTCTTGAGAACTCTACATTTCAGGGCTGTATGCAACATATTATATGATTCTGTAGAATTTGCGGCTATTGAGTTCTCTTTAGTTCAAAAAGGTATGCAAAAACGTGGTTGATTCTGTTTGAATTTACGGCAGTTATCGTTCGTCATATAAAAAATAACCCTTGTTAAAACATAAAATGTTGCTGGTAAACTACCCCTTTCCGTTAACCGATCTTCACAAACACCAATAGGTATTGAGACCTCTACAATACAGGGCTGTATGCAAAACATCATTTGATTCTGTTTGAATTTGCGGGTGTTATCATATGCCATAGAAAAAAATTAACCTTGATAAAAAACCGTTGCTGGTAAACTTCCCCTTTCCCTTAACCGATCTTCACCAAGAACAATGCGTCTTGAGTACTCTACAAATCAGGGCTGTATGCAAGATATTATTTGATTCTGTTTGAATTTGCGGCTGTTATCGTTTGCCATAGAAAATACCCTTGTTAAAACATAAAATGTTGATGGTAAACTGCCCCTTTCCCATAGCCGATCTTCACAAAAAACAATAGATCTTGACTACTCTACAAATCAGGGCTGTATGCAAAATGTTATTTGATTCTGTTTGAATTTGCCGCTGTTATCGTTTCCCATAGAAAATACCCTTGTTAAAACATAAAATGTTGCTGGTAAACTATCCCTTTCCTTTAACCGATCTTCAACAAAATCAACAGACCTTGAGAACTCTACAATTGAGGGCTGTATGCGAAACATTATTTAATTCTGTTTGAATTTGCGGCTGTTATCGTTTGCCAAAAAGAAATTACCCTTGATAAAAAAACCGATGCTGGTAAACTACCCCTTTCCCTCAACCGATCTTCACCAAAAACAACAGGTTGTGAGTACTCTACAAATCAGGTCTGTATGCAAAAAATTATTTGATTCTGTTTGAATTTGCGACTGTTATCGTTTGCCACAGGAAAAAATACAGACAATCAAACAGACACACAGACAGATAGACAGACAGACAGACACACACACAGACACTTTTCGAAAAACGACATTTTTCATGTTTTGAGTGTAGTACAATCAGAATCTACAATAATCTCGATCACGATTTTTTTTGCCATCACCATACTTCCATTTCCTTAAGCAACATGGAAGTAAAATATCGGTATGGAGAACCATATATGACTTCCATGTTCTAAGATTTATATTTAAAATCATATTCGAAATGAAATAGGTCCATATAAACTACGTCTTTCTACTTATTGCTTCAGCATTAACCACAGTACTGTGGTCTATACCGTATATCACCTCACGTTTTCGCACTCGATTTTCACTGGTGATGGCAGTCGATGGCACTGCAGAAAAGACTGGTTTTA
This sequence comes from Magicicada septendecula, assembly GCA_034769895.1. NCBI lineage: Eukaryota > Metazoa > Arthropoda > Insecta > Hemiptera > Cicadidae > Magicicada > Magicicada septendecula. Next base: position 384,919,643 of record CM068369.1, read on the forward strand.
CAGAAAACATTGGACTACGGCTAGACAGCCCTGGAAGCAATTTTAACAAAAAACCACTTCTTTGTTGCCGATAACGTAGTACACATAAAAAATTCTCCCCTCCACCTTCAACTATAAATTTAATAATAGAAAATTACCCCCACCCCGTTCACCTAACCTCTTCATTTATAGATATTTCATCTACGTTTCTACCTTGGATTACTATGAGCTTCTTATCAGGATACTTTATTTATAAAAATTAAGTACTTTACTCTCGTTAAATCATAAAATATTTCTGGTAAACTAACCCTTTCTCTTAACCGATCTTCTCCAAAATCAATAGACCTTCAGTCCTCTACAATTCAGTGATGCATGCAAAAAAATATTTGATTCTGTTTGAATGTGCGGCAGTTATCGTTCGTCATGGAAACATTTCTCTTGTTAAAACATAAAATGTTCCTGGTAAACTACCCTATTCCCTTAATCGATCTTCACCAAAACCAACATGTCTTGAGAACTCTACAAATCAGGGATCTATGCAAAACATTATTTGATTCTATTTGAATTTGCGGCTATTATCGTTTACCATATAAAAAATTACCCTTGATAAAAAACCGTTGCCGGTAAACTACCTCTTCCCCTTAACCGTCTTCTCCAAAACCAAAAGGTTTTGAGAACTCTATAAATCAGGGCTGTATGCAAAAGAATAGTTGATTCTGTTTGAATTTGCGGCTGTTATCGTTTGACATTGAAAAAAATTACACTTGTTTAAAAAAACCGTTGTCGGTAAACTTCCCCTTTCCCTTAACCGATATTCACCAAAATCAATAGGTCTTGAGTACTCTACAAATCAGAGCAACATGCAAAAAAGTATTTGATTCTGTTCTAATTTCCGGCTGTTATCTTTTGCCATAAGAAATACCCTTGTTAAAACATAAAACGTTGCAGGTAAACTGCCCCTTTCCCTCAAACGGTCTTCACAAAAACAACATGTCGTGAGTAATCTACAAGTCAGGTCTGTATGCAAAAAATTATTTGATTCTGTTGGAATTTGCGGCTGTTATCGTTTGCCATAGAAAAAAATCTACAGACAGACACACAGACACACAGACAGATAGATAGACAGACAGACACACACACAGACACTTTTCGAAAAACGACATTTTTCATGTTTTGAGTGTAGTACAATCAGAATCTGCAATAATCTCGATCACGATTTTTTTTGCTTGACCATACTTCCATTTCCATAAGGAACATGGAAATAAAATATCGGTATGGAGAACCATACATGACTTCCATGTTATAAGATTTATATTTAAAATCATATTTTAAATATAATTTTATTGAAATGAAATATTTCCATAGAAACTACGTCTTTCTAATTATTGCTTCAGCATTAACCACAGTACTGTGGTCACTAACGTATACCACCTCACGTTTTAGCACTCGATTTTCACTGATGATGGCAGTCGATGGCATTGCCGAAAAGTCTGGTTTTACCGAAAACATTGGACTACGGCTAAACAGCCCGGAAACAATTGTAACAAAAAACTACTTCTTTGTTGCCAATAAAGTAGTACACGTATAAAAATTTCTCCCCTCCACCTTCAACTATAAATTTAATAATAGAAAATTACCCCCACCCCGTTCACCCAACCTCTTCATGTATAGATATTTCATCTACGTTTCTACAGTGGATTATTATGAGCTTGGTATCAGGATACTTTATTTATAAAAATTCAGTACTTTACTCTTGTTAAATCATAAAATGTTTCTGGTAAACTACCCCTTACTCTTAACCGATCTTCTCCAAAATCAATAGACCTTCAGTCCTCTACAATTCAGGGATGCATGCAAAATCATATTTGATTCTGTTTGAATGTGCGGCAGTTATCGTTTGCCATAGAAAATACCCTTGTTAAAACATAAAATGTTGATGGTAAACTGCCCCTTTCCCATAGCCGATCTTCACAAAAAACAATAGATCTTGAGTACTCTACAAATCAGGGCTGTATGCAAAATGTTATTTGATTCTGTTTGAATTTGCCGCTGTTATCGTTTCCCATAGAAAATACCCTTGTTAAAACATAAAATGTTGCTGGTAAACTATCCCTTTCCTTTAACCGATCTTCAACAAAATCAACAGACCTTGAGAACTCTACAATTGAGGGCTGTATGCGAAACATTATTTAATTCTGTTTGAATTTGCGGCTGTTATCGTTTGCCACAGGAAAAAATACAGACAATCAAACAGACACACAGACAGATAGACAGACAGACAGACACACACACAGACACTTTTCGAAAAACGACATTTTTCATGTTTTGAGTGTAGTACAATCAGAATCTACAATAATCTCGATCACGATTTTTTTTGCCATCACCATACTTCCATTTCCTTAAGCAACATGGAAGTAAAATATCGGTATGGAGAACCATATATGACTTCCATGTTCTAAGATTTATATTTAAAATCATATTCGAAATGAAATAGGTCCATATAAACTACGTCTTTCTACTTATTGCTTCAGCATTAACCACAGTACTGTGGTCTATACCGTATACCACCTCACGTTTTCGCACTCGATTTTCACTGGTGATGGCAGTCGATGGCACTGCAGAAAAGACTGGTTTTACAGAAAACATTGGACTACGGCTAGACAGCCCTGGAAGCAATTTTAACAAAAAACTACTTCTTTGTTGCCGATAACGTAGTACACATAAAAAATTCTCCCCTCCACCTTCAACTATAAATTTAATAATAGAAAATTACCCCCACCCCGTTCACCTAACCTCTTCATTTATAGATATTTCATCTACGTTTCTACCTTGGATTACTATGAGCTTCTTATCAGGATACTTTATTTATAAAAATTAAGTAGTTTACTCTTGTTAAATCATAAAATGCTACTGGTAAACTACCCCTTACACTTAACCGATCTTCTCCAAAATCAATAGACCTTCTGTCCTCTACAATTCACGGACGCATGCAAAAATATATTTGATTCTGTTTGAATGTGCGGCAGTTATCGTTCGTCATGGAAACATTTCTCTAGTTACAACTTTAAATGTTGCTGATAAACTACCCCTTTCCCTTAACTGATCTTCACCAAAATCAACAGACCTTGAGTTCTCTACAACTCAGGCAACTGTGCAAAAAATTATATGATTCTCTTTGAATTTTTGGCAGTTATCGTACGTCATAGTAATATCGTTATGGAGAACCATACATGACTTCCATGTTCTAAGATTTATATTTAAAATCATATTCGAAATGAAATATATCTCCATAGAAACTACGTCTTTCTACTTATTGCTTCAGCATTAACCACAGTACTGTGGTCACTAACGTATACCACCTCACGTTTTCGCACTCGATTTTTACCGATGATGGCAGTCAATGGCACTGCCGAAAAGTCTGGTTTTGCAGAAAACATTGGACTACTGCTAAAGAGCCCGGGAAGCAATTTTAACAAAAAAATACTTCTTTGTTGCCGATAACGTAGTACACATATAAAAAAATTCTCCCCTCCACCTTCAACTATAATTTTAATAATAGAAAATTACCCCCACCCCGTTCACCTAACCTCTTCATTTATAGATATTTCATCTACGTTTCTACAGTGGATTACTATGAGCTTCTTATCAGGATAATTTATTTATAAAAATTAAGTATTTTACTCTTGTTAAATCATAAAATGTTTCAGGTAAACTATCCCTTTCTCTTAACCGATCTTCTCCAAAATAAATAGACCTTCCGTCATCAGGGATGCATTCAGGGATGCATGCAAAAAAATATTTGATTCTGTTCGAATGTGGGGCAGTTATCATTCGGCATGGAAACATTTCTCTTGTTACAACATAAAATGTTGCCGGTAAACTACCCCTTTCCCTTAACCGATCTTCACCAAAATGAATAGTCCTTGAGCTCTCTGCAACTCAGGAAAGGGTACAAATAATTATTTGATTCTCTTTGAATTTTCGGCAGTTATCGTTCGTCATAAAAAAATTACCTTTTTTAGAACATAAATCGTTGCTGATAAACTACCCCTTCCCTTAACCGATCTTCAACAAAATCAACAGACCTTGAGCTCTCTTTAGTTCAAAAAGGTATGCAAAAACCTAGTTGATTCTGTTTGAATTTACGGCAGTTATCGTTCGTCATATAAAAAATTACCCTTGTTAAAACATAAAATGTTGCTGGTAAACTACCCCTTCCCCATACCCGATCTTCAACAAAATCAACAGACCTTGAATTCTGTATAATTCAAAAAGGTATGCAGAAGTGTAGTTGATTCTGTTTTAATGTACGGTAGTTATCGTTCGTCATAAAAAAAATTACCCTTGATAAAACATAAAATGTTGCTGGTAAACTACCCTATTCCCTTAACCGATCTTCACCAAAACCAACAAGTCTTGAGCACTCTACATTTCAGGGCTGTATGCAAAATATTATGTGATTCTGTTTGAATTTGCGGCTGTTATCGTTTGCCATATAAAATACCCTTGATAAAACAAAAAACGTGGCATGTAAACTACCCCCTACCCTTAACCGATCTTCACCAAAAACAATAGGTCTTTAGTACTCTACAAAACAGGGCTGTATGCAAAAACGTATTTGATTCTGTTTGAATTTGTGGCTGTTATCGTTTGCCATAGAAAATTCCCTTTTAAAACATAAAACGTTGCCGGTAAACTACCCCTTTCCCTTAACCGATCTTCACCAACACCAATAGGTATTGAGAACTCTACAATACAGGGCTGTGTGCAAAACATCATTTGATTCTGTTTGAACTTGCGTCTGTTATCGTTTACCATAGAAAAAATTACACTCGATAAAAAACCGTTGCTGGTAAACTACCCCTTTCCCTTAACCGATCTTCACCAAAAACGACAGATCTTGAGAACTCTACAATTCAGGGCTGTATGCAAAATATTATATGATTCTGTTTGAATTTGCGGCTGTTATCGTTTGCCATACAAAATACCCTTGAGAAAACAAAAAACGTTGCTGGTAAACTACCCCTTTCCCTTAAACGATCTTCACCAAAAACAATTAGTCTTTAGTACTCAAGAAATCAGGGCTGTATGCAAAACGTATTTGATTCTGTTTGAATTTGCGGCTCTTATCGTTTGCCATAGAAAATACCCTTTTAAAACATTAAACGTTGCCGGTAAACTACCCCTTTCCCTTAACCGATCTTCACCAACACCAACAGGTATTGAGAACTCTACAATTCAGGGCTGTATGCAAAATATTATATGATTCTGTTAGCATTTGCGGCTGTTATCATTTGCCATACAAAATACCCTTGATAAAAAAAAACGTTGCTGGTAAACTACACCTTTCCCTCGACCGATCTTCACCAAAAACAATAGGTCGTGATTACTCTACAAGTCAGGGCTGTATGCAGAATATTATTTGATTCTGTTTGAATTTGCGGCTGTTATCGTTTGCCAAAGAAAAAATCTACAGACAGACAGACACACAGAAACACACACACACACACACACACACACACACACACACACACACACACACACACACACACACACACACACACACACACACACACACACACACACACACACACACACACACACACACACACACACACACACACACTTTTCGAAAAACGATTTTGTTCATGTTTTGAGTGTAGTACAATCAGAATCTGCAATAATCTCGAACACAATATATTTTGCCATCACCATACTTCCATTTCCTTAAGGAACATGAAATTACCCTTTTCAAAACATAAAACTTTGGTAATAAATTACTCTTTTCCCTTAACCGATCTTCAACAAAATCAACACACCTTGAGTTCTCTTTAGTTCAAAAAGGCATGCAGAAGAGTAGTTGATTCTGTTTTAATGTACGGCAGTTATCGTTCGTCAAAAAAAAATTACCCTTGATAAAACATAAAATGTTGCTGGTAAACAACCATATTCCCTTAACCGATCTTCACCAAAACCAACAGGTCTTGAGAACTCTACATTTCAGGGCTGTATGCAACATATTATATGATTCTGTAGAGTTTGCGACTATTGAGTTCTCTTTAGTTCAAAAAGGTATGCAAAAACGTAGTTGATTCTGTTTGAATTTACGGCAGTTATCGTTCGTCATATAAAAAATAACCCTTGTTAAAACATAAAATGTTGCTGGTAAACTACCCCTTTCCGTTAACCGATCTTCACAAACACCAATAGGTATTGAGACCTCTACAATACAGGGCTGTATGCAAAACATCATTTGATTCTGTTTGAATTTGCGGGTGTTATCATTTGCCATAGAAAAAAATTAAACTTGATAAAAAACCGTTGCTGGTAAACTTCCCCTTTCCCTTAACCGATCTTCACCAAGAACAATGCGTCTTGAGTACTCTACAAATCAGGGCTGTATGCAAGATATTATTTGATTCTGTTTGAATTTGCGGCTGTTATCGTTTGCCATAGAAAATACCCTTGTTAAAACATAAAATGTTGATGGTAAACTGCCCCTTTCCCATAGCCGATCTTCACAAAAAACAATAGATCTTGAGTACTCTACAAATCAGGGCTGTATGCAAAATGTTATTTGATTCTGTTTGAATTTGCCGCTGTTATCGTTTCCCATAGAAAATACCCTTGTTAAAACATAAAATGTTGCTGGTAAACTATCCCTTTCCTTTAACCGATCTTCAACAAAATCAACAGACCTTGAGAACTCTACAATTGAGGGCTGTATGCGAAACATTATTTAATTTTGTTTGAATTTGCGGCTGTTTTCGTTTGCCAAAAAGAAATTACCCTTGATAAAAAAACCGATGCTGGTAAACTACCCCTTTCCCTCAACCGATCTTCACCAAAAACAACAGGTTGTGAGTACTCTACAAATCAGGTCTGTATGCAAAAAATTATTTGATTCTGTTTGAATTTGCGACTGTTATCGTTTGCCACAGGAAAAAATACAGACAATCAAACAGACACACAGACAGATAGACAGACAGACAGACACACACACAGACACTTTTCGAAAAACGACATTTTTCATGTTTTGAGTGTAGTACAATCAGAATCTACAATAATCTCGATCACGATTTTTTTTGCCATCACCATACTTCCATTTCCTTAAGCAACATGGAAGTAAAATATCGGTATGGAGAACCATATATGACTTCCATGTTCTAAGATTTATATTTAAAATCATATTCGAAATGAAATAGGTCCATATAAACTACGTCTTTCTACTTATTGCTTCAGCATTAACCACAGTACTGTGGTCTATACCGTATACCACCTCACGTTTTCGCACTCGATTTTCACTGGTGATGGCAGTCGATGGCACTGCAGAAAAGACTGGTTTTACAGAAAACATTGGACTACGGCTAGACAGCCCTGGAAGCAATTTTAACAAAAAACTACTTCTTTGTTGCCGATAACGTAGTACACATAAAAAATTCTCCCCTCCACCTTCAACTATAAATTTAATAATAGAAAATTACCCCCACCCCGTTCACCTAACCTCTTCATTTATAGATATTTCATCTACGTTTCTACCTTGGATTACTATGAGCTTCTTATCAGGATACTTTATTTATAAAAATTAAGTAGTTTACTCTTGTTAAATCATAAAATGCTACTGGTAAACTACCCCTTACACTTAACCGATCTTCTCCAAAATCAATAGACCTTCTGTCCTCTACAATTCACGGACGCATGCAAAAATATATTTGATTCTGTTTGAATGTGCGGCAGTTATCGTTCGTCATGGAAACATTTCTCTAGTTACAACTTTAAATGTTGCTGATAAACTACCCCTTTCCCTTAACTGATCTTCACCAAAATCAACAGACCTTGAGTTCTCTACAACTCAGGCAACTGTGCAAAAAATTATATGATTCTCTTTGAATTTTTGGCAGTTATCGTACGTCATAGTAATATCGTTATGGAGAACCATACATGACTTCCATGTTCTAAGATTTATATTTAAAATCATATTCGAAATGAAATATATCTCCATAGAAACTACGTCTTTCTACTTATTGCTTCAGCATTAACCACAGTACTGTGGTCACTAACGTATACCACCTCACGTTTTCGCACTCGATTTTTACCGATGATGGCAGTCAATGGCACTGCCGAAAAGTCTGGTTTTGCAGAAAACATTGGACTACTGCTAAAGAGCCCGGGAAGCAATTTTAACAAAAAAATACTTCTTTGTTGCCGATAACGTAGTACACATATAAAAAAATTCTCCCCTCCACCTTCAACTATAATTTTAATAATAGAAAATTACCCCCACCCCGTTCACCTAACCTCTTCATTTATAGATATTTCATCTACGTTTCTACAGTGGATTACTATGAGCTTCTTATCAGGATAATTTATTTATAAAAATTAAGTATTTTACTCTTGTTAAATCATAAAATGTTTCAGGTAAACTATCCCTTTCTCTTAACCGATCTTCTCCAAAATAAATAGACCTTCCGTCATCAGGGATGCATTCAGGGATGCATGCAAAAAAATATTTGATTCTGTTCGAATGTGGGGCAGTTATCATTCGGCATGGAAACATTTCTCTTGTTACAACATAAAATGTTGCCGGTAAACTACCCCTTTCCCTTAACCGATCTTCACCAAAATGAATAGTCCTTGAGCTCTCTGCAACTCAGGAAAGGGTACAAATAATTATTTGATTCTCTTTGAATTTTCGGCAGTTATCGTTCGTCATAAAAAAATTACCTTTTTTAGAACATAAATCGTTGCTGATAAACTACCCCTTCCCTTAACCGATCTTCAACAAAATCAACAGACCTTGAGCTCTCTTTAGTTCAAAAAGGTATGCAAAAACCTAGTTGATTCTGTTTGAATTTACGGCAGTTATCGTTCGTCATATAAAAAATTACCCTTGTTAAAACATAAAATGTTGCTGGTAAACTACCCCTTCCCCATACCCGATCTTCAACAAAATCAACAGACCTTGAATTCTGTATAATTCAAAAAGGTATGCAGAAGTGTAGTTGATTCTGTTTTAATGTACGGTAGTTATCGTTCGTCATAAAAAAAATTACCCTTGATAAAACATAAAATGTTGCTGGTAAACTACCCTATTCCCTTAACCGATCTTCACCAAAACCAACAAGTCTTGAGCACTCTACATTTCAGGGCTGTATGCAAAATATTATGTGATTCTGTTTGAATTTGCGGCTGTTATCGTTTGCCATATAAAATACCCTTGATAAAACAAAAAACGTGGCATGTAAACTACCCCCTACCCTTAACCGATCTTCACCAAAAACAATAGGTCTTTAGTACTCTACAAAACAGGGCTGTATGCAAAAACGTATTTGATTCTGTTTGAATTTGTGGCTGTTATCGTTTGCCATAGAAAATTCCCTTTTAAAACATAAAACGTTGCCGGTAAACTACCCCTTTCCCTTAACCGATCTTCACCAACACCAATAGGTATTGAGAACTCTACAATACAGGGCTGTGTGCAAAACATCATTTGATTCTGTTTGAACTTGCGTCTGTTATCGTTTACCATAGAAAAAATTACACTCGATAAAAAACCGTTGCTGGTAAACTACCCCTTTCCCTTAACCGATCTTCACCAAAAACGACAGATCTTGAGAACTCTACAATTCAGGGCTGTATGCAAAATATTATATGATTCTGTTTGAATTTGCGGCTGTTATCGTTTGCCATACAAAATACCCTTGAGAAAACAAAAAACGTTGCTGGTAAACTACCCCTTTCCCTTAAACGATCTTCACCAAAAACAATTAGTCTTTAGTACTCAAGAAATCAGGGCTGTATGCAAAACGTATTTGATTCTGTTTGAATTTGCGGCTCTTATCGTTTGCCATAGAAAATACCCTTTTAAAACATTAAACGTTGCCGGTAAACTACCCCTTTCCCTTAACCGATCTTCACCAACACCAACAGGTATTGAGAACTCTACAATTCAGGGCTGTATGCAAAATATTATATGATTCTGTTAGCATTTGCGGCTGTTATCATTTGCCATACAAAATACCCTTGATAAAAAAAAACGTTGCTGGTAAACTACACCTTTCCCTCGACCGATCTTCACCAAAAACAATAGGTCGTGATTACTCTACAAGTCAGGGCTGTATGCAGAATATTATTTGATTCTGTTTGAATTTGCGGCTGTTATCGTTTGCCAAAGAAAAAATCTACAGACAGACAGACACACAGAAACACACACACACACACACACACACACACACACACACACACACACACACACACACACACACACACACACACACACACACACACACACACACACACACACACACACACACACACACACACACACACACACACACACACACACACACACTTTTCGAAAAACGATTTTGTTCATGTTTTGAGTGTAGTACAATCAGAATCTGCAATAATCTCGAACACAATATATTTTGCCATCACCATACTTCCATTTCCTTAAGGAACATGAAATTACCCTTTTCAAAACATAAAACTTTGGTAATAAATTACTCTTTTCCCTTAACCGATCTTCAACAAAATCAACACACCTTGAGTTCTCTTTAGTTCAAAAAGGCATGCAGAAGAGTAGTTGATTCTGTTTTAATGTACGGCAGTTATCGTTCGTCAAAAAAAAATTACCCTTGATAAAACATAAAATGTTGCTGGTAAACAACCATATTCCCTTAACCGATCTTCACCAAAACCAACAGGTCTTGAGAACTCTACATTTCAGGGCTGTATGCAACATATTATATGATTCTGTAGAGTTTGCGACTATTGAGTTCTCTTTAGTTCAAAAAGGTATGCAAAAACGTAGTTGATTCTGTTTGAATTTACGGCAGTTATCGTTCGTCATATAAAAAATAACCCTTGTTAAAACATAAAATGTTGCTGGTAAACTACCCCTTTCCGTTAACCGATCTTCACAAACACCAATAGGTATTGAGACCTCTACAATACAGGGCTGTATGCAAAACATCATTTGATTCTGTTTGAATTTGCGGGTGTTATCATTTGCCATAGAAAAAAATTAAACTTGATAAAAAACCGTTGCTGGTAAACTTCCCCTTTCCCTTAACCGATCTTCACCAAGAACAATGCGTCTTGAGTACTCTACAAATCAGGGCTGTATGCAAGATATTATTTGATTCTGTTTGAATTTGCGGCTGTTATCGTTTGCCATAGAAAATACCCTTGTTAAAACATAAAATGTTGATGGTAAACTGCCCCTTTCCCATAGCCGATCTTCACAAAAAACAATAGATCTTGAGTACTCTACAAATCAGGGCTGTATGCAAAATGTTATTTGATTCTGTTTGAATTTGCCGCTGTTATCGTTTCCCATAGAAAATACCCTTGTTAAAACATAAAATGTTGCTGGTAAACTATCCCTTTCCTTTAACCGATCTTCAACAAAATCAACAGACCTTGAGAACTCTACAATTGAGGGCTGTATGCGAAACATTATTTAATTTTGTTTGAATTTGCGGCTGTTTTCGTTTGCCAAAAAGAAATTACCCTTGATAAAAAAACCGATGCTGGTAAACTACCCCTTTCCCTCAACCGATCTTCACCAAAAACAACAGGTTGTGAGTACTCTACAAATCAGGTCTGTATGCAAAAAATTATTTGATTCTGTTTGAATTTGCGACTGTTATCGTTTGCCACAGGAAAAAATACAGACAATCAAACAGACACACAGACAGATAGACAGACAGACAGACACACACACAGACACTTTTCGAAAAACGACATTTTTCATGTTTTGAGTGTAGTACAATCAGAATCTACAATAATCTCGATCACGATTTTTTTTGCCATCACCATACTTCCATTTCCTTAAGCAACATGGAAGTAAAATATCGGTATGGAGAACCATATATGACTTCCATGTTCTAAGATTTATATTTAAAATCATATTCGAAATGAAATAGGTCCATATAAACTACGTCTTTCTACTTATTGCTTCAGCATTAACCACAGTACTGTGGTCTATACCGTATACCACCTCACGTTTTCGCACTCGATTTTCACTGGTGATGGCAGTCGATGGCACTGCAGAAAAGACTGGTTTTACAGAAAACATTGGACTACGGCTAGACAGCCCTGGAAGCAATTTTAACAAAAAACTACTTCTTTGTTGCCGATAACGTAGTACACATAAAAAATTCTCCCCTCCACCTTCAACTATAAATTTAATAATAGAAAATTACCCCCACCCCGTTCACCTAACCTCTTCATTTATAGATATTTCATCTACGTTTCTACCTTGGATTACTATGAGCTTCTTATCAGGATACTTTATTTATAAAAATTAAGTACTTTACTCTCGTTAAATCATAAAATATTTCTGGTAAACTAACCCTTTCTCTTAACCGATCTTCTCCAAAATCAATAGACCTTCAGTCCTCTACAATTCAGTGATGCATGCAAAAAAATATTTGATTCTGTTTGAATGTGCGGCAGTTATCGTTCGTCATGGAAACATTTCTCTTGTTAAAACATAAAATGTTCCTGGTAAACTACCCTATTCCCTTAATCGATCTTCACCAAAACCAACATGTCTTGAGAACTCTACAAATCAGGGATCTATGCAAAACATTATTTGATTCTATTTGAATTTGCGGCTATTATCGTTTACCATATAAAAAATTACCCTTGATAAAAAACCGTTGCCGGTAAACTACCTCTTCCCCTTAACCGTCTTCTCCAAAACCAAAAGGTTTTGAGAACTCTATAAATCAGGGCTGTATGCAAAAGAATAGTTGATTCTGTTTGAATTTGCGGCTGTTATCGTTTGCCATTGAAAAAAATTACACTTGTTTAAAAAAACCGTTGCCGGTAAACTACCCCTTTCCCTTAACCGATATTCACCAAAATCAATAGGTCTTGAGTACTCTACAAATCAGAGCAACATGCAAAAAAGTATTTGATTCTGTTCTAATTTCCGGCTGTTATCTTTTGCCATAAGAAATACCCTTGTTAAAACATAAAACGTTGCAGGTAAACTGCCCCTTTCCCTTAACCGATCTTTACCAAAATCAAGAGTTCTTGAGAAATCTAAAATTCAGGGCTGTATGCGAAACATTATTTAATTCTGTTTGAATTTGCGGCTGTTATCGTTTGCCAAACAAAAAAATTACCCTTGATAAAAAAACCGATGCAGGTAAACTACCCCTTTCCCTCAAACGGTCTTCACAAAAACAACATGTCGTGAGTACTCTACAAGTCAGGTCTGTATGCAAAAAATTATTTGATTCTGTTGGAATTTGCGGCTGTTATCGTTTGCCATAGAAAAAAATCTACAGACAGACACACAGACACACAGACAGATAGATAGACAGACAGACACACACACAGACACTTTTCGAAAAACGACATTTTTCATGTTTTGAGTGTAGTACAATCAGAATCTGCAATAATCTCGATCACGATTTTTTTTTGCTTGACCATACTTCCATTTCCATAAGGAACATGGAAATAAAATATCGGTATGGAGAACCATACATGACTTCCATGTTATAAGATTTATATTTAAAATCATATTTTAAATATAATTTTATTGAAATGAAATATTTCCATAGAAACTACGTCTTTCTAATTATTGCTTCAGCATTAACCACAGTACTGTGGTCACTAACGTATACCACCTCACGTTTTAGCACTCGATTTTCACTGATGATGGCAGTCGATGGCATTGCCGAAAAGTCTGGTTTTACCGAAAACATTGGACTACGGCTAAACAGCCCGGAAACAATTGTAACAAAAAACTACTTCTTTGTTGCCAATAAAGTAGTACACGTATAAAAATTTCTCCCCTCCACCTTCAACTATAAATTTAATAATAGAAAATTACCCCCACCCCGTTCACCCAACCTCTTCATTTATAGATATTTCATCTACGTTTCTACAGTGGATTATTATGAGCTTTGTATCAGGATACTTTATTTATAAAAATTCAGTACTTTACTCTTGTTAAATCATAAAATGTTTCTGGTAAACTACCCCTTACTCTTAACCGATCTTCTCCAAAATCAATAGACCTTCAGTCCTCTACAATTCAGGGATGCATGCAAAATCATATTTGATTCTGTTTGAATGTGCGGCAGTTATCGTTTGCCATAGAAAATACCCTTGTTAAAACATAAAATGTTGATGGTAAACTGCCCCTTTCCCATAGCCGATCTTCACAAAAAAAACAATAGATCTTGAGTACTCTACAAATCAGGGCTGTATGCAAAATGTTATTTGATTCTGTTTGAATTTGCCGCTGTTATCGTTTGCCACAGGAAAAAATACAGACAATCAAACAGACACACAGACAGATAGACAGGCAGACAGACACACACACAGACACTTTTCGAAAAACGACATTTTTCATGTTTTGAGTGTAGTACAATCAGAATCTACAATAATCTCGATCACGATTTTTTTTGCCATCACCTTACTTCCATTTCCTTAAGCAACATGGAAGTAAAATATCGGTATGCAAAATCATATTTGATTCTGTTTGAATGTGCGGCAGTTATCGTTTGCCATAGAAAATACCCTTGTTAAAACATAAAATGTTGCTGGTAAACTATCCCTTTCCTTTAACCGATCTTCAACAAAATCAACAGACCTTGAGAACTCTACAATTGAGGGCTGTATGCGAAACATTATTTAATTCTGTATGAATTTGCGGCTGTTATCGTTTGCCAAAAAGAAATTACCCTTGATAAAAAAACCGATGCCGGTAAACTACCCCTTTCCCTCAACCGATCTTCACCAAAAACAACAGGTTGTGAGTACTCTACAAATCAGGTCTGTATGCAAAAAATTATTTGATTCTGTTTGAATTTGCGACTGTTATCGTTTGCCACAGGAAAAAATACAGACAATCAAACAGACACACAGACAGATAGACAGACAGACAGACACACACACAGACACTTTTCGAAAAACGACATTTTTCATGTTTTGAGTGTAGTACAATCAGAATCTACAATAATCTCGATCACGATTTTTTTTGCCATCACCATACTTCCATTTCCTTAAGCAACATGGAAGTAAAATATCGGTATGGAGAACCATATATGACTTCCATGTTCTAAGATTTATATTTAAAATCATATTCGAAATGAAATAGGTCCATATAAACTACGTCTTTCTACTTATTGCTTCAGCATTAACCACAGTACTGTGGTCTATACCGTATACCACCTCACGTTTTCGCACTCGATTTTCACTGCTGATGGCAGTCGATGGCACTGCAGAAAAGACTGGTTTTACAGAAAACATTGGACTACGGCTAGACAGCCCTGGAAGCAATTTTAACAAAAAACTACTTCTTTGTTGCCGATAACGTAGTACACATAAAAAATTCTCCCCTCCACCTTCAACTATAAATTTAATAATAGAAAATTACCCCCACCCCGTTCACCTAACCTCTTCATTTATAGATATTTCATCTACGTTTCTACCTTGGATTACTATGAGCTTCTTATCAGGATACTTTATTTATAAAAATTAAGTACTTTACTCTCGTTAAATCATAAAATATTTCTGGTAAACTAACCCTTTCTCTTAACCGATCTTCTCCAAAATCAATAGACCTTCAGTCCTCTACAATTCAGTGATGCATGCAAAAAAATATTTGATTCTGTTTGAATGTGCGGCAGTTATCGTTCGTCATGGAAACATTTCTCTTGTTAAAACATAAAATGTTCCTGGTAAACTACCCTATTCCCTTAATCGATCTTCACCAAAACCAACATGTC
Organism: Magicicada septendecula; assembly: GCA_034769895.1. Lineage (NCBI taxonomy): Eukaryota > Metazoa > Arthropoda > Insecta > Hemiptera > Cicadidae > Magicicada > Magicicada septendecula. The sequence goes on from CM068369.1 coordinate 384,935,377, forward strand.
TTGAGAACTCTACAAATCAGGGATCTATGCAAAACATTATTTGATTCTATTTGAATTTGCGGCTATTATCGTTTACCATATAAAAAATTACCCTTGATAAAAAACCGTTGCCGGTAAACTACCTCTTCCCCTTAACCGTCTTCTCCAAAACCAAAAGGTTTTGAGAACTCTATAAATCAGGGCTGTATGCAAAAGAATAGTTGATTCTGTTTGAATTTGCGGCTGTTATCGTTTGCCATTGAAAAAAATTACACTTGTTTAAAAAAACCGTTGCCGGTAAACTACCCCTTTCCCTTAACCGATATTCACCAAAATCAATAGGTCTTGAGTACTCTACAAATCAGAGCAACATGCAAAAAAGTATTTGATTCTGTTCTAATTTCCGGCTGTTATCTTTTGCCATAAGAAATACCCTTGTTAAAACATAAAACGTTGCAGGTAAACTGCCCCTTTCCCTTAACCGATCTTTACCAAAATCAAGAGTTCTTGAGAAATCTAAAATTCAGGGCTGTATGCGAAACATTATTTAATTCTGTTTGAATTTGCGGCTGTTATCGTTTGCCAAACAAAAAAATTACCCTTGATAAAAAAACCGATGCAGGTAAACTACCCCTTTCCCTCAAACGGTCTTCACAAAAACAACATGTCGTGAGTACTCTACAAGTCAGGTCTGTATGCAAAAAATTATTTGATTCTGTTGGAATTTGCGGCTGTTATCGTTTGCCATAGAAAAAAATCTACAGACAGACACACAGACACACAGACAGATAGATAGACACACACACAGACACTTTTCGAAAAACGACATTTTTCATGTTTTGAGTGTAGTACAATCAGAATCTGCAATAATCTCGATCACGATTTTTTTTGCTTGACCATACTTCCATTTCCATAAGGAACATGGAAATAAAATATCGGTATGGAGAACCATACATGACTTCCATGTTATAAGATTTATATTTAAAATCATATTTTAAATATAATTTTATTGAAATGAAATATTTCCATAGAAACTACGTCTTTCTAATTATTGCTTCAGCATTAACCACAGTACTGTGGTCACTAACGTATACCACCTCACGTTTTAGCACTCGATTTTCACTGATGATGGCAGTCGATGGCATTGCCGAAAAGTCTGGTTTTACCGAAAACATTGGACTACGGCTAAACAGCCCGGAAACAATTGTAACAAAAAACTACTTCTTTGTTGCCAATAAAGTAGTACACGTATAAAAATTTCTCCCCTCCACCTTCAACTATAAATTTAATAATAGAAAATTACCCCCACCCCGTTCACCCAACCTCTTCATTTATAGATATTTCATCTACGTTTCTACAGTGGATTATTATGAGCTTTGTGTCAGGATACTTTATTTATAAAAATTCAGTACTTTACTCTTGTTAAATCATAAAATGTTTCTGGTAAACTACCCCTTACTCTTAACCGATCTTCTCCAAAATCAATAGACCTTCAGTCCTCTACAATTCAGGGATGCATGCAAAATCATATTTGATTCTGTTTGAATGTGCGGCAGTTATCGTTTGCCATAGAAAATACCCTTGTTAAAACATAAAATGTTGATGGTAAACTGCCCCTTTCCCATAGCCGATCTTCACAAAAAAAACAATAGATCTTGAGTACTCTACAAATCAGGGCTGTATGCAAAATGTTATTTGATTCTGTTTGAATTTGCCGCTGTTATCGTTTGCCACAGGAAAAAATACAGACAATCAAACAGACACACAGACAGATAGACAGACAGACAGACACACACACAGACACTTTTCGAAAAACGACATTTTTCATGTTTTGAGTGTAGTACAATCAGAATCTACAATAATCTCGATCACGATTTTTTTTGCCATCACCTTACTTCCATTTCCTTAAGCAACATGGAAGTAAAATATCGGTATGCAAAATCATATTTGATTCTGTTTGAATGTGCGGCAGTTATCGTTTGCCATAGAAAATACCCTTGTTAAAACATAAAATGTTGCTGGTAAACTATCCCTTTCCTTTAACCGATCTTCAACAAAATCAACAGACCTTGAGAACTCTACAATTGAGGGCTGTATGCGAAACATTATTTAATTCTGTATGAATTTGCGGCTGTTATCGTTTGCCAAAAAGAAATTACCCTTGATAAAAAAACCGATGCCGGTAAACTACCCCTTTCCCTCAACCGATCTTCACCAAAAACAACAGGTTGTGAGTACTCTACAAATCAGGTCTGTATGCAAAAAATTATTTGATTCTGTTTGAATTTGCGACTGTTATCGTTTGCCACAGGAAAAAATACAGACAATCAAACAGACACACAGACAGATAGACAGACAGACAGACACACACACAGACACTTTTCGAAAAACGACATTTTTCATGTTTTGAGTGTAGTACAATCAGAATCTACAATAATCTCGATCACGATTTTTTTTGCCATCACCATACTTCCATTTCCTTAAGCAACATGGAAGTAAAATATCGGTATGGAGAACCATATATGACTTCCATGTTCTAAGATTTATATTTAAAATCATATTCGAAATGAAATAGGTCCATATAAACTACGTCTTTCTACTTATTGCTTCAGCATTAACCACAGTACTGTGGTCTATACCGTATACCACCTCACGTTTTCGCACTCGATTTTCACTGCTGATGGCAGTCGATGGCACTGCAGAAAAGACTGGTTTTACAGAAAACATTGGACTACGGCTAGACAGCCCTGGAAGCAATTTTAACAAAAAACTACTTCTTTGTTGCCGATAACGTAGTACACATAAAAAATTCTCCCCTCCACCTTCAACTATAAATTTAATAATAGAAAATTACCCCCACCCCGTTCACCTAACCTCTTCATTTATAGATATTTCATCTACGTTTCTACCTTGGATTACTATGAGCTTCTTATCAGGATACTTTATTTATAAAAATTAAGTACTTTACTCTCGTTAAATCATAAAATATTTCTGGTAAACTAACCCTTTCTCTTAACCGATCTTCTCCAAAATCAATAGACCTTCAGTCCTCTACAATTCAGTGATGCATGCAAAAAAATATTTGATTCTGTTTGAATGTGCGGCAGTTATCGTTCGTCATGGAAACATTTCTCTTGTTAAAACATAAAATGTTCCTGGTAAACTACCCTATTCCCTTAATCGATCTTCACCAAAACCAACATGTCTTGAGAACTCTACAAATCAGGGATCTATGCAAAACATTATTTGATTCTATTTGAATTTGCGGCTATTATCGTTTACCATATAAAAAATTACCCTTGATAAAAAACCGTTGCCGGTAAACTACCTCTTCCCCTTAACCGTCTTCTCCAAAACCAAAAGGTTTTGAGAACTCTATAAATCAGGGCTGTATGCAAAAGAATAGTTGATTCTGTTTGAATTTGCGGCTGTTATCGTTTGCCATTGAAAAAAATTACACTTGTTTAAAAAAAACCGTTGCCGGTAAACTACCCCTTTCCCTTAACCGATATTCACCAAAATCAATAGGTCTTGAGTACTCTACAAATCAGAGCAACATGCAAAAAAGTATTTGATTCTGTTCTAATTTCCGGCTGTTATCTTTTGCCATAAGAAATACCCTTGTTAAAACATAAAACGTTGCAGGTAAACTGCCCCTTTCCCTTAACCGATCTTTACCAAAATCAAGAGTTCTTGAGAAATCTAAAATTCAGGGCTGTATGCGAAACATTATTTAATTCTGTTTGAATTTGCGGCTGTTATCGTTTGCCAAACAAAAAAATTACCCTTGATAAAAAAACCGATGCAGGTAAACTACCCCTTTCCCTCAAACGGTCTTCACAAAAACAACATGTCGTGAGTACTCTACAAGTCAGGTCTGTATGCAAAAAATTATTTGATTCTGTTGGAATTTGCGGCTGTTATCGTTTGCCATAGAAAAAAATCTACAGACAGACACACAGACACACAGACAGATAGATAGACAGACAGACACACACACAGACACTTTTCGAAAAACGACATTTTTCATGTTTTGAGTGTAGTACAATCAGAATCTGCAATAATCTCGATCACGATTTTTTTTGCTTGACCATACTTCCATTTCCATAAGGAACATGGAAATAAAATATCGGTATGGAGAACCATACATGACTTCCATGTTATAAGATTTATATTTAAAATCATATTTTAAATATAATTTTATTGAAATGAAATATTTCCATAGAAACTACGTCTTTCTAATTATTGCTTCAGCATTAACCACAGTACTGTGGTCACTAACGTATACCACCTCACGTTTTAGCACTCGATTTTCACTGATGATGGCAGTCGATGGCATTGCCGAAAAGTCTGGTTTTACCGAAAACATTGGACTACGGCTAAACAGCCCGGAAACAATTGTAACAAAAAACTACTTCTTTGTTGCCAATAAAGTAGTACACGTATAAAAATTTCTCCCCTCCACCTTCAACTATAAATTTAATAATAGAAAATTACCCCCACCCCGTTCACCCAACCTCTTCATTTATAGATATTTCATCTACGTTTCTACAGTGGATTATTATGAGCTTTGTATCAGGATACTTTATTTATAAAAATTCAGTACTTTACTCTTGTTAAATCATAAAATGTTTCTGGTAAACTACCCCTTACTCTTAACCGATCTTCTCCAAAATCAATAGACCTTCAGTCCTCTACAATTCAGGGATGCATGCAAAATCATATTTGATTCTGTTTGAATGTGCGGCAGTTATCGTTTGCCATAGAAAATACCCTTGTTAAAACATAAAATGTTGATGGTAAACTGCCCCTTTCCCATAGCCGATCTTCACCAAAAAAACAATAGATCTTGAGTACTCTACAAATCAGGGCTGTATGCAAAATGTTATTTGATTCTGTTTGAATTTGCCGCTGTTATCGTTTGCCACAGGAAAAAATACAGACAATCAAACAGACACACAGACAGATAGACAGACAGACAGACACACACACAGACACTTTTCGAAAAACGACATTTTTCATGTTTTGAGTGTAGTACAATCAGAATCTACAATAATCTCGATCACGATTTTTTTTTGCCATCACCTTACTTCCATTTCCTTAAGCAACATGGAAGTAAAATATCGGTATGCAAAATCATATTTGATTCTGTTTGAATGTGCGGCAGTTATCGTTTGCCATAGAAAATACCCTTGTTAAAACATAAAATGTTGCTGGTAAACTATCCCTTTCCTTTAACCGATCTTCAACAAAATCAACAGACCTTGAGAACTCTACAATTGAGGGCTGTATGCGAAACATTATTTAATTCTGTATGAATTTGCGGCTGTTATCGTTTGCCAAAAAGAAATTACCCTTGATAAAAAAACCGATGCCGGTAAACTACCCCTTTCCCTCAACCGATCTTCACCAAAAACAACAGGTTGTGAGTACTCTACAAATCAGGTCTGTATGCAAAAAATTATTTGATTCTGTTTGAATTTGCGACTGTTATCGTTTGCCACAGGAAAAAATACAGACAATCAAACAGACACACAGACAGATAGACAGACAGACAGACACACACACAGACACTTTTCGAAAAACGACATTTTTCATGTTTTGAGTGTAGTACAATCAGAATCTACAATAATCTCGATCACGATTTTTTTTGCCATCACCATACTTCCATTTCCTTAAGCAACATGGAAGTAAAATATCGGTATGGAGAACCATATATGACTTCCATGTTCTAAGATTTATATTTAAAATCATATTCGAAATGAAATAGGTCCATATAAACTACGTCTTTCTACTTATTGCTTCAGCATTAACCACAGTACTGTGGTCTATACCGTATACCACCTCACGTTTTCGCACTCGATTTTCACTGCTGATGGCAGTCGATGGCACTGCAGAAAAGACTGGTTTTACAGAAAACATTGGACTACGGCTAGACAGCCCTGGAAGCAATTTTAACAAAAAACTACTTCTTTGTTGCCGATAACGTAGTACACATAAAAAATTCTCCCCTCCACCTTCAACTATAAATTTAATAATAGAAAATTACCCCCACCCCGTTCACCTAACCTCTTCATTTATAGATATTTCATCTACGTTTCTACCTTGGATTACTATGAGCTTCTTATCAGGATACTTTATTTATAAAAATTAAGTACTTTACTCTCGTTAAATCATAAAATATTTCTGGTAAACTAACCCTTTCTCTTAACCGATCTTCTCCAAAATCAATAGACCTTCAGTCCTCTACAATTCAGTGATGCATGCACAAAAATATTTGATTCTGTTTGAATGTGCGGCAGTTATCGTTCGTCATGGAAACATTTCTCTTGTTAAAACATAAAATGTTCCTGGTAAACTACCCTATTCCCTTAATCGATCTTCACCAAAACCAACATGTCTTGAGAACTCTACAAATCAGGGATCTATGCAAAACATTATTTGATTCTATTTGAATTTGCGGCTATTATCGTTTACCATATAAAAAATTACCCTTGATAAAAAACCGTTGCCGGTAAACTACCTCTTCCCCTTAACCGTCTTCTCCAAAACCAAAAGGTTTTGAGAACTCTATAAATCAGGGCTGTATGCAAAAGAATAGTTGATTCTGTTTGAATTTGCGGCTGTTATCGTTTGCCATTGAAAAAAATTACACTTGTTTAAAAAAACCGTTGCCGGTAAACTACCCCTTTCCCTTAACCGATATTCACCAAAATCAATAGGTCTTGAGTACTCTACAAATCAGAGCAACATGCAAAAAAGTATTTGATTCTGTTCTAATTTCCGGCTGTTATCTTTTGCCATAAGAAATACCCTTGTTAAAACATAAAACGTTGCAGGTAAACTGCCCCTTTCCCTTAACCGATCTTTACCAAAATCAAGAGTTCTTGAGAAATCTAAAATTCAGGGCTGTATGCGAAACATTATTTAATTCTGTTTGAATTTGCGGCTGTTATCGTTTGCCAAACAAAAAAATTACCCTTGATAAAAAAACCGATGCAGGTAAACTACCCCTTTCCCTCAAACGGTCTTCACAAAAACAACATGTCGTGAGTACTCTACAAGTCAGGTCTGTATGCAAAAAATTATTTGATTCTGTTGGAATTTGCGGCTGTTATCGTTTGCCATAGAAAAAAATCTACAGACAGACACACAGACAGATAGATAGACAGACAGACACACACACAGACACTTTTCGAAAAACGACATTTTTCATGTTTTGAGTGTAGTACAATCAGAATCTGCAATAATCTCGATCACGATTTTTTTTGCTTTACCATACTTCCATTTCCATAAGGAACATGGAAATAAAATATCGGTATGGAGAACCATACATGACTTCCATGTTATAAGATTTATATTTAAAATCATATTTTAAATATAATTTTATTGAAATGAAATATTTCCATAGAAACTACGTCTTTCTAATTATTGCTTCAGCATTAACCACAGTACTGTGGTCACTAACGTATACCACCTCACGTTTTAGCACTCGATTTTCACTGATGATGGCAGTCGATGGCATTGCCGAAAAGTCTGGTTTTACCGAAAACATTGGACTACGGCTAAACAGCCCGGAAACAATTGTAACAAAAAACTACTTCTTTGTTGCCAATAAAGTAGTACACGTATAAAAATTTCTCCCCTCCACCTTCAACTATAAATTTAATAATAGAAAATTACCCCCACCCCGTTCACCCAACCTCTTCATTTATAAATATTTCATCTACGTTTCTACAGTGGTTTATTATGAGCTTTGTATCAGGATACTTTATTTATAAAAATTCAGTACTTTACTCTTGTTAAATCATAAAATGTTTCTGGTAAACTACCCCTTACTCTTAACCGATCTTCTCCAAAATCAATAGACCTTCAGTCCTCTACAATTCAGGGATGCATGCAAAATCATATTTGATTCTGTTTGAATGTGCGGCAGTTATCGTTTGCCATAGAAAATACCCTTGTTAAAACATAAAATGTTGATGGTAAACTGCCCCTTTCCCATAGCCGATCTTCACAAAAAACAATAGATCTTGAGTACTCTACAAATCAGTGCTGTATGCAAAATGTTATTTGATTCTGTTTGAATTTGCCGCTGTTATCGTTTGCCACAGGAAAAAATACAGACAATCAAACAGACACACAGACAGATAGACAGACAGACAGACACACACACAGACACTTTTCGAAAAACGACATTTTTCATGTTTTGAGTGTAGTACAATCAGAATCTACAATAATCTCGATCACGATTTTTTTTGCCATCACCTTACTTCCATTTCCTTAAGCAACATGGAAGTAAAATATCGGTATGCAAAATCATATTTGATTCTGTTTGAATGTGCGGCAGTTATCGTTTGCCATAGAAAATACCCTTGTTAAAACATAAAATGTTGCTGGTAAACTATCCCTTTCCTTTAACCGATCTTCAACAAAATCAACAGACCTTGAGAACTCTACAATTGAGGGCTGTATGCGAAACATTATTTAATTCTGTATGAATTTGCGGCTGTTATCGTTTGCCAAAAAGAAATTACCCTTGATAAAAAAACCGATGCCGGTAAACTACCCCTTTCCCTCAACCGATCTTCACCAAAAACAACAGGTTGTGAGTACTCTACAAATCAGGTCTGTATGCAAAAAATTATTTGATTCTATTTGAATTTGCGACTGTTATCGTTTGCCACAGGAAAAAATACAGACAATCAAACAGACACACAGACAGATAGACAGACAGACAGACACACACACAGACACTTTTCGAAGAACGACATTTTTCATGTTTTGAGTGTAGTACAATCAGAATCTACAATAATCTCGATCACGATTTTTTTTGCCATCACCATACTTCCATTTCCTTAAGCAACATGGAAGTAAAATATCGGTATGGAGAACCATATATGACTTCCATGTTCTAAGATTTATATTTAAAATCATATTCGAAATGAAATAGGTCCATATAAACTACGTCTTTCTACTTATTGCTTCAGCATTAACCACAGTACTGTGGTCTATACCGTATACCACCTCACGTTTTCGCACTCGATTTTCACTGGTGATGGCAGTCGATGGCACTGCAGAAAAGACTGGTTTTACAGAAAACATTGGACTACGGCTAGACAGCCCTGGAAGCAATTTTAACAAAAAACTACTTCTTTGTTGCCGATAACGTAGTACACATAAAAAATTCTCCCCTCCACCTTCAACTATAAATTTAATAATAGAAAATTACCCCCACCCCGTTCACCTAACTTCTTCATTTATAGATATTTCATCTACGTTTCTACCTTGGATTACTATGAGCTTCTTATCAGGATACTTTATTTATAAAAATTAAGTACTTTACTCTCGTTAAATCATAAAATATTTCTGGTAAACTAACCCTTTCTCTTAACCGATCTTCTCCAAAATCAATAGACCTTCAGTCCTCTACAATTCAGTGATGCATGCAAAAAAATATTTGATTCTGTTTGAATGTGCGGCAGTTATCGTTCGTCATGGAAACATTTCTCTTGTTAAAACATAAAATGTTCCTGGTAAACTACCCTATTCCCTTAATCGATCTTCACCAAAACCAACATGTCTTGAGAACTCTACAAATCAGGGATCTATGCAAAACATTATTTGATTCTATTTGAATTTGCGGCTATTATCGTTTACCATATAAAAAATTACCCTTGATAAAAAACCGTTGCCGGTAAACTACCTCTTCCCCTTAACCGTCTTCTCCAAAACCAAAAGGTTTTGAGAACTCTATAAATCAGGGCTGTATGCAAAAGAATAGTTGATTCTGTTTGAATTTGCGGCTGTTATCGTTTGCCAAACAAAAAAATTACCCTTGATAAAAAAACCGATGCAGGTAAACTACCCCTTTCCCTCAAACGGTCTTCACAAAAACAACATGTCGTGAGTACTCTACAAGTCAGGTCTGTATGCAAAAAATTATTTGATTCTGTTGGAATTTGCGGCTGTTATCGTTTGCCATAAAAAAAAATCTACAGACAGACACACAGACACACAGACAGATAGATAGACAGACAGACACACACACAGACACTTTTCGAAAAACGACATTTTTCATGTTTTGAGTGTAGTACAATCAGAATCTGCAATAATCTCGATCACGATTTTTTTTGCTTGACCATACTTCCATTTCCATAAGGAACATGGAAATAAAATATCTGTATGGAGAACCATACATGACTTCCATGTTATAAGATTTATATTTAAAATCATATTTTAAATATAATTTTATTGAAATGAAATATTTCCATAGAAACTACGTCTTTCTAATTATTGCTTCAGCATTAACCACAGTACTGTGGTCACTAACGTATACCACCTCACGTTTTAGCACTCGATTTTCACTGATGATGGCAGTCGATGGCATTGCCGAAAAGTCTGGTTTTACCGAAAACATTGGACTACGGCTAAACAGCCCGGAAACAATTGTAACAAAAAACTACTTCTTTGTTGCCAATAAAGTAGTACACGTATAAAAATTTCTCCCCTCCACCTTCAACTATAAATTTAATAATAGAAAATTACCCCCACCCCGTTCACCCAACCTCTTCATTTATAGATATTTCATCTACGTTTCTACAGTGGATTATTATGAGCTTTGTATCAGGATACTTTATTTATAAAAATTCAGTACTTTACTCTTGTTAAATCATAAAATGTTTCTGGTAAACTACCCCTTACTCTTAACCGATCTTCTCCAAAATCAATAGACCTTCAGTCCTCTACAATTCAGGGATGCATGCAAAATCATATTTGATTCTGTTTGAATGTGCGGCAGTTATCGTTTGCCATAGAAAATACCCTTGTTAAAACATAAAATGTTGATGGTAAACTGCCCCTTTCCCATAGCCGATCTTCACAAAAAACAATAGATCTTGAGTACTCTACAAATCAGGGCTGTAAGCAAAATGTTATTTGATTCTGTTTGAATTTGCCGCTGTTATCGTTTCCCATAGAAAATACCCTTGTTAAAACATAAAATGTTGCTGGTAAACTATCCCTTTCCTTTAACCGATCTTCAACAAAATCAACAGACCTTGAGAACTCTACAATTGAGGGCTGTATGCGAAAAATTATTTAATTCTGTTTGAATTTGCGGCTGTTATCGTTTGCCAAAAAGAAATTACCCTTGATAAAAAAACCGATGCCGGTAAACTACCCCTTTCCCTCAACCGATTTCACCAAAAACAACAGGTTGTGAGTACTCTACAAATCAGGTCTGTATGCAAAAAATTATTTGATTCTGTTTGAATTTGCGACTGTTATCGTTTGCCACAGGAAAAAATACAGACAATCAAACAGACACACAGACAGATAGACAGACAGACAGACACACACACAGACACTTTTCGAAAAACGACATTTTTCATGTTTTGAGTGTAGTACAATCAGAATCTACAATAATCTCGATCACGATTTTTTTTGCCATCACCATACTTCCATTTCCTTAAGCAACATGGAAGTAAAATATCGGTATGGAGAACCATATATGACTTCCATGTTCTAAGATTTATATTTAAAATCATATTCGAAATGAAATAGGTCCATATAAACTACGTCTTTCTACTTATTGCTTCAGCATTAACCACAGTACTGTGGTCTATACCGTATACCACCTCACGTTTTCGCACTCGATTTTCACTGGTGATGGCAGTCGATGGCACTGCAGAAAAGACTGGTTTTACAGAAAACATTGGACTACGGCTAGACAGCCCTGGAAGCAATTTTAACAAAAAACTACTTCTTTGTTGCCGATAACGTAGTACACATAAAAAATTCTCCCCTCCACCTTCAACTATAAATTTAATAATAGAAAATTACCCCCACCCCGTTCACCTAACCTCTTCATTTATAGATATTTCATCTACGTTTCTACCTTGGATTACTATGAGCTTCTTATCAGGATACTTTATTTATAAAAATTAAGTACTTTACTCTCGTTAAATCATAAAATATTTCTGGTAAACTAACCCTTTCTCTTAACCGATCTTCTCCAAAATCAATAGACCTTCAGTCCTCTACAATTCAGTGATGCATGCAAAAAAATATTTGATTCTGTTTGAATGTGCGGCAGTTATCGTTCGTCATGGAAACATTTCTCTTGTTAAAACATAAAATGTTCCTGGTAAACTACCCTATTCCCTTAATCGATCTTCACCAAAACCAACATGTCTTGAGAACTCTACAAATCAGGGATCTATGCAAAACATTATTTGATTCTATTTGAATTTGCGGCTATTATCGTTTACCATATAAAAAATTACCCTTGATAAAAAACCGTTGCCGGTAAACTACCTCTTCCCCTTAACCGTCTTCTCCAAAACCAAAAGGTTTTGAGAACTCTATAAATCAGGGCTGTATGCAAAAGAATAGTTGATTCTGTTTGAATTTGCGGCTGTTATCGTTTGCAATTGAAAAAAATTACACTTGTTTAAAAAAACCGTTGCCGGTAAACTACCCCTTTCCCTTAATCGATATTCACCAAAATCAATAGGTCTTGAGTACTCTACAAATCAGAGCAACATGCAAAAAAGTATTTGATTCTGTTCTAATTTCCGGCTGTTATCTTTTGCCATAAGAAATACCCTTGTTAAAACATAAAACGTTGCAGGTAAACTGCCCCTTTCCCTTAACCGATCTTTACCAAAATCAAGAGTTCTTGAGAAATCTAAAATTCAGGGCTGTATGCGAAACATTATTTAATTCTGTTTGAATTTGCGGCTGTTATCGTTTGCCAAACAAAAAAATTACCCTTGATAAAAAAACCGATGCAGGTAAACTACCCCTTTCCCTCAAACGGTCTTCACAAAAACAACATGTCGTGAGTACTCTACAAGTCAGGTCTGTATGCAAAAAATTATTTGATTCTGTCGGAATTTGCGGCTGTTATCGTTTGCCGTAGAAAAAAATCTACAGACAGACACACAGACACACAGACAGATAGATAGACAGACAGACACACACACAGACACTTTTCGAAAAACGACATTTTTCATGTTTTGAGTGTAGTACAATCAGAATCTGCAATAATCTCGATCACGATTTTTTTTGCTTGACCACACTTCCATTTCCATAAGGAACATGGAAATAAAATATCGGTATGGAGAACCATACATGACTTCCATGTTATAAGATTTATATTTAAAATCATATTTTAAATATAATTTTATTGAAATGAAATATTTCCATAGAAACTACGTCTTTCTAATTATTGCTTCAGCATTAACCACAGTACTGTGGTCACTAACGTATACCACCTCACGTTTTAGCACTCGATTTTCACTGATGATGGCAGTCGATGGCATTGCCGAAAAGTCTGGTTTTACCGAAAACATTGGACTACGGCTAAACAGCCCGGAAACAATTGTAACAAAAAACTACTTCTTTGTTGCCAATAAAGTAGTACACGTATAAAAATTTCTCCCCTCCACCTTCAACTATAAATTTAATAATAGAAAATTACCCCCACCCCGTTCACCCAACCTCTTCATTTATAGATATTTCATCTACGTTTCTACAGTGGATTATTATGAGCTTTGTATCAGGATACTTTATTTATAAAAATTCAGTACTTTACTCTTGTTAAATCATAAAATGTTTCTGGTAAACTACCCCTTACTCTTAACCGATCTTCTCCAAAATCAATAGACCTTCAGTCCTCTACAATTCAGGGATGCATGCAAAATCATATTTGATTCTGTTTGAATGTGCGGCAGTTATCGTTTGCCATAGAAAATACCCTTGTTAAAACATAAAATGTTGATGGTAAACTGCCCCTTTCCCATAGCCGATCTTCACAGAAAACAATAGATCTTGAGTACTCTACAAATCAGGGCTGTATGCAAAATGTTATTTGATTCTGTTTGAATTTGCTGCTGTTATCGTTTCTCATAGAAAATACCCTTGTTAAAACATAAAATGTTGCTGGTAAACTATCCCTTTCCTTTAACCGATCTTCAACAAAATCAACAGACCTTGAGAACTCTACAATTGAGGGCTGTATGCGAAACATTATTTAATTCTGTTTGAATTTGCGGCTGTTATCGTTTGCCAAAAAGAAATTACCCTTGATAAAAAAACCGATGCCGGTAAACTACCCCTTTCCCTCAACCGATCTTCACCAAAAACAACAGGTTGTGAGTACTCTACAAATCAGGTCTGTATGCAAAAAATTATTTGATTCTGTTTGAATTTGCGACTGTTATCGTTTGCCACAGGAAAAAATACAGACAATCAAACAGACACACAGACAGATAGACAGACAGACAGACACACACACAGACACTTTTCGAAAAACGACATTTTTCATGTTTTGAGTGTAGTACAATCAGAATCTACAATAATCTCGATCACGATTTTTTTTGCCATCACCATACTTCCATTTCCTTAAGCAACATGGAAGTAAAATATCGGTATGGAGAACCATATATGACTTCCATGTTCTAAGATTTATATTTAAAATCATATTCGAAATGAAATAGGTCCATATAAACTACGTCTTTCTACTTATTGCTTCAGCATTAACCACAGTACTGTGGTCTATACCGTATACCACCTCACGTTTTCGCACTCGATTTTCACTGGTGATGGCAGTCGATGGCACTGCAGAAAAGACTGGTTTTACAGAAAACATTGGACTACGGCTAGACAGCCCTGGAAGCAATTTTAACAAAAAACTACTTCTTTGTTGCCGATAACGTAGTACACATAAAAAATTCTCCCCTCCACCTTCAACTATAAATTTAATAATAGAAAATTACCCCCACCCCGTTCACCTAACCTCTTCATTTATAGATATTTCATCTACGTTTCTACCTTGGATTACTATGAGCTTCTTATCAGGATACTTTATTTATAAAAATTAAGTACTTTACTCTCGTTAAATCATAAAATATTTCTGGTAAACTAACCCTTTCTCTTAACCGATCTTCTCCAAAATCAATAGACCTTCAGTCCTCTACAATTCAGTGATGCATGCAAAAAAATATTTGATTCTGTTTGAATGTGCGGCAGTTATCGTTCGTCATGGAAACATTTCTCTTGTTAAAACATAAATTGTTCCTGGTAAACTACCCTATTCCCTTAATCGATCTTCACCAAAACCAACATGTCTTGAGAACTCTACAAATCAGGGATCTATGCAAAACATTATTTGATTCTATTTGAATTTGCGGCTATTATCGTTTACCATATAAAAAATTACCCTTGATAAAAAACCGTTGCCGGTAAACTACCTCTTCCCCTTAACCGTCTTCTCCAAAACCAAAAGGTTTTGAGAACTCTATAAATCAGGGCTGTATGCAAAAGAATAGTTGATTCTGTTTGAATTTGCGGCTGTTATCGTTTGCCATTGAAAAAAATTACACTTGTTTAAAAAAACCGTTGCCGGTAAACTACCCCTTTCCCTTAATCGATATTCACCAAAATCAATAGGTCTTGAGTACTCTACAAATCAGAGCAACATGCAAAAAAGTATTTGATTCTGTTCTAATTTCCGGCTGTTATCTTTTGCCATAAGAAATACCCTTGTTAAAACATAAAACGTTGCAGGTAAACTGCCCCTTTCCCTTAACCGATCTTTACCAAAATCAAGAGTTCTTGAGAAATCTAAAATTCAGGGCTGTATGCGAAACATTATTTAATTCTGTTTGAATTTGCGGCTGTTATCGTTTGCCAAACAAAAAAATTACCCTTGATAAAAAAACCGATGCAGGTAAACTACCCCTTTCCCTCAAACGGTCTTCACAAAAACAACATGTCGTGAGTACTCTACAAGTCAGGTCTGTATGCAAAAAATTATTTGATTCTGTCGGAATTTGCGGCTGTTATCGTTTGCCGTAGAAAAAAATCTACAGACAGACACACAGACACACACACAGATAGATAGACAGACAGACACACACAGAGACACTTTTCGAAAAACGACATTTTTCATGTTTTGAGTGTAGTACAATCAGAATCTGCAATAATCTCGATCACGATTTTTTTTGCTTGACCACACTTCCATTTCCATAAGGAACATGGAAATAAAATATCGGTATGGAGAACCATACATGACTTCCATGTTATAAGATTTATATTTAAAATCATATTTTAAATATAATTTTATTGAAATGAAATATTTCCATAGAAACTACGTCTTTCTAATTATTGCTTCAGCATTAACCACAGTACTGTGGTCACTAACGTATACCACCTCACGTTTTAGCACTCGATTTTCACTGATGATGGCAGTCGATGGCATTGCCGAAAAGTCTGGTTTTACCGAAAACATTGGACTACGGCTAAACAGCCCGGAAACAATTGTAACAAAAAACTACTTCTTTGTTGCCAATAAAGTAGTACACGTATAAAAATTTCTCCCCTCCACCTTCAACTATAAATTTAATAATAGAAAATTACCCCCACCCCGTTCACCCAACCTCTTCATTTATAGATATTTCATCTACGTTTCTACAGTGGATTATTATGAGCTTTGTATCAGGATACTTTATTTATAAAAATTCAGTACTTTACTCTTGTTAAATCATAAAATGTTTCTGGTAAACTACCCCTTACTCTTAACCGATCTTCTCCAAAATCAATAGACCTTCAGTCCTCTACAATTCAGGGATGCATGCAAAATCATATTTGATTCTGTTTGAATGTGCGGCAGTTATCGTTTGCCATAGAAAATACCCTTGTTAAAACATAAAATGTTGATGGTAAACTGCCCCTTTCCCATAGCCGATCTTCACAGAAAACAATAGATCTTGAGTACTCTACAAATCAGGGCTGTATGCAAAATGTTATTTGATTCTGTTTGAATTTGCTGCTGTTATCGTTTCTCATAGAAAATACCCTTGTTAAAACATAAAATGTTGCTGGTAAACTATCCCTTTCCTTTAACCGATCTTCAACAAAATCAACAGACCTTGAGAACTCTACAATTGAGGGCTGTATGCGAAACATTATTTAATTCTGTTTGAATTTGCGGCTGTTATCGTTTGCCAAAAAGAAATTACCCTTGATAAAAAAACCGATGCCGGTAAACTACCCCTTTCCCTCAACCGATCTTCACCAAAAACAACAGGTTGTGAGTACTCTACAAATCAGGTCTGTATGCAAAAAATTATTTGATTCTGTTTGAATTTGCGACTGTTATCGTTTGCCACAGGAAAAAATACAGACAATCAAACAGACACACAGACAGATAGACAGACAGACAGACACACACACAGACACTTTTCGAAAAACGACATTTTTCATGTTTTGAGTGTAGTACAATCAGAATCTACAATAATCTCGATCACGATTTTTTTTGCCATCACCATACTTCCATTTCCTTAAGCAACATGGAAGTAAAATATCGGTATGGAGAACCATATATGACTTCCATGTTCTAAGATTTATATTTAAAATCATATTCGAAATGAAATAGGTCCATATAAACTACGTCTTTCTACTTATTGCTTCAGCATTAACCACAGTACTGTGGTCTATACCGTATACCACCTCACGTTTTCGCACTCGATTTTCACTGGTGATGGCAGTCGATGGCACTGCAGAAAAGACTGGTTTTACAGAAAACATTGGACTACGGCTAGACAGCCCTGGAAGCAATTTTAACAAAAAACTACTTCTTTGTTGCCGATAACGTAGTACACATAAAAAATTCTCCCCTCCACCTTCAACTATAAATTTAATAATAGAAAATTACCCCCACCCCGTTCACCTAACCTCTTCATTTATAGATATTTCATCTACGTTTCTACCTTGGATTACTATGAGCTTCTTATCAGGATACTTTATTTATAAAAATTAAGTACTTTACTCTCGTTAAATCATAAAATATTTCTGGTAAACTAACCCTTTCTCTTAACCGATCTTCTCCAAAATCAATAGACCTTCAGTCCTCTACAATTCAGTGATGCATGCAAAAAAATATTTGATTCTGTTTGAATGTGCGGCAGTTATCGTTCGTCATGGAAACATTTCTCTTGTTAAAACATAAATTGTTCCTGGTAAACTACCCTATTCCCTTAATCGATCTTCACCAAAACCAACATGTCTTGAGAACTCTACAAATCAGGGATCTATGCAAAACATTATTTGATTCTATTTGAATTTGCGGCTATTATCGTTTACCATATAAAAAATTACCCTTGATAAAAAACCGTTGCCGGTAAACTACCTCTTCCCCTTAACCGTCTTCTCCAAAACCAAAAGGTTTTGAGAACTCTATAAATCAGGGCTGTATGCAAAAGAATAGTTGATTCTGTTTGAATTTGCGGCTGTTATCGTTTGCCATTGAAAAAAATTACACTTGTTTAAAAAAACCGTTGCCGGTAAACTACCCCTTTCCCTTAATCGATATTCACCAAAATCAATAGGTCTTGAGTACTCTACAAATCAGAGCAACATGCAAAAAAGTATTTGATTCTGTTCTAATTTCCGGCTGTTATCTTTTGCCATAAGAAATACCCTTGTTAAAACATAAAACGTTGCAGGTAAACTGCCCCTTTCCCTTAACCGATCTTTACCAAAATCAAGAGTTCTTGAGAAATCTAAAATTCAGGGCTGTATGCGAAACATTATTTAATTCTGTTTGAATTTGCGGCTGTTATCGTTTGCCAAACAAAAAAATTACCCTTGATAAAAAAACCGATGCAGGTAAACTACCCCTTTCCCTCAAACGGTCTTCACAAAAACAACATGTCGTGAGTACTCTACAAGTCAGGTCTGTATGCAAAAAATTATTTGATTCTGTCGGAATTTGCGGCTGTTATCGTTTGCCGTAGAAAAAAATCTACAGACAGACACACAGACACACACACAGATAGATAGACAGACAGACACACACAGAGACACTTTTC
Source organism: Magicicada septendecula (assembly GCA_034769895.1). Taxonomy (NCBI): domain Eukaryota; kingdom Metazoa; phylum Arthropoda; class Insecta; order Hemiptera; family Cicadidae; genus Magicicada; species Magicicada septendecula. Next base: position 384,954,234 of record CM068369.1, read on the forward strand.
GAAAAACGACATTTTTCATGTTTTGAGTGTAGTACAATCAGAATCTGCAATAATCTCGATCACGATTTTTTTTGCTTGACCACACTTCCATTTCCATAAGGAACATGGAAATAAAATATCGGTATGGAGAACCATACATGACTTCCATGTTATAAGATTTATATTTAAAATCATATTTTAAATATAATTTTATAGAAATGAAATATTTCCATAGAAACTACGTCTTTCTAATTATTGCTTCAGCATTAACCACAGTACTGTGGTCACTAACGTATACCACCTCACGTTTTAGCACTCGATTTTCACTGATGATGGCAGTCGATGGCATTGCCGAAAAGTCTAGTTTTACCGAAAACATTGGACTACGGCTAAACAGCCCGGAAACAATTGTAACAAAAAACTACTTCTTTGTTGCCAATAAAGTAGTACACGTATAAAAATTTCTCCCCTCCACCTTCAACTATAAATTTAATAATAGAAAATTACCCCCACCCCGTTCACCCAACCTCTTCATTTATAGATATTTCATCTACGTTTCTACAGTGGATTATTATGAGCTTTGTATCAGGATACTTTATTTATAAAAATTCAGTACTTTACTCTTGTTAAATCATAAAATGTTTCTGGTAAACTACCCCTTACTCTTAACCGATCTTCTCCAAAATCAATAGACCTTCAGTCCTCTACAATTCAGGGATGCATGCAAAATCATATTTGATTCTGTTTGAATGTGCGGCAGTTATCGTTTGCCATAGAAAATACCCTTGTTAAAACATAAAATGTTGATGGTAAACTGCCCCTTTCCCATAGCCGATCTTCACAGAAAACAATAGATCTTGAGTACTCTACAAATCAGGGCTGTATGCAAAATGTTATTTGATTCTGTTTGAATTTGCTGCTGTTATCGTTTCCCATAGAAAATACCCTTGTTAAAACATAAAATGTTGCTGGTAAACTATCCCTTTCCTTTAACCGATCTTCAACAAAATCAACAGACCTTGAGAACTCTACAATTGAGGGCTGTATGCGAAACATTATTTAATTCTGTTTGAATTTGCGGCTGTTATCGTTTGCCAAAAAGAAATTACCCTTGATAAAAAAACCGATGCCGGTAAACTACCCCTTTCCCTCAACCGATTTCACCAAAAACAACAGGTTGTGAGTACTCTACAAATCAGGTCTGTATGCAAAAAATTATTTGATTCTGTTTGAATTTGCGACTGTTATCGTTTGCCACAGGAAAAAATACAGACAATCAAACAGACACACAGACAGATAGACAGACAGACAGACACACACACAGACACTTTTCGAGAAACGACATTTTTCATGTTTTGAGTGTAGTACAATCAGAATCTACAATAATCTCGATCACGATTTTTTTTGCCATCACCATACTTCCATTTCCTTAAGCAACATGGAAGTAAAATATCGGTATGGAGAACCATATATGACTTCCATGTTCTAAGATTTATATTTAAAATCATATTCGAAATGAAATAGGTCCATATAAACTACGTCTTTCTACTTATTGCTTCAGCATTAACCACAGTACTGTGGTCTATACCGTATACCACCTCACGTTTTCGCACTCGATTTTCACTGGTGATGGCAGTCGATGGCACTGCAGAAAAGACTGGTTTTACAGAAAACATTGGACTACGGCTAGACAGCCCTGGAAGCAATTTTAACAAAAAACTACTTCTTTGTTGCCGATAACGTAGTACACATAAAAAATTCTCCCCTCCACCTTCAACTATAAATTTAATAACAGAAAATTACCCCCACCCCGTTCACCTAACCTCTTCATTTATAGATATTTCATCTACGTTTCTACCTTGGATTACTATGAGCTTCTTATCAGGATACTTTATTTATAAAAATTAAGTACTTTACTCTCGTTAAATCATAAAATATTTCTGGTAAACTAACCCTTTCTCTTAACCGATCTTCTCCAAAATCAATAGACCTTCAGTCCTCTACAATTCAGTGATGCATGCAAAAAAATATTTGATTCTGTTTGAATGTGCGGCAGTTATCGTTCGTCATGGAAACATTTCTCTTGTTAAAACATAAAATGTTCCTGGTAAACTACCCTATTCCCTTAATCGATCTTCACCAAAACCAACATGTCTTGAGAACTCTACAAATCAGGGATCTATGCAAAACATTATTTGATTCTATTTGAATTTGCGGCTATTATCGTTTACCATATAAAAAATTACCCTTGATAAAAAACCGTTGCCGGTAAACTACCTCTTCCCCTTAACCGTCTTCTCCAAAAGCAAAAGGTTTTGAGAACTCTATAAATCAGGGCTGTATGCAAAAGAATAGTTGATTCTGTTTGAATTTGCGGCTGTTATCGTTTGCCATTGAAAAAAATTACACTTGTTTAAAAAAACCGTTGCCGGTAAACTACCCCTTTCCCTTAACCGATATTCACCAAAATCAATAGGTCTTGAGTACTCTACAAATCAGAGCAACATGCAAAAAAGTATTTGATTCTGTTCTAATTTCCGGCTGTTATCTTTTGCCATAAGAAATACCCCTGTTAAAACATAAAACGTTGCAGGTAAACTGCCCCTTTCCCTTAACCGATCTTTACCAAAATCAAGAGTTCTTGAGAAATCTAAAATTCAGGGCTGTATGCGAAACATTATTTAATTCTGTTTGAATTTGCGGCTGTTATCGTTTGCCAAACAAAAAAATTACCCTTGATAAAAAAACCGATGCAGGTAAACTACCCCTTTCCCTCAAACGGTCTTCACAAAAACAACATGTCGTGAGTACTCTACAAGTCAGGTCTGTATGCAAAAAATTATTTGATTCTGTTGGAATTTGCGGCTGTTATCGTTTGCCATAGAAAAAAATCTACAGACAGACACACAGACACACAGACAGATAGATAGACAGACAGACACACACACAGACACTTTTCGAAAAACGACATTTTTCATGTTTTGAGTGTAGTACAATCAGAATCTGCAATAATCTCGATCACGATTTTTTTTGCTTGACCATACTTCCATTTCCATAAGGAACATGGAAATAAAATATCGGTATGGAGAACCATACATGACTTCCATGTTATAAGATTTATATTTAAAATCATATTTTAAATATAATTTTATTGAAATGAAATATTTCCATAGAAACTACGTCTTTCTAATTATTGCTTCAGCATTAACCACAGTACTGTGGTCACTAACGTATACCACCTCACGTTTTAGCACTCGATTTTCACTGATGATGGCAGTCGATGGCATTGCCGAAAAGTCTGGTTTTACCGAAAACATTGGACTACGGCTAAACAGCCCGGAAACAATTGTAACAAAAAACTACTTCTTTGTTGCCAATAAAGTAGTACACGTATAAAAATTTCTCCCCTCCACCTTCAACTATAAATTTAATAATAGAAAATTACCCCCACCCCGTTCACCCAACCTCTTCATTTATAGATATTTCATCTACGTTTCTACAGTGGATTATTATGAGCTTTGTATCAGGATACTTTATTTATAAAAATTCAGTACTTTACTCTTGTTAAATCATAAAATGTTTCTGGTAAACTACCCCTTACTCTTAACCGATCTTCTCCAAAATCAATAGACCTTCAGTCCTCTACAATTCAGGGATGCATGCAAAATCATATTTGATTCTGTTTGAATGTGCGGCAGTTATCGTTTGCCATAGAAAATACCCTTGTTAAAACATAAAATGTTGATGGTAAACTGCCCCTTTCCCATAGCCGATCTTCACAAAAAAAACAATAGATCTTGAGTACTCTACAAATCAGGGCTGTATGCAAAATGTTATTCGATTCTGTTTGAATTTGCCGCTGTTATCGTTTCCCATAGAAAATACCCTTGTTAAAACATAAAATGTTGCTGGTAAACTATCCCTTTCCTTTAACCGATCTTCAACAAAATCAACAGACCTTGAGAACTCTACAATTGAGGGCTGTATGCGAAACATTATTTAATTCTGTTTGAATGTGCGGCTGTTATCGTTTGCCAAAAAGAAATTACCCTTGATAAAAAAACCGATGCCGGTAAACTACCCCTTTCCCTCAACCGATCTTCACCAAAAACAACAGGTTGTGAGTACTCTACAAATCAGGTCTGTATGCAAGAAATTATTTGATTCTGTTTGAATTTGCGACTGTTATCGTTTGCCACAGGAAAAAATACAGACAATCAAACAGACACACAGACAGATAGACAGACAGACAGACACACACACAGACACTTTTCGAAAAACGACATTTTTCATGTTTTGAGTGTAGTACAATCAGAATCTACAATAATCTCGATCACGATTTTTTTTGCCATCACCATACTTCCATTTCCTTAAGCAACATGGAAGTAAAATATCGGTATGGAGAACCATATATGACTTCCATGTTCTAAGATTTATATTTAAAATCATATTCGAAATGAAATAGGTCCATATAAACTACGTCTTTCTACTTATTGCTTCAGCATTAACCACAGTACTGTGGTCTATACCGTATACCACCTCACGTTTTCGCACTCGATTTTCACTGGTGATGGCAGTCGATGGCACTGCAGAAAAGACTGGTTTTACAGAAAACATTGGACTACGGCTAGACAGCCCTGGAAGCAATTTTAACAAAAAACTACTTCTTTGTTGCCGATAACGTAGTACACATAAAAAATTCTCCCCTCCACCTTCAACTATAAATTTAATAATAGAAAATTACCCCCACCCCGTTCTCCTAACCTCTTCATTTATAGATATTTCATCTACGTTTCTACCTAGGATTACTATGAGCTTCTTATCAGGATACTTTATTTATAAAAATTAAGTACTTTACTCTCGTTAAATCATAAAATATTTCTGGTAAACTAACCCTTTCTCTTAACCGATCTTCTCCAAAATCAATAGACCTTCAGTCCTCTACAATTCAGTGATGCATGCAAAAAAATATTTGAATCTGTTTGAATGTGCGGCAGTTATCGTTCGTCATGGAAACATTTCTCTTGTTAAAACATAAAATGTTCCTGGTAAACTACCCTATTCCCTTAATCGATCTTCACCAAAACCAACATGTCTTGAGAACTCTACAAATCAGGGATCTATGCAAAACATTATTTGATTCTATTTGAATTTGCGGCTATTATCGTTTACCATATAAAAAATTACCCTTGATAAAAAACCGTTGCCGGTAAACTACCTCTTCCCCTTAACCGTCTTCTCCAAAACCAAAAGGTTTTGAGAACTCTATAAATCAGGGCTGTATGCAAAAGAATAGTTGATTCTGTTTGAATTTGCGGCTGTTATCGTTTGCCATTGAAAAAAATTACACTTGTTTAAAAAAACCGTTGCCGGTAAACTACCCCTTTCCCTTAACCGATATTCACCAAAATCAATAGGTCTTGAGTACTCTACAAATCAGAGCAACATGCAAAAAAGTATTTGATTCTGTTCTAATTTCCGGCTGTTATCTTTTGCCATAAGAAATACCCCTGTTAAAACATAAAACGTTGCAGGTAAACTGCCCCTTTCCCTTAACCGATCTTTACCAAAATCAAGAGTTCTTGAGAAATCTAAAATTCAGGGCTGTATGCGAAACATTATTTAATTCTGTTTGAATTTGCGGCTGTTATCGTTTGCCAAACAAAAAAATTACCCTTGATAAAAAAACCGATGCAGGTAAACTACCCCTTTCCCTCAAACGGTCTTCACAAAAACAACATGTCGTGAGTACTCTACAAGTCAGGTCTGTATGCAAAAAATTATTTGATTCTGTTGGAATTTGCGGCTGTTATCGTTTGCCATAGAAAAAAATCTACAGACAGACACACAGACACACAGACAGATAGATAGACAGACAGACACACACACAGACACTTTTCGAAAAACGACATTTTTCATGTTTTGAGTGTAGTACAATCAGAATCTGCAATAATCTCGATCACGATTTTTTTTGCTTGACCATACTTCCATTTCCATAAGGAACATGGAAATAAAATATCGGTATGGAGAACCATACATGACTTCCATGTTATAAGATTTATATTTAAAATCATATTTTAAATATAATTTTATTGAAATGAAATATTTCCATAGAAACTACGTCTTTCTAATTATTGCTTCAGCATTAACCACAGTACTGTGGTCACTAACGTATACCACCTCACGTTTTAGCACTCGATTTTCACTGATGATGGCAGTCGATGGCATTGCCGAAAAGTCTGGTTTTACCGAAAACATTGGACTACGGCTAAACAGCCCGGAAACAATTGTAACAAAAAACTACTTCTTTGTTGCCAATAAAGTAGTACACGTATAAAAATTTCTCCCCTCCACCTTCAACTATAAATTTAATAATAGAAAATTACCCCCACCCCGTTCACCCAACCTCTTCATTTATAGATATTTCATCTACGTTTCTACAGTGGATTATTATGAGCTTTGTATCAGGATACTTTATTTATAAAAATTCAGTACTTTACTCTTGTTAAATCATAAAATGTTTCTGGTAAACTACCCCTTACTCTTAACCGATCTTCTCCAAAATCAATAGACCTTCAGTCCTCTACAATTCAGGGATGCATGCAAAATCATATTTGATTCTGTTTGAATGTGCGGCAGTTATCGTTTGCCATAGAAAATACCCTTGTTAAAACATAAAATGTTGATGGTAAACTGCCCCTTTCCCATAGCCGATCTTCACAAAAAAAACAATAGATCTTGAGTACTCTACAAATCAGGGCTGTATGCAAAATGTTATTTGATTCTGTTTGAATTTGCCGCTGTTATCGTTTCCCATAGAAAATACCCTTGTTAAAACATAAAATGTTGCTGGTAAACTATCCCTTTCCTTTAACCGATCTTCAACAAAATCAACAGACCTTGAGAACTCTACAATTGAGGGCTGTATGCGAAACATTATTTAATTCTGTTTGAATTTGCGGCTGTTATCGTTTGCCAAAAAGAAATTACCCTTGATAAAAAAACCGATGCCGGTAAACTACCCCTTTCCCTCAACCGATCTTCACCAAAAACAACAGGTTGTGAGTACTCTACAAATCAGGTCTGTATGCAAGAAATTATTTGATTCTGTTTGAATTTGCGACTGTTATCGTTTGCCACAGGAAAAAATACAGACAATCAAACAGACACACAGACAGATAGACAGACAGACAGACACACACACAGACACTTTTCGAAAAACGACATTTTTCATGTTTTGAGTGTAGTACAATCAGAATCTACAATAATCTCGATCACGATTTTTTTTGCCATCACCATACTTCCATTTCCTTAAGCAACATGGAAGTAAAATATCGGTATGGAGAACCATATATGACTTCCATGTTCTAAGATTTATATTTAAAATCATATTCGAAATGAAATAGGTCCATATAAACTACGTCTTTCTACTTATTGCTTCAGCATTAACCACAGTACTGTGGTCTATACCGTATACCACCTCACGTTTTCGCACTCGATTTTCACTGGTGATGGCAGTCGATGGCACTGCAGAAAAGACTGGTTTTACAGAAAACATTGGACTACGGCTAGACAGCCCTGGAAGCAATTTTAACAAAAAACTACTTCTTTGTTGCCGATAACGTAGTACACATAAAAAATTCTCCCCTCCACCTTCAACTATAAATTTAATAATAGAAAATTACCCCCACCCCGTTCTCCTAACCTCTTCATTTATAGATATTTCATCTACGTTTCTACCTTGGATTACTATGAGCTTCTTATCAGGATACTTTATTTATAAAAATTAAGTACTTTACTCTCGTTAAATCATAAAATATTTCTGGTAAACTAACCCTTTCTCTTAACCGATCTTCTCCAAAATCAATAGACCTTCATTCCTCTACAATTCAGTGATGCATGCAAAAAAATATTTGAATCTGTTTGAATGTGCGGCAGTTATCGTTCGTCATGGAAACATTTCTCTTGTTAAAACATAAAATGTTCCTGGTAAACTACCCTATTCCCTTAATCGATCTTCACCAAAACCAACATGTCTTGAGAACTCTACAAATCAGGGATCTATGCAAAACATTATTTGATTCTATTTGAATTTGCGGCTATTATCGTTTACCATATAAAAAATTACCCTTGATAAAAAACCGTTGCCGGTAAACTACCTCTTCCCCTTAACCGTCTTCTCCAAAACCAAAAGGTTTTGAGAACTCTATAAATCAGGGCTGTATGCAAAAGAATAGTTGATTCTGTTTGAATTTGCGGCTGTTATCGTTTGCCATTGAAAAAAATTACACTTGTTTAAAAAAACCGTTGCCGGTAAACTACCCCTTTCCCTTAACCGATATTCACCAAAATCAATAGGTCTTGAGTACTCTACAAATCAGAGCAACATGCAAAAAAGTATTTGATTCTGTTCTAATTTCCGGCTGTTATCTTTTGCCATAAGAAATACCCTTGTTAAAACATAAAACGTTGCAGGTAAACTGCCCCTTTCCATTAACCGATCTTTACCAAAATCAAGAGTTCTTGAGAAATCTAAAATTCAGGGCTGTATGCGAAACATTATTTAATTCTGTTTGAATTTGCGGCTGTTATCGTTTGCCAAACAAAAAAATTACCCTTGATAAAAAAACCGATGCAGGTAAACTACCCCTTTCCCTCAAACGGTCTTCACAAAAACAACATGTCGTGAGTACTCTACAAGTCAGGTCTGTATGCAAAAAATTATTTGATTCTGTTAGAATTTGCGGCTGTTATCGTTTGCCATAGAAAAAAATCTACAGACAGACACACAGACACACAGACAGATAGATAGACAGACAGACACACACACAGACACTTTTCGAAAAACGACATTTTTCATGTTTTGAGTGTAGTACAATCAGAATCTGCAATAATCTCGATCACGATTTTTTTTGCTTGACCATACTTCCATTTCCATAAGGAACATGGAAATAAAATATCGGTATGGAGAACCATACATGACTTCCATGTTATAAGATTTATATTTAAAATCATATTTTAAATATAATTTTATTGAAATGAAATATTTCCATAGAAACTACGTCTTTCTAATTATTGCTTCAGCATTAACCACAGTACTGTGGTCACTAACGTATACCACCTCACGTTTTAGCACTCGATTTTCACTGATGATGGCAGTCGATGGCATTGCCGAAAAGTCTGGTTTTACCGAAAACATTGGACTACGGCTAAACAGCCCGGAAACAATTGTAACAAAAAACTACTTCTTTGTTGCCAATAAAGTAGTACACGTATAAAAATTTCTCCCCTCCACCTTCAACTATAAATTTAATAATAGAAAATTACCCCCACCCCGTTCACCCAACCTCTTCATTTATAGATATTTCATCTACGTTTCTACAGTGGATTATTATGAGCTTTGTATCAGGATACTTTATTTATAAAAATTCAGTACTTTACTCTTGTTAAATCATAAAATGTTTCTGGTAAACTACCCCTTACTCTTAACCGATCTTCTCCAAAATCAATAGACCTTCAGTCCTCTACAATTCAGGGATGCATGCAAAATCATATTTGATTCTGTTTGAATGTGCGGCAGTTATCGTTCGTCATGGAAACATTTCTCTTGTTACAACTTAAAATGTTCCTGGTAAACTACCCCTTTCCCTTAACTGATCTTCACCAAAATCAACAGACCTTGAGTTTTCTACAACTCAGGCAACTGTGCAAAAAATTGTTGAATCTCTTTGAATTTTCGGAAGTTATCGTACGTCTTAAAAAAATGACCCTTTTCAAAACATAAAACTTTCGTAATAAACTACTCTTTTCCCTTAACCGATCTTCAACAAAATCAACACACCTTGAGCTCTCTTTAGTTCAAAAAGGTATGCAGAAACGTAGTTGATTCTGTTTGAATTTACGGCAGTTATCGTTCGTCAAATAAAAAATAACCCTTGTTAAAAGATAAAATGTTGCTGGTAAACTACCCCTTTCCCTTAACCGATCTTCACCAACACCCATAGGTATTGAGACCTCTACAATACAGGGCTGTATGCAAAACATCATTTGATTCTGTTTGAATTTACGACTGTTATTGTTTGCCATAGAAAATACCATTGTTAAAACATAAAATGTTGCTGGTAAACTACCCCTTTCCCTTAACCGATCTTCAACAAAATCATCAGACCTTGAGAAATCTACAATTTAGGGCTGTATGGAAATAATCATTTGATTCTGTTTGAATTTGCGGCTGTTATCGTTTGCCATAGAAAATACCCTTGTTAGAACAAAAAACGTGGCCGGGAAACTATCCCTTTCGCTTAACCGATCTTCACCAAAAACAATAGGCCTTTAGTACTCAACAAATCAGGGCGGAATGCAAAACCGTATTTGATTCTGTATGAATTTGCGGCTGTTATCGTTTGCCATATAAAATACCCTTGTTAAAACTTAAAATGTTGATGGTAAATTACCCCTTCCCCGTAATCGATCTTCACCAAAAACAATAGATCTTGAGTACTCTACAAATCAGGGCTGTATGCAAAATATTATTTGATTCTGTTTGAATTTGCCGCTGTTATCTTTTGCCATAGGAAATACCCTTGTTAAAAAATAAAACGTTGCTGGTAAACTACCCCTTTCCCTTAACCGATCTTTACCAAAATCAAGAGGTCTTGAGAACTCTACAATTCAGGGCTGTATGCGAAACATTATTTGTTCTGTTTGAATTTGCGGCTGTTATCGTTTGCCAAAAAATTACCCTTGATAAAAAAACCGATGCCGGTAAACTACCCCATTCCCTCAACCGATCTTCACCAAAAACAACAGGTCGTGAGTACTCTACAAATCAGGTCAGTATGCAAAAAATTATTTGATTCTGTTTGAATTTGCGGCTGTTATCGTTTGCCATAAAAAAAAATCTACAGACAGATACACTGACAAAGAGACACTTTTCGAAAAACGACTTTTTTCATGTTTTGAGTGTAGTACAATCAGAATCTGCAATAATCTCGATCACGATTTTTTTGCCATCACCATACTTCCATTTCCTTAAGCAACATGGAAGTAAAATATAGGTATGGAGAACCATACATGACTTCCATGTTCTAAGATTTATATTTAAAATCATATTCGAAATGAAATATATCTCCATAGAAACTACGCCTATCTACTTATTGCTTCAGCATTAACCAGAGTACTGTGGTCAGAAACGTATACCACCTCACGTTTTCGCACTCGATTTTTACCGATGATGACAGTCAATGGCACTGCCGAAAAGTCTGGTTTTGCAAAAAACATTGGACTACGGCTAAAGAGCCCGGGAAGCAATTTTAACAAAAAAATACTTCTTTGTTGCCGATAACGTAGTACACATATAAAAAAATAGTCCCCTCCACCTTCAACTATAATTTTTAATAATAGAAAATTACCCCCACCCCGTTCACCTAACCTCTTCATTTATAGATATTTTATCTACGTTTCTACAGTGGATTACTATGAGCTTCTTATCAGGATACTTTATTTTATAAAAATTAAGTACTTTAGTCTTCTTAAATCATAAAATGTCTGTTCGAATGTGCGGCAGTTATCATTCGTCATGTAAACATTTCTCTTGTTACAACATTAAATGTTGCTGGTAAACTACCCCTTTCCCTTAACCGATCTTCACCAAAATGAATAGACCTTGAGCTCTCTGCAACTCAGGAAAGGGTACAAATAATTATTTGATTCTCTTTGAATTTTCGGCAGTTATCGTTCGTCATAAAAAATTACCCTTTTTAAAACATAAAACGTTGCCGGTAAACTACCCCTTCCCTTAACCGATCTTCAACAAAATCAACAGACCTTGAGTTCTCTTTAGTTCAAAAAGGTATGCAAAAACCTAGTTGATTCTGTTTGAATTTACGGCAGTTATCGTTCGTCATATAAAAAATTACCCTTGTTGAAACATAAAATGTTGCTGGTAAACTACCCCTTTCCCATAACCGATCTTCAACAAAATCAACATACCTTGAGATCTGTATAATTCAAAAAGGTATGCAGAAGTGTAGTTGATTCTGTTTTAATGTACGGTAGATATCGTTCGTCATAAAAAAAATTACCCTTGATAAAACATAAAATGTTTCCGGTAAACTACCCTATTCCCTTAACCGACCTTCACCAAAACCAAAAAGTCTTGAGCACTCTACATTTCAGGGCTGTATGCAAAATATTATGTGATTCTGTTTGAATTTGCGGCTGTTATCGTTTGCCATATAAAATACCCTTGATAAAACAAAAAACGTGGCATGTAAACTACCCCTTCCTCGTAATCGATCTTCACCAAAACAATAGATCTTGAGCATATAGGTCTTTAGTACTCAACAAATCAGGGCGGAATGCAAAAACGTATTTGATTCTGTATGAATTTGCGGCTGTTATCGTTTGCCATATAAAATACCCTTGTTAAAAAAAAAGTTGATGGTAAACTACCCCTTCCTCGTAATCGATCTTCACCAAAACAATAGATCTTGAGTACTCTACAAATCAGGGCTGTATGCAAAATATTTTTTGATTCTGTTTGAATTTGCCGCTGTTATCTTTTGCCATAGAAAATACCCTTGTTAAAACATAAAACGTTTCTAGTAAACTACCCCTTTCCCTTAACCGATCTTTACCAAAATCAAGAGGTCTTGAGAACTCTACAATTCAGGGCTGTATGCGAAACATTATTTTTTCTGTTTGAATTTGCGTCTGTTATCGTTTGCCAAAAAAAAATTACCCTTGATAAAAAAACCGATGCCGGTAAACTACCCCATTCCCTCAACCGATCTTCACCAAAAACAACAGGTCGTGAGTACTCTACAAATCAGGTCTGTATGCAAAAAATTATTTGATTCTGTTTGAATTTGCGGCTGTTATCGTTTGCCATAAAAAAAATCTACAGACAGATACACAGACAAAGAGACACTTTTCGAAAAACGACTTTTTTCATATTTTGAGTGTAGTACAATCGTAATCTGCAATAATCTCGATCACGATTTTTTTGCCATCACCATACTTCCATTTCCTTAAGCAACATGGAAGTAAAATATAGGTATGGAGAACCATACACACTTCCATGTTCTAAGATTTATATATAAAATCATATTCGAAATGAAATATATCTCCATAGAAACTACGCCTATATACTTATTGCTTCAGCATTAACCACAGTACTGTGGTCACTAACGTATACCACCTCACGTTTTCGCACTCGATTTTTACCGATGATGGCAGTCAATGGCACTGCCGAAATTCTGGTTTTGCAGAAAACATTGGACTACGGCTAAAGAGCCCGGGAAGCAATTTTAACAAAAAAATACTTCTTTGTTGCCGATAACGTAGTACACATATAAAAAAATTCTCCCCTCCACCTTCAACTATAATTTTTAATAATAGAAAATTACCCCCACCCCGTTCACCTAACCTCTTCATTTATAGATATTTTATCTACGTTTCTACAGTGGATTACTATGAGCTTCTTATAAGGATACTTTATTTTATAAAAATTAAGTACTTTACACTTCTTAAATCATAAAATGTTTCAGGTAAACTACCCCTTTCTCTTAACCGATCTTCTCCAAAATCAATAGACCTTCCGTCATCAGGGATGCATTCAGGGATGCATGCAAAAAATATTTGATTCTGTTCGAATGTGCGGCAGTTATCGTTCGTCATAAAAAAATTACCATTTTTAAAACATAAAACGTTGCAGGTAAACTACAGCTTCCCTTAACCGATCTTCAACAAAATCAACAGACCTTGAGTTCTCTTTAGTTCAATGAGGTATGCAAAAACCTAGTTGATTCTGTTTGAATTTACGGCAGTTATCGTTCGTCATATAAAAAATTACCCTTGTTAAAACATAAAATGTTGCTGGTAAACTACCCCTTCCCCATACCCGATCTTCAACAAAATCAACAGACCTTGAATTCTGTATAATTCAAAAAGGTATGCAGAAGTGTAGTTGATTCTGTATTAATGTACGGTAGTTATCGTTCGTCATAAAAAAAATTACCCTTGATAAAACATAAAATGTTGCTGGTAAACTACCCTATTCCCTTAACCGATCTTCACCAAAACCAAAAAGTCTTGAGCACTCGACATTTCAGGGCTGTATGCAAAATATTATGTGATTCTGTTTGAATTTGCGGTTGTTATCGTTTACCATATAAAATACCCTTGATAAAACAAAAAACGTAGCCGGTAAACTACTTCCTTCCCTTAACCGATCTTCACCAAAAACAATAGGTCTTTAGTACTCTACAAAACAGGGCTGTATGCAAAAACTTATTTGATTCTGTTTGAATTTGTGGCTCTTATCGTTTGCCATAGAATACCCTTTTAAAACATAAAACGTTGCCGGTAAACTACTCTTCCCTTAACCGATCTTCAACAAAATCAACAGACCTTGAGTTCTCTTTAGTTCAATAAGGTATGCAAAAACCTAGTTGATTCTTTTTGAATTTACGGCAGTTATCGTTCGTCATATAAAAAAAAACCCTTGTTAAAACATAAAATTTTGCAGGTAAACTAACCCCTTCCCCATAACCGATCTTCAACAAAATCAACAGACCGTGAGTTCTGTATAATTCAAAAAGGTATGCAGAAGTGTAGTTGATTCTGTTTTAATGTACGGTAGTTATCGTTCGTCAAAAAAAAATTTACCCTTGATAAAACATAAAATGTTTCAGGTAAACTACCCTATTCCCTTAACCGACCTTCACCAAAACCAAAAAGTCTTGAGCACTCTACATTTCAGGGCTGTATGCAAAATATTATGTGATTCTGTTTGAATTTGCGGCTGTTATCGTTTACCATATAAAATACCCTTGATAAAACAAAAAACGTGGCATGTAAACTACCCCTTTCCCTCAACCGATCTTCACCAAAAACAATAGGTCTTTAGTACTCTACAAAACAGGGCTGTATGCAAAAACCTATTTGATTCTGTTTGAATTTGTGGCTCTTATCGTTTGCCATAGAAAATACCCTTTTAAAACATAAAACGTTGCCGGTAAACTACCCCTTTCCCTTAACCGATCTTCACCAACACCAATAGGTATTGAGAACTCTACAATACAGGGCTGTGTGCAAAACATCATTTGATTCTGTTTGAACTTGCGTCTGTTATCGTTTACCATAGAAAAAATTACCCTTGATAAAAAACCGTTGCTGGTAAACTACCCCTTTCCCTTAACCGATCTTCACCAAAAACGATAGATCTTGAGAACTCTACAATGCAGGGCTGTATGCAAAATATTATATGATTCTGTTTGAATTTGCGGCTTTTATCTATTGCCAGAAAAAATACCCTTTTAAAACTTTAAACTTTGCCGGTAAACTACCCCTTTGCCTTAACCGATCTTCACCATCACCTATAGGTATTGAGAACTCTACAATAAAGGGCTGTATGCAAAACGTATTTGATTCTGTTTGAATTTGCGGCTGTTATCGTTTGCCATAGAAAAAAATCCACACACACACACACACACACACACACACACACACACACACACACACACACACACACACACACACACACACACACACACACACACACACACACACACACACACACACACACACACACACACACACACACACACACACACACACACACACACACACAAATTTCGAAAAACGATTTTTTTCATGTTTTGAGTGTAGTACAATCAGAATCTGCAATAATCTCGAACACAATATTTTTTGCCATCACCTTACTTCCATTTCCTTAAGGAACATGGAAGTAAAATATCGGTATGGAGAACCATACATGACTTCCATGTTCTAAGATTTATATTTAAAATCATATTCGAAATGAAATATTTCCATAGAAACTACGTCTTTCTACTTATTGCTTCAGCATTAACCACAGTACTGTGGTCACAAACGTATACCACCCCACGTTTTCGCACTCGATTTTCACTGATGATGGCAGTCGATGGCACTGCAGAAACGTCTGGTTTTACAGAAAACATTGGAATACGGCTAAACAGCCCGGGAAGCAATTTTAACAAAAAACTACTTCTTTGTTGCCGATAACGTAGTACACATACAAAAAATTCTCCCCTCCACCTTCAACTATAATTTTTAATAATAGAAAATTACCCCTCATCCCGTTCACCTAACTTCTTCATTTATAGATATTTCATCTACGTTTCTACCTTGGATTACTATGAGCTTCTTATCAGGATACTTTATTTATAAAAATTAAGTACTTTACTCTTGTTAAATCATAAAATGTTTCTCGTAAACTACCCCTTTCTCTTAACAGATCTTCTCCAAAATCAACAGACCTTGATTTCTGTATAATTCAAAAAGGCATGCAGAAGAGTAGTTGATTCTGTTTTAATGTACGGCAGTTATCGTTCGTCAAAAAAAATTACCCTTGATAAAACCTAAAATGTTGCTGGTAAACAACCCTATTCCCTTAACCGATCTTCACCAAAACCAACAGGTCTTGAGAACTCTACATTTCAGGGGTGTATGCAAAATATTATATGACTCTGTAGAATTTGCGGCTATTGAGATCTCTTTAGTTCAAAAAGGTATGCAAAAACGTAGTTGATTCTTTTTGAATTTACTGCAGTTATCGTTCGTCATATAAAAAATAACCCTTGTTAAAACATAAAATGTTGCTGGTAAACTACCCCTTTCCCTTAACCGATCTTCACAAACACCAATAGGTATTGAGACCTCTAGAATACAAGGCTGTATGCAAAACATCATTTGATTCTGTTTGAATTTGCGGGTGTTATCATTTGCCATAGAAAAAAATTACCCTTGATAAAAAACCGTTGCTGGTAAACTTCCCCTTTCCCTTAACCGATCTTCACCAAAAACAATGCGTCTTGAGTACTCTACAAATCAGGGCTGTATGCAAAATATTATTTGATTCTGTTTGAATTTGCGGCTGTTATCGTTTGCCATAGAAAATACCCTTGTTAAAACATAAAATGTTGATGGTAAACTGCCCCTTTCCCATAACCGATCTTCACAAAAAACAAGAGATCTTGAGTACTCTACAAATCAGGGCTGTATGCAAAATATGATTTGATTCTGTTTGAATTTGACGCTGTTATCGTTTGCCATAGGAAATACCCTTTTTTAAACATAAAATGTTGCTGGTAAACTACCCCTTTCCTTTAACCGATCTTCAACAAAATCAACAGACCTTGGGAACTCTACAATTTAGGGCTGTAGTCAAATAATCATTTGATTCTGTTCTAATTTCCGGCTGTTATCGTTTGCCATAGGAAATACCCTTGTTAAAACATAAAACGTGGTTGGTAAACTACCCGTTTCCCTTGACCGATCTTTACCAAAATCTAGAGGTCTTGAGAAATCTAAAATTCAGGATTGTATGCGAAACATTATATAATTCTGTTTAAATTTGCGGCTGTTATCGTTTGCCAAACAAAAAAATTACCCTTGATAAAAAAACCGATGCTGGTAAACTACCCCTTTCCCTCAACCGATCTTCACTAAAAACAACAGGTTGTGAGCACTCTACAAATCAGGTCTGTATGCAAAAAATTATTTGATTCTGTTTGAATTTGCGGCTGTTATCGTTTGCCAAAGAAAAATCTACAGCTAGACACACAGACACACAAACAGATAGATAGACAGACAGACAGACACACAGACACTTTTCGAAAAACGACATTTTTCATGTTTTGAGTCTAGTACAATCAGAATCTGCAATAATCAAATCAGAGCAACATGCAAAAAAGTATTTGATTCTGTTTGAATTTGCGACTCTTATCGTTTGCCATAAAAAATACCCTTTTAAAACATAAAACGTAGCTGGTAAACTACCCCTTTCCCTCAACCGACCTTCACCAAAATCAATGGGTGTTTAGAACTCTACAAGTTAGGGCTGTATTCGAATAATCATTTGATTCTGTTCTAATTTCCGGCTGTTATCTTTTGCCATAGGAAATACCCTTGTTAAAACATAAAACGTTGTTGGTAAACTGCCCCTTTCCCTTAACCGATCTTTACCAAAATCAAGAGTTCTTGAGAAATCTTAAATTCAAGGCTGTATGCGAAACATTATTTAATTCTGTTTGAATTTGCAACTGTTATCGTTTGCCAAAAAAAAAAAATTACCCTTGATAAAAAAACCGATGCCGGTAAACTACCCCTTTCCCTCAACCGATCTTCACAAAAACAACATGTCGTGAGTACTCTACAAATCAGATCTGTATGCAAAAAATTATTTGATTCTGTTTTGAATTTGCGGCTGTTATCGTTTTCCATAGAAAAAAATCTACAGAAAGACACACAGACACACAAACAGATAGATAGACAGACACACACACACACAGACACTTTTCGAAAAACGACATTTTACATGTTTTGAGTCTAGTACAATCAGAATCTGCAATAATCTCGATCACGATTTTTTTGCTTGACCATACTTCCATTTCTTTAAGGAACATGGAAATAAAATATCGGTATGGAGAACTATACATGACTTCCATGTTATAAGATTTACATTTAAAATCATATTTTAAATATAATTTTATTGAAATGAAATATTTCCATAGAAACTACGTCTTTCTAATTATTGCTTCAGCATTAACCACAGTACTGTGGTCACTAACGTATACCACCTCACGTTTAGCACTCGATTTTCACTGATGATGGCAGTCGATGGCATTGCCGAAAAGTCTGGTTTTACAGAAAACATTGGACTACGGCTAAACAGTCCGGGAAGCAATTGTAACAAAAAACTACTTCTTTGTTGCCAATAAAGTAGTACACGTATAAACATTTCTCCCCTCCACCTTCAACTATAAATTTAATAATAGAAAATTACTCCCACCCCGTTCACCTTACCTTTTCATTTATAGATATTTCATCTACGTTTCTACAGTGGATTATTATGAGCTTTGTATCAGGATACTTTATTTATAAAAATTAAGTACTTTACTCTTGTTAAATCAAAAATGTTTCTGGTAAACTACCCCATACTCTTAACCGATCTTCTCCAAAATCAATAGACCTTCAGTCCCCTACAATTCAGGGATGCATGCAAAATCATATTTGATTCTGTTTGAATGTGCGGCAGTTATCGTTCGTCATGGAAACATTTCTCTTGTTACAACGTAAATGTTCCTGGTAAACTACCCCTTTCCCTTAACTGATCTTCACCAAAATCAACAGACCTTGAGTTGTCTACAACTCAGGCAACTGTGCAAAAAATTTTTGATTCTCATTGAATTTACGGCAGTTATCGTTCGTCATATAAAAAATAACCCTTGTTAAATCATAAAATGTTGCTTGTAAACTACCCCTTTCCCGTAACCGATCTTCACCAACACCCAAAGGTATGGAGACCTCTACAATACAGGGCTGTATGCAAAACATCATTTGATTCTGTTTGAATTTACGACTGTTATTGTTTGCCATAGAAAATACCCTTGTTAAAACATAAAATGTTGCTGGTAATCTACCCCTTTTTCTTAACCAATCTTCAGCAAAATCAACAGACCTTGAGAGCTCTACAATTTAGGGCTGTATGTAAATAATCATTTGATTCTGTTTGAATTTGCGGCTGTTATAATTTGCCATAGAAAATACCCTTGTTAGAAAAAAAACGTGGCCGGTAAACTACCCCTTTCGCTTAACCGATCTTCACCAAAAACAATAGGTCTTTAGTACTCAACAAATCAGGGCGGAATGCAAAAACGTATTTGATTCTGTATGAATTTGCGGCTGTTATCGTTTGCCATATAAAATACCCTTGTTAAAACATAAAATGTTGATGGTAAACTACCCCTTCCCCGTAATCGATCTTCACCAAAAACAATAGATCTTGAGTACTCTACAAATCAGGGCTGTATGCAAAATATTATTTGATTCTGTTTGAATTTGCCGCTGTTATCGTTTGCCATAGAAAATACCCTTGTTAAAACATAAAACGTTCCTGGTAAACTACCCTTTTCCCTTAACCGATCTTTACCAAAATCAAGAGGTCTTGAGAACTCTACAATTCAGGGCTGTATGCGAAACAATATTTGTTCTGTTTGAATTTGCGGGTGTTATCGTTTGCCAAAAATAATTACCCTTGATAAAAAAACCAATGCCGGTAAACTACCCCATTCCCTCAACCGATCTTCACCAAAAACAACAGGTCGTGAGTTCTCTACAAATCAGGTCTGTATGCAAAAAATTATTTGATTCTGTTTGAATTTGCGGCTGTTATCGTTTGCCATAAAAAAAATCTACAGTCAGATACACAGGCAAAGAGACACTTTTCGAAAAACGACTTTTTTCATGTTTTGAGTGTAGTACAATAAGAATCTGCAATAATCTCGATCACGATTTTTTTGCCATCACCATACTTCCATTTCCTTAAGCAACATGGAAGGTAAATATAGGTATGGAGAACCATACATGACTTCTATGTTCTAAGATTTATATTTAAAATCATATTCGAAATGAAATATATCTCCATAGAAACTACGCCTATCTACTTATTGCTTCAGCATTAACCACAGTACTGTGGTCACTAACGTATACCACCTCACGTTTTCGCACTCGATTTTTACCGATGATGGCAGTCAGTGGCACTGCCGAAAAGTCTGGTTTTGCAGAAAACATTGGACTACGGCTAAACTGCCCGGGAAGCTATTGTAACAAAAAACTACTTCTTTGTTGCCAATAAAGTAGTACACGTATAAAAATTTCTCCCCTCCACCTTCAACTATAAATTTAATAATAGAAAATTACCCCCACCCCGTTCACCTAACCTCTTCATTTATAGATATTTAATCTACGTTTCTACAGTGGATTATTATGAGCTTTGTATCAGGATAATTTATTTATAAAAATTAAGTACTTTACTCTTGTTAAATCGTAAAATGTTTCTGGTAAACTACCCCTTACTCTTCTCCAAAATCAATAGACCTTCAGTCCTCTACAATTCAGGGGTGCATGCAAAATCATATTTGATTCTGTTTGAATGTGCGGCAGTTATCGTTCGTCATGGAAATATTTCTCTTGTTACAACTTAAAATGTTCTTGGTAAACTACCCTTTTCCCTTAACTGATCTTCACCAAAATCAACAGACCTTGAGTTGTCTACAACTCAGGCAACTATGCAAAAAATTTTTGATTCTCTTTGAATTTCCGGAAGTTATCGTACGTCTTAAAAAAATTACCCTTTTCAAAACATAAAACTTTGGTAATAAACTACTATTTTCCCTTAACCGATCTTCAACAAAATCAACACGCCTTGAGTTCTCTTTAGTTCAAAAAAGTATGCAGAAACGTAGTTGATTCTGTTTGAATTTACAGCAGTTATCGGTCGTCATATAAAAAATAACCCTTGTTAAAACATAAAATATTGCAGGTAAACTACCCCTTTCACTTAACCGATCTTCACCAACACCCATTGGTATTGAGACCTCTACAATACAGGGCTGTATGCAAAACATCATTTGATTCTGTTTGAATTTACGACTGATATCGTTTGCCATAGAAAATACCCTTGTTAGAACAAAAAACGTGGCCGGTAAACTACCCCTTTCGCTTAACCGATCTTCACCAAAAACAATAGGTTTTTAGTACTCAACAAATCAGGGCGGAATGCAAAAACGTATTTGATTCTGTATGAATTTGCGGCTGTTATCGTTTGCCATATAAAATACCCTTGTTAAAACATAAAATGTTGATGGTAAACTACCCCTTCCCCGTAATCGATCTTCACCAAAAACAATAGATCTTGAGTACTCTACAAATCGGGGCTGTATGCAAAATATTATTTGATTCTGTTTGAATTTGCCGCTGTTATCGTTTGCCATAGAAAATACCCTTGTTAAAACATAAAACGTTCCTGGTAAACTACCCTTTTCCCTTAACCGATCTTTACCAAAATCAAGAGGTCTTGAGAACTCTACAATTCAGGGCTGTATGCGAAACAATATTTGTTCTGTTTGAATTTGCGGGTGTTATCGTTGCCAAAAATAATTACCCTTGATAAAAAAACCAATGCCGGTAAACTACCCCATTCCCTCAACCGACCTTCACCAAAAACAACAGGTCGTGAGTTCTCTACAAATCAGGTCTGTATGCAAAAAATTATTTGATTCTGTTTGAATTTGCGGCTGTTATCGTTTGCGATAAAAAAAATCTACAGTCAGATACACAGGCAAAGAGACACTTTTCGAAAAACGACTTTTTTCATGTTTTGAGTGTAGTACAATCAGAATCTGCAATAATCTCGAACACAATATTTTTTGCCATCACCTTACTTCCATTTCCTTAAGGAACATGGAAGTAAAATATCGGTATGGAGAACCATACATGACTTCCATGTTCTAAGATTTATATTTAAAATCATATTCGAAATGAAATATTTCCATAGAAACTACGTCTTTCTACTTATTGCTTCAGCATTAACCACAGTACTGTGGTCACAAACGTATACCACCCCACGTTTTCGCACTCGATTTTCACTGATGATGGCAGTCGATGGCACTGCAGAAACGTCTGGTTTTACAGAAAACATTGGACTACGGCTAAACAGCCCGGGAAGCAATTTTAACAAAAAACTACTTCTTTGTTGCCGATAACGTAGTACACATACAAAAAATTCTCCCCTCCACCTTCAACTATAATTTTTAATAATAGAAAATTACCCCTCATCCCGTTCACCTAACTTCTTCATTTATAGATATTTCATCTACGTTCTACCTTGGATTACTATGAGCTTCTTATCAGGATACTTTATTTATAAAAATTAAGTACTTTACTCTTGTTAAATCATAAAATGTTTCTCGTAAACTACCCCTTTCTCTTAACCGATCTTCTCCAAAATCAACAGACCTTGATTTCTGTATAATTCAAAAAGGCATGCAGAAGAGTAGTTGATTCTGTTTTAATGTACGGCAGTTATCGTTCGTCAAAAAAAATTACCCTTGATAAAACCTAAAATGTTGCTGGTAAACAACCCTATTCCCTTAACCGATCTTCACCAAAACCAACAGGTCTTGAGAACTCTACATTTCAGGGGTGTATGCAAAATATTATATGACTCTGTAGAATTTGCGGCTATTGAGATCTCTTTAGTTCAAAAAGGTATGCAAAAACGTAGTTGATTCTTTTTGAATTTACTGCAGTTATCGTTCGTCATATAAAAAATAACCCTTGTTAAAACATAAAATGTTGCTGGTAAACTACCCCTTTCCCTTAACCGATCTTCACAAACACCAATAGGTATTGAGACCTCTAGAATACAAGGCTGTATGCAAAACATCATTTGATTCTGTTTGAATTTGCGGGTGTTATCATTTGCCATAGAAAAAAATTACCCTTGATAAAAAACCGTTGCTGGTAAACTTCCCCTTTCCCTTAACCGATCTTCACCAAAAACAATGCGTCTTGAGTACTCTACAAATCAGGGCTGTATGCAAAATATTATTTGATTCTGTTTGAATTTGCGGCTGTTATCGTTTGCCATAGAAAATACCCTTGTTAAAACATAAATGTTGATGGTAAACTGCCCCTTTCCCATAACCGATCTTCACAAAAACAAGAGATCTTGAGTACTCTACAATCAGGGCTGTATGCAAAATATGATTTGATTCTGTTTGAATTTGACGCTGTTATCGTTTGCCATAGGAAATACCCTTTTTTAAACATAAAATGTTGCTGGTAAACTACCCCTTTCCTTTAACCGATCTTCAACAAAATCAACAGACCTTGGGAACTCTACAATTTAGGGCTGTAGTCAAATAATCATTTGATTCTGTTCTAATTTCCGGCTGTTATCGTTTGCCATAGGAAATACCCTTGTTAAAACATAAAACGTTGTTGGTAAACTACCCGTTTCCCTTGACCGATCTTTACCAAAATCTAGAGGTCTTGAGAAATCTAAAATTCAGGATTGTATGCGAAACATTATATAATTCTGTTTAAATTTGCGGCTGTTATCGTTTGCCAAACAAAAAAATTACCCTTGATAAAAAAACCGATGCTGGTAAACTACCCCTTTCCCTCAACCGATCTTCACTAAAAACAACAGGTTGTGAGCACTCTACAAATCAGGTCTGTATGCAAAAAATTATTTGATTCTGTTTGAATTTGCGGCTGTTATCGTTTGCCAAAGAAAAATCTACAGCTAGACACACAGACACACAAACAGATAGATAGACAGACAGACAGACACACAGACACTTTTCGAAAAACGACATTTTTCATGTTTTGAGTCTAGTACAATCAGAATCTGCAATAATCAAATCAGAGCAACATGCAAAAAAGTATTTGATTCTGTTTGAATTTGCGACTCTTATCGTTTGCCATAAAAAATACCCTTTTAAAACATAAAACGTAGCTGGTAAACTACCCCTTTCCCTCAACCGACCTTCACCAAAATCAATGGGTGTTTAGAACTCTACAAGTTAGGGCTGT